>CM014732.1:13072285-13672285 GCA_004329165.1 Spatholobus suberectus | reverse complement strand
AGATTAGTCATTAATTTTCAGCTGAAAATATTTTGAGTTTATCCAGAAATTTTAACTATTTATTATGCTGTTTATTGACAAGCTTAGTAAATATATAAAAGACGCAAAAGTTGCGTTGCTTATTTGTGAAATTAATGTATTTGAGACATTAGGCATGTTATTATCTTTTTTCGGTAAGCGTATTTTAGTAGACACATGTTAGACATCAATCATACAAACAATGACTTCGCGCGGATTTTCGAAGTTAGCTTATTCTTGCCGACACGTAATTTTCAGAATATCTTTAGAATATGCTTCCATAAAAATAAAATAAAAAGTTGCTATTGATTTGGGACGAGCAGTGCCAATTTCATAAAAAGGACAAATATATTTATGAGAAAAAAGTAAAAAATTATGAAGTGGCTAGCATCGAAGACAACTAATAACATATTTTCTAATCCACTTTTTATTATTGATTAAAATATATTAAAAATTATAAAATTATGAATAAAGGTTAAAATTATGAGTAAGGGCTAAATAAAAAGTAAAAGTCACATAATTTTATAATTTTTAATAAATTTCAGTTAATAATAATAAATTAAAAAAAAAGTGCATTGAGAACTATGACAAGTTTAAGCGTGGGAAAATAATATAAATGTCCCACTGTGAGAAAGTAATGTCAACCGTCAAATATATGCTTTAAAAATTGAATGGCTGCACGATAACAACATTACCCTTACCCTGCTGGTTTCGGAAAATAATATAAAAATGTTTATTTTGAAAAAGAAGTCATCCACGTGGACTCCAAAGTATTATGGTCTGACACGAAAAAATAAATGATGCGCCTTTGTTGCCGGAGGGAAGAGGTGACGACTGTGGGTACGTTTGAGTATCCGTTTGGACTGATACAAACAAAAATTTCCACTTTTTAAAACAGAAAAATAAAAAATATGAATTTGTTACTTTTGGGCTAAACAGATGTTTGTTAGTTTCTAACTGAAAACTAGATGGATTCTAGCGTGCGTAATTGGGTGAAGTCTCGCACCGTGCGTAAGTCACGGGGTCCGTTGGATAAATTAATTTTAAAATCAAGAGATGAGATTTTCGGTAGCAAGCGGTCATTAAGTTGAGTTTTCTAAAAAAAAAGGAATCCACATCATTGCCAAAGTGAACTTTCTCAGGTCTTATCCCATGCCTGTCGTACTTATTCAGTTCGGAAACCCCTCTCCCCTAGTTGTCCTTCCGGAAACCTCTGCAGTTGGAAAGTTGTTATTGTGAGGATGTAACAGAGCCAGATGCAAAAATATGACATGTAAAACCATCGATAACAAAAGAATAACACCTAGTGAACACATGAACTTGTAC
Organism: Spatholobus suberectus; assembly: GCA_004329165.1. NCBI lineage: Eukaryota > Viridiplantae > Streptophyta > Magnoliopsida > Fabales > Fabaceae > Spatholobus > Spatholobus suberectus. Next base: position 13,670,941 of record CM014732.1, on the reverse strand, counting down.
AAATTAATGGTTAATTTATGTATAAAAGAGGCATAAGAAGAACCTAAGGAACTAGTCATGATTCTTGCACCTACACAAATGGAGAAGAGGAACAATTCTCAATTAACAATTAACAAAGGAAAAGAAAGAGAGAGACAATATTAAATAAAGAGGATCTAAACTCCTCAACGATACATATCCCACCAAAAGAACTAACATTATAGGACGAAAACGTCCATGAGAATGCACATGCTCATCTATTTTTTGCAACAAGAATATCATCTATAAAATGAACATTATATGAATTTTATGTTAACCCAGTAACAATTCAAGGTAAATTGAGAAGTACAGGGGCACATCCTTTAAGGTAGACATGTGATTTCATACATCATTAATAATAATAAATCCTAACTATGCAGATCATCTTCATCAGCCCCACCAGCAAAAGTTGCAGAGGGATCAGATCCAGTAGTCTTATTTCCAATCTCTGGAGTCCTAAATTCACTTCCAAACCCTCTGGATTGCTGTAAGGTCTGAGCAAATGCCTAGTATTTGCATATATCAGCATCAGTAACTCTCCTAGTGCATCTTCATTGACTCCTCAAAATGAGCAGCCTAGATCTCCGCAACTTCATCGTCGACGGTGTCTTCATCCATGGCCTCAGGGTTTTTGCTCCTCCTCCTCTCTTGCTTGATGTCCTGAAATAAACCACACAAACGTATCACGTCGACCACGAAATAACAATTTTCCAATTGCAGAGGTGGGCGAACGAACCAGGGGAAAGGGGTTTCTGAACGGGAACTAGGGAACACCTGCTCGCAACTTAATTGTTAATCCGGCAACAAGTACGAGAGACATGGTAAAACCTAAGAAAGTTCACTTTGGTAATAACGTGGATTTCTTTTTTTTCTTTTTAGAAAACACAACTTAATGACCGGTTGCCACCGAAGATCCCATCCCTTGATTTTAAAATTAATTTATCCAACGGACGCTATGACTTACGCACGGTGTGGGACTTCACCCACTTACGCACGCTAGAATCCGTCCTGAAAACTAAACACACACTATTTCGTTTTCCGTTCCCGTTTTCCGTTCCCAACATCTTCAGTCTCTTTTTAGTAATTTTACATTAAATGTAGCTGATAACTTATATACAAACAAAATTAATTTATCAAGTTGAATTATGCTGTATCAATCAATTAAATAATGCTGTAAAGAAAATATAACTGATAATCATTATATTTGTGTGGACGTAACTAAAAAAGGAAAATAAGAATCGGTTATGAAACTTTACTATATTTTATCAAAAATATTATGCAAAGTGAAAATTTTAAGTTTGTTTAGAAAATAAATTGAAATAAGTATACAAATAATAACGTAATTAGTAACATAACAAGTTGAAAATTTGATTTGTTTGAGTAAAAAAATAATTTTCAATTTTTGTTAATAAATCAAGTTTTAATGAATGACAGAAATTCTGCGGTTATTTGAGAATAACGTTAAATAAAATTTGCATGCAGTAAGGAAATATTATAGTTAAAAATTAATAATAATTAATAATGGTAAATAGTTTCATTTTTTTGTTTTAATCAAAATTAGCGCATAAATGATAATTTACTACTCGTGAGTTAGTATGGTAAGTGGGTTACCATTTATGACTATTATTTTTTATTTGCCTTCTTTTTGTTATTAATTATTTACAGCAGGTTAAAAATAAAAATGACGGAGTGTGCGGTAAACATTAAATTGAGCAAATGAATTTAGATTCTGTAAATTCTCCCTATATATTAAATGAGAATAACTATCTTGAACGAGAGTATTTTTAGCTGCTATTCTTCAAAGAGAGCGTTTTTAGCTATCATTCTTCAATAAGAGCATTTTTAGGAATTTTTTAACCTTTTATCTCTTTCAATTTATAATTTTTAATATCTTTAGTTCTAAGTTAAATTTTAATATTTTTTTTAAAAGAAATTATCAATAATTAAAAATTAACATTGTATATTGTATTACAATAATTATTTATTATAAATTTAAAATATAATCTATATGTTTAAACATATTTATTTATTACAAATTTTAATTATAATATAATTTATATATTGAAAAGCATTTATTTATTATAAATTTAAGTTATATAAAATAAATATTTATTCTGTGCAATGCACAAGTTAAATAACTAATGAAAAGAGTAAAATATGATTACGTGTGAAGAAAGGATAAAGGGTAATATTTAATAAAGTAGAAATTAAGTTCGACACAATACACACTAAAAAAAAAGAAAAAATAAACTACTTGAAGCAAAAAAATATATAAAAAATTGGTTAGTAATAATACCAACACCTCAATCAATTCCTTTAAAAGTAACTATTTCCAATATACACACAAAAATTCAAACAACCTATATCTTTTTCTATAATACATTACCCAAATTCCATTACCACTGCCACAGTCAATAAGTCGAATGCTTTCATTCAATATTTTTTCCCAACTACAATCACTTTAAACAACCTACATTCTTTCATCTACAGCATAAATGGATACAAACCAACAGTTAAAATAAAATGCTTACTCCAAGAAGACTACGCTGCGTACAAATAGAAAAACCACTAAGGGTGTTCACGGGTAGGTTTGTGTTAGGTTTGGGCAAATTCGATACTTACACTGATCAAAATAAAGTGGGTTGGGTTGTGTAATTTTTTTTTATCAAACCCAAACCAAACTAATCCGATCAATAACAGGTTGGTTTGGGTTGGGTTCATGGGTACCCATTCTTATTTGATGACATATTAAATACATTTTTATATATAAAAAGGAAGAATTATAAAACTAAATTAAGTTTTTTGAAAATAAAAAATCATAACAAACGTTGCATTGTTCATTACGTGTAAATGATGGGCTTTACTATGTAAGCCAAGGTCCAATAGCCACATCTGTTGTTTTTATTGGATTGACTTGGTGGTCGATATACATATATCTATGTTTGTATGTTACAATTAAAAGGAGTCAATTCAATATTGAAACACTCATTATTCATAATTTTTTTAAACTAAAAATATATAAATAATAAATTTAAAAACTATTCATGTTAACGGGTTGAATTCACAAGTTCACGGGTTTAAAAATCAAAACTCGTTACCCAACCCGTACATGAACAAGTTTGAATGGGTTGGGTTGGGTGCTACTCAAACATCAAAAAAATGAAAACCGAAGTATTTTAGTTAGTTTGGGTCGGTTTTGGTTCACGAGTATGGAACCCGACAGACGTTAAAACCACTGCCTTCACAACCTCACTTAACACTTGGGAAAAAAAAATCAAACATTCATCGTAAACATGTTGCTAGACAGACAACACATAAGTTTGACGGTCTATCCGTCTTTAACGATAATGGCTTACATGCATTGTCAGCTGTGGGATAAGGTCATTCGTCTCCGTGACTTTCAATAACTCGAAAACCAAGAGCAGTTCAGTCAACTACCACCTATTTCACAAAACATTACAAAAGAAAATGCTTCATTGTTGCCAACAAGGCTCGTGTAACGGCTAATGTATCCACGGTGAAAGTCAATCTTACAAATGACAGAGGGATTTTTCACAATGTTCGATTTCATGAATATAGCATACAATGATAACTCTGTGTCTCACCCAACACATGACCATAATCTGTTCTTCACTGGGATACTCCGATCCCTTCACTATGGAAAAGGGATTTTTCAAAACAATTGTTTAACAATTGAGGTGGTATCTTCTTTTTTTCCACAAAAGCAGGTTGCTTATCCAACTAGCAATTAATTGTTTTTAAAAAAAGAACTTAATAATACCTTCACACCAGGTAACTTTTTTATCATCGTAGCCGCTCAATTTTTAAAGCATATATTTGACAGTTGACATTACTTTCCCACGGGGGTACATTTGCATTACTTTCTCACGCTAAAACTCGTCTTGAGAATTATTAGAAAGATATTTTCTAAAACACTTTTATTATTAATTAAAATGTATTAGAAACAATAAAATTATGAGTAACGATTAAATAAGGACTAAAATTTACACAATTTTTGTGATTTTTGATAATTTTCTGTTAATAATAGTGTATTTAAAAGAATGTATTACTATCATTTCTCTTTAACGCATTTAAATTTTAATTAATAAAATTGTCAAACATGTAAAAATATTAAGGAAGGGATGAAAATAAATCAGATTACCCAACAAAGACTTATGATCTTACTTTTTAAGGCCTAGTTTGGTTTGACCTATTTAGTAAAATGGTTAGCTTTATACTTTCAAATTATCCTCAACCTCGTTTTCCTCTAATGATAAAATTTACTTATAAAATATAGAGATGAGTTTTACTTGTTAAAAATTTAATAAATAAGAATATATTTTTAGAAATTGTAGTGGGATCATTGAAAATCACAGTGGAGGTGTGTTAAATAGTACTGTTTTCATAAAATATTTCCTTTTTTAGAAAAAAAAAATTATCCAATGTGGTAAACGTATTTATTAAATTTTTTTCACATGAAAATATCATTCATCTGTGAGGAAAATGATGTATTTTAGAGTAATACAATAATATTTCAAATGTTCATAAGCACATATTATATCATACTAATCATCATACTAACAGAGAGGGATCAAGAATATGTGTACTTGAATTTATCTTTAAGTCCATAATGCTCCAACTAATGAGAGAATCCTATGCTTTTGTTTCGAGAGCAAGGTGTCCACTTTCTAGAGTGTTTTTATGTAATATCCCTATTGTGTGAGTAACAGTTATGGATATTGTACTCTTTCGTAAAAATATTATATTATAAAAGTAAATTAGGCTTATCTGAGTTATCTTGAGCCAAATTTTGATCAATTTTGGATTTTTGAGTATTGTATAAATTCTTTTGGCACAATTTTTTTTATTGCATATTTTTCACTACTACACTCTTATCATTCTAATTCAAAAAATTTCTAATTTTTGTTCTTATTTTGTGACTTTTCTATAATAGATATTCTTTTTAATGATATATCTTATTCACAAAATAAAATTTGGATTACAATATGGGTTAAACCTATGTATTCTATATTAAATTAATATTGATAGAAATATTGTTAAAAAAAAAAGGAAAAGGAATACTGTGTTGTGGCAATAGCCACTGCCCTGAAAGCAAATTCTTGTGGACCTCCGATGCAACTTGATATCAAGGTTTACATAGCAACATGTTTGAACCTATGCACTCAAGGCCAAACATGTTGGAGTCTCACAAACAATGCCCACAAGGACACAAAGATGAATAGAAAATATAGAGAGAAAAATGAGAATAATTGGAAAGTAGAGAAATGTTCATGGTATCTTAAGACTCACATTGCCACTTCTTATATAGTGTAGATGTAATCAATCCATTGGCAAAGGTTTAAGAGTAGCTTTTAATATTAGAAAAAAATGGATGGGTATGAATAATGACTAATAAAGCAATTAATATGCCAACGGTAACAAAAATATAATTAGCATTTATACGTCATTATTTCCACAAATCCCCTACTAATGGCAAATAAGTGAAAGAAAAAAAGTTGGGTAAAAAAAGGGTTTTTGTGCTTAATTGTTAATGTCCTAAGGATTGAATTAACACGTAGTGTGGTGAGGCAACACCTTGTGTCCAAGAAGTGAATTACTATTGAACTTGATGGACTTCACAACATATACTTTTACCTTTAAAATTGTGATAGCTTTGCAATTAAATTTTTGCACAAAAATTTAGGCCTTTATATATGTGCACCTTAGGTTGCTTATGATTGCTTTAGAAGGATAGCCTAAATCTTTCATGGAAGGTAGTCTGTGCCTTCACACTCATGTAGGTGGATACATCAAGTGCATCTCTATAACACCACCCATATTAAGGGCTATGTATCTATTAAGAGCTCATGGATCAACCTCACATTAAGCATTACCACATGCCATAGGGATGAGAAGTGTAGTGCATAGAAATATTCATATGGCTTCGTTTGACCACTAATTAGGTGTCCACCATACTTTCCTCCACTCATGGCTTTAAGCCCATCCCCCTCGACATATCCAAGACAATTTTCTTGGGTAGTCCTTTTGTAAAAGGATCTATAAGATTTTTCTCACTTTTCACACATTCAAGTGAGATATCTCCATTTTAATTATGTTTTTAACAACACTTTGTCTTATACATATATGCCTTCTCTTACCATTATAGGCACTATTGTGATTAGTCACACCTATTGCAACTTGTGAATCATAATCGATATATATAGGAGGTGTAGGTCTCCCACACAATGGTATGTTAGCCATTAGGCCTCTCAACCACTCTGCTTCTTGACCTACTAGTAGAACTTATTTCATCATTATTTGAAATCCATTTTGAATCACAAAACCCTTTTAAGACAACTAGAAAAGTTAGTGAAATGTAAACTCCAATCCATAGCACCTGATACTTTAGAAGACATAAAAGAGCATTCTAATGATCACTATTATGATTATAAGTGTATCTACTCAATCTACTTACAGCATATGTAATGTCAGGTCTAGTATAATTCATAAGATACATGACATTACCAGTTATTTTTGCATACTCAGATTAAGAGACATTGGTCCTATTATTTTTCTTAATATGAATACTAGGATCAAATGGTGTTCTAGCAGATACAACATCAAAACTATTGATTTTTTCTAATTTTTTTCAACATAATGAGCTTGACATAAAGATAAACCATTTTCATTTTTTTGTATTTTAACACCCAAAATTACATCAGTTTCTGCTAAGTCATTCATCTCAAATTTGGAACTTAAAAACTCTTTAATTTTGATTACCATTTTCAAAAAGGTTCCACATATCAACATATCATTCACATGTAAACATATAATAATACAATTAGAATATATCATTTTTCTATACACACAAGAGAAGTGTTTATTGCAAAACCATAATTCACCAATGTCTTATTAAACTTTTCATTCCATTGCTTTGATGCATGTTTTAAGCCATACAAAGATTTTCTAAGCTTGCATACCTTGTGTTCTTGTCTAAGTACAATGAAGCCTTCTGGCTACTTCATGTCAATTTCATCTTTTGAATCTTCACTTAGAAAAATGATCTTTACATCCATTTGGTATATAACCAAGTTATGATTTGCAACCCAAGCTATTAAAGCACATATAGTAGTAATTTGGTTACAGGTGAATAAATATAAAAAAGTTTATACCCTTTTTCTGAGTAAAAACCTTGATAACCAATAAATACAATGCCAATCATTTTGGGACCTATGTTTGTTCTTTTGAAAACTGATAGTCCACCTTTAGCTAAACACCCCCACACTTTGATCTAATTTCTTATGAAGGATCTTTTTTAATATATAGAGTAAATTATATTGATGTTCCTTTAAATTTTTTTAGATTGCACATGATATCCCTCCTTTTTCTATTTCTACACTAACCCCCTTAATTGTTTGAAAAACACTACACTGATATCCCTTATACATTATACAAACCCCCCTTAATTGTTTAAAAAACATTATATTGTGTACCTATATAAGGGAGGTTGTTGTAAACATTAAAAAAGTAAAAAGATTATGTGCAAGCTAAAAAAATCTCAGGAGGCGTTAGTGTAGTTTACTCTAATATATAACATGCAATTAATAAAGCTTCCTAGTTAGGCATATCAAAATCATGACATTCATCATATCCTTAAGTGTCTTATTCTTTCATAATTTTTTTTGAGTTTAATGGTCATGCATTGTTAGTGTAAAAGTTTTACACTGTTAACCAAATAGAAATTACTAATGATATGACTTTTAAACTTTTTATTATAAAAGTCAACACACTTACAATAAACGGTGGTTTGTGATTGGATGACAGTGTAAAACTATTTTACACTATTAGTACATGACCTGTTTTCTCATTTTTTTTAATAACTGAACACCCTTTAATATTAGCATTTTTATACTTTCACTTCTTACATTATTTACACACATATGTAACATATGTTTGATAATGTATGAATTTTGAGTTTTTTTCTTTATGATTTTATAGTTTTGCAGGTTTGCTTCATACAAAGAGATTAAAAATTTATTTGGCATATGATGAAAGGGATGACGACATACCCATCGGTCGTGTTTTCCATAGTTTTCAATTCCTTGATTGCGATATCCATAGCCTCATTGCTTCCCTAAAATGGAACTGTTGGTGCATCTTTGAAACGTCGAGCAGCCTTTGTAACCATCCCTTATAGTTGGTTTCATTAAGGAGTTTGAGTTTCGACATATTAAACAAAGCATTCTTATTGAGTAGCAAAGTCATTAGAACAACACAGTCAAAAGAAAGAAGAAAAAAAAAGGATTTTTTTTTTAGATTGTTAGAAATATTGTTAAAATAAAGAAGGAAAGGAATACTGTGTCGTGGCAATAGTCATTGCCCTAAAAGCAAATATTGACAGACCTCCGATGCAACTTGATATCCAGTTTTGCCTCCCAAGGTTTACACAATAGCATGTTTGAATCCATGCACTTGAGGCCAAACACATTGGAGCCACACGAACAATGGCTAGAAGAATGCAAAGAAGAAGAGAAAAAATAGAGAGACAGCTGAGAATAGTTGGAAAATAGAAAAATATTATTGATCTCTCAAGACTCAGACTGCCACTTCTTATATAGAGTAGATGTAATCAATCTGTTGGCAAAGGTTTAAGAATAGCTTTTAATACTAGAAAAAAAAGGTATGGGTATGAATAATAATTAATATGCCAACGGTAACAAAGCAATTAATATGCCAACGGTAACAAAGGTATAATTAACACTTATATACCATTATTTCCACAAATATAAGTAGTGGATTTGTAATTGTGGATTATTTTTTGTAATTGTGTATTTTATATTATCTCATTGTACAATTAAAAGAAATGCCAACTTTTGAAAATATTATTGAAATAATTTTGTTGGATAATGATCGAGGAAATTGAAAATCGTTTCATACTTGTATTCTATATGAATCATATTGATTTATAATTGGAGTTTTCATTTTGAGATAACATTATATATTCTTATTAAGTCATTAAAGCTCATTGGTTCATACACAATGATGAATGACACTATATGTGGCTAGTTGTGAAATCTTTAACATTTTTTTGACTTATTATATAAGTGCATATGTAACATCCCGGGCACCGACGAGGGCGGGGAGTGATCGTCGGTGCAAAAGAGATGAGGCACGGACAATGAGCGGCTCCTGGTAGGCTTCCAAGGGGAGGGGTACATGAATGAATCGAATACACACCCGAACGAGAGGGATCCAGAGGTTGTGCGGGTATGGGACTGTACAATTGAGGATAGCTTAAAGGAATTAATAAGTGCTACCTATACCAACAAGATGCATTTACTTTTCGGTAGCCCATCACTTAAGAACTCTATAGTTAAGCGTGCTTGACTTGGAGCGATTTAGGGATGGGTGACCTCCTGGGAAGTTTTCCGGGAAGCGTGTGAGTGAGGACAAAGCACGCTGAAAAGTCTTGTGTTGGTTTGTGGGGACAGTCACTCATCCTGAAAGCGGTCGGGTGTTACAGCATGTATGGCATGGAATAATTTGTTAATTAGATATTCTTATCCTTTAAATATCATAAGTATGCAATTATGTATGAAAGTGTGACTCTTCCAAAAAAATTGCAAAACTCTGTAATCAATTTATTGGTTGTTTGTAATAATGTCCCCTTTTGTAATTATATGCTAATTCTAATTTATAGTGAGAGTATTTCACACTTTATTATTTTGAGAGTTCTATTTTGGGATATATATGAAAATACTTTATGCACTTTTGTATGATTGACTTAGTTAAAAGATGAATAAGAATTTTCTTATTGTACTATTTTCAATAGAAAATGTGTCATCCTTGTAATTTATGCCTATTTGAAATGTAAATGTTATTATCATTTATTATTATCGTTTATTGTATATTTATGAACTATTTGATACACACACACACACACACATATATGATATGATGTCATGCAAATTTATCACACTCTATGTATTAACTTGTCATATTTTATTAGGCATAATTGCTAGTAATTTGTATAATTGTTAACTCGCTTATCACAGGTATAATTATGCAAATTTTGTGAGCTAAATAATTAAAGTTTTTCTTTAATTATAATTTATATTATATTAATAATAATTATACATTATCAGTGTATTATTATTGATATAATTTGTTAATTCATATTATATTAATCATAATTATATCCTATCAGTGTGTTATTATTTTAATTATTTTGCTTTAGTACAATATTGACATTGGAATTCTAAAAATATGAGTTTTGTACATTATAACATTATATTTCTTATTTATTACGATTTGAGACCCTTAGGCTGAATCACAATAAGAGCGTATTTTTCCAAAGGACATATTTTGGGTACATTTATATGAAATCATTTAACACTAATTATGTGATAACTTATGCCTATTAAATGTTTTTATTTTGTTATTTTAATATCAAACTCATTGCTTAACTCTTAATTGGACATATTTTATTTTATATGATTTAATGTTATTCCAAAAAATTTGCATTTGTCTATCACTATGCAAATTTATATTTAATAAAATTCTTTTATTGGAAAGGAATGCTATTATCCTTGTATTATGTAAGTGGTGGATGTACTTCATCAATATGACACTACTGGACATGATCATTATGTGATAGAGAAAAATAGTTGAATTTTTTTTTGAGTACTTTAAATAATTTATATTCTTAGTTCAACTATTTTTTCTATCAAGTGGGGGTCTTGTATGTCCTATAAATTAGATTGCATTGTTTTAAGATTTCTACTTTAATTAAATGCCCAATTAATTACATGTAAGAAAGCAAATATGATTATGTTTGCAAATATATCACTCAATTTGCAAATATTATTCTCATAGTCTCTTCAAGTTTTTTTAACTCCTTATTGTCTTATATTATTAGTGAATAACAAATTCTGTTAAAACAATATTTTCAAATCCTAAATTAGATTAGAATTGTTTATGTGGAGCCCACGTTTTTTTTTTGTAAAATATTGAAGTGCGTAAAAATATTATAGAAGTACTATTCGTCGTTTATTTATAAATTATTATTAAGATACAATTTAAAAATGTATATATACCTAGGACTTTCATTAATGATTCAGAATCAGAATATTCTTTTACAAAATTCTCTGTATAGATATACGATTTTAATATAACTTCTTTTTTTTTTTACTTTGAAAAGAACGGATATACTCCAGAAGTGAGATTTAATAACCAAAGCTAAGATTTAAAAATCATATACTGAAGCCCATCCCAGCAAGAAATGAATGACATTTTATTAATAAGAAAATCATAATACTTTTTCCTTAACACCATTGATTATTTTTTGTCAACACCATCATGGTACTTAACTTTTAATGCCGAAATTAAGATGAAAGGACCGAGGGGAGGGTAACAGTAGATGTGTGTTAATATCGGTAGTCAAGCCATTCCCGCAGGGGAAAAACCTTTCGACGGTCCTAGAATCCTAGGCTTTGTGGTAGAAATAGACAGCCAGGGAACAGGGAAAGCGACTTTACTTTACCTCATCTTAACTATTTATTAACCAACATGATATTGATAAATAACCTGTTTTTTAAGTATGTAATTAGCAGTTCAATCTTCAGAATCTGTATGTATAAAAAAATATCTGTAGAAAGAAGTTAACTCTTGAAATAAATCTAATATCTCGAAAAATTAGTCATTAACTTTCAGCTGGAGATATCTTAGGTTCATCAAAAAAATTTAACTATTTATTATGCTGTTTATTGACAAGCTTAGTAAATATATAAAAGACGCAAAAGTTGCGTTGCTTATTTGTGAAATTAATGTATTTTTTTAGAGTAAATTAATGTATTTGAGACCTTAGGCATGTTATTGTCTCTTTTCGGTAAGCGTATTTTAGTGTACACATGTTAGTCATCAAAACATACAAACAATGGCTTCGCGCGGATTTTCAAAGTTAGCTTATTCTTGCCGACACGTAATTTTCAGAATATCTTTAGAATATGCTTCCATAAAATAAAATAAAAAAAGTTGCTATTGATTTGGGACGAGCCGTGCCAATTTCATAAAAAGGACAAATATATTCATGAGAAAAAGGAAAAAAATTATGAAGTGGCTAGCATCGAAGACAACTAGTAACATATTTTCTAATCCACTTTTTATTATTGATTAAAATATATTAAAAATTATAAAATTATGAATAAGGGTTAAAATTATGAGTACGGGCTAAATAAAAAGTGAAACTCACATAATTTTGTGATTTTTAATAAATTTTAATTAATGATAATATATTTTAAAAAATGCATTGAGAACTATGACAAGTTTTAGCGTGGGAAAATAATGTAAATGTATTGAATGGCTGGATGATAACAACATTACCGTCCCCTGCTGGTTTCGGAAAATAATATAAAAATGTTTATTTTGAAAAAGAAGTCATCCACGTGGACTCCAAAGTATTATGGTTTGATACGAAAAAATAAAAGAAATCAGTGTAGGGTAAAATACGTAGCTCCCACTAACGCTGTGTTTGGTGGCGACGAAATGGCGAAAAAAGGAAGAGAAGAGTGCGGAAGTGTGTAGAAATGATCGATTTCCGTTCGTTTGGTGCAAGCGAAATAGCGTGGAAGTTTTTAAATTTTAGGTGGGTCCCATGCTAAAAGTAATCGTCGCAAATATGCGCGGAAGTGCGAAGAAATGCAATGCTAATTACAAGCTGTCGATAGTATCCTCGCTCTTTTGCAAATACTGTGTATAATTAAACACATATTTGAATATGTGTTTTACATATTTGAATATGTAGAACGCATTTGAATACGTGTTTTACGTATTAAAATTAAAATTTTGATTTTTAAAATTAAATAAATATATAAACAATTACTAATATATAAATATTTACTAATATATATATATATATATATTACCCTCTACCTTTTGTTACTTTTTGTTACTCTAGAATGATTTAAGTATATTATTGGTTGAAAATTTATAATTTTTATGAAAGTTGATGTTAAATATCGTGAGTGATTACAGTTGGGTATGGTGATTTGGAGTAAAATAATAGCTTGCATGTACTGCACTGCATATATTTGTATATTTTTTTTCAAAAAATTGAAAAAATATTATCGAAAAATTGGATAAGCAGTGTATGAAATATTCGAATATGCATATCACATATTTGAATATGGATATGTCATATTCGAATATGCAATCACATATTCGAATATATTTTCTCTGTATCATTCCGAATTATGAAGGTTATATATGTAATTTTATTCTTTCACTCCAAATCTCCAAAAGTCAAAAAGTAAACTTTTCCTCTATTTCTTCTCTATTTCTCTCCAATCAAACAACCTTTATTTCTACTCTATTTTTACCTACTTTCTCTCCCTCTATTCTTTCCTCTTTTACCTACTTTCTCTCCCTCTATTTCTTTCCTCCCTACCAAACACAGCGTAAATGAGAGGGAAGAGATGACGGCTGTGTGTGTGGTTGTTTTCCGGTTAACTTTAACCGAACGCTTTTTCCTTCTAAAATGGGAAAGATTCGTTTAACGTGATTGAAACGGAAACCAAACATACGCTATTTCGTTTTCCGTTTCCGTTTCCTGTTCCCAACTTCTTCAGTCTCTTTTTAGTAATTTTACACTAAATATAGCTGATAACTTATATATAAACAAAATTAATTTATCAAGTTTAATGATGCTGTATCAATCAATTAAATAATGCTGTAAAAAAAATATAACTGATAATCATTATATTTGTGTGGACGTAACTAAAAAAGGACTAAACGAATCGGTTATGAAACTTTACTATATTTTATCAAAAATATTATGCAAAGTGAAAATTTTAAGTTTGTTTAGAAAATAAATTGAAATAAGTATACAAATAATAACGTAATTAGTAACATCACAAGTTGAAAATTTGATTTGTTTAAGTAAAAAAATAATTTTCAATTTTTGTTAATAAATCAAGTTTTAATGAATGACAGAAATTCTGCAGTTATTTGAGAATAACGTTCAATAAACTTTGCATGCAGTAAGGAAATATCACAGTTAAAAATTAATAATAATTAATAATGGTAAATAATTTTCATTTTTTTGTTTTAATCAAAATTAGTGCATAAATGATAATAATGGTAAATAATTTATTTATTACAAATTTTAATTATAATATAATTTATATATTCAAAAGTATTTATTTATTATAAATTTAAGTTATATAAAATAAATATTTATTCTGTGTAATATATAGGTTAAAATACTAGGAAAAAGAGTAAAATATGATTACGTGAAGCAAGGATAAAGGGTAATATTTAATAAAGTAGAAATTAAGCTCAACACAATACACACTAAAAAAAAGAAAAAATAAACTACTTGAAGCAAAAAAAAATAAAAATGGTTGGTAATAATACCAACACCTCAATCAATTCCTTTAAAAGTAACTATTTCCAATATACACACAAAAATTCAAACTAATTCATATTAATTTAATTATTAAGTTAAGTTGATGAAAATGTGAGTAAAATTTTTCGATTTTATAATAGAAAAATTTTTAATTTAACAAAATTTGAAAATAGAAGTAAAATGATAAAAACTGCTTATGTATATATATATCAAACTGTACATCATGGTTTAAGTAATACATAACAGTCAAAAAGAAAACAAAAGTACATCAAAAAGCATATACTACCTAGCCCAATATATACATAAAAAAGATCTTATACAAAGCAGTATTTATCTATCCTATCCCTCAAAGAAAATATTATAAACTATGTATACAATTCTGGAGTAGTATCCTCTGACTCGTCTTCAACATCATCAGGCATTGTCATTATCTTCAATAATTACGATCAATCATACAAGAAAAAAAAACAATGGAGTGAGGTGATTTGTTTTAAAATCACTTTCACATGTGTGATAGGAATTAAAACACAATTAATGTAGGGAACCTAGGGTTTATTCTAAGTTATACTACACTATCCTTGACTTGGTATGGATTCATACTTCCCATTAGTGAGTAATAGTTCTCAACAGAACTTGGGAAGTGACTGGGAGTACATATACCTCATCAACATCATCACATGATACAGTCCTCATCATTAATGAGGAACAAATATCAATCAGGACGTTTATTTATAAAAGCATACTCTCAAACCAATCCCGAAATGTTGAGCAGTTGTCAGAGCTATCGAGCTTGGTCAGGTGAATATCCCAGCTCATGGGCGCTACCTTAGCCATTGAGACTTTCACTACTCAATGCCTACCCCCAATACCTCCTCAAATGAGTCCCTGTCTTTCATTCCTCAGCGTATCAAACTATAGCTTCCTTAACAGAGTGTCATACCATTGCATGTCCCTTGCTTTACATTACTCACCAATCTATTAATTTCTAAAGGTTCACTTTGGTCTCAAAAATTTGAGCACTAGTATAATTTCTATTAATATCTCTGTCTTATATTACAGAGATTTGATCCATACATATCATTCACATAATTCATAATTCAAATTAAAACACATAATCAATAGTTCAAAAGACATACAAATTAAAATAAAGATTGATAATTAAGAAATAAATCATAGAATGGTCAAAAATTTTCATAAAAAAAAATTTTAAGCTAAGAAAAATAATTAGAATTTTATCATGAATTTTTAGAAATTTATCCAAAATTTTTGAAATTTAGTACTTTTAAGAAAAATGTGTTCACAGGAACTTATAGAACACAATTAGAAGTACTAAATAAACCTTAAAATTTATGAAATTTTTACAGATGGTCTATTAGTGTGTCTAGACCTTACCTGAACAATAGGAACTTAATATGAAATTTTTATAGTAGTTTTCTAAAAATAAATTCATAAATAGCTCATTAAATAAAATTTTTGTTTAATCTTATGTTATGAATTATTTCACTTTTTTTAATACTATTTTTGCTATATTAATTAAGTTTTACTAAAATTTGGTAGTATGACAATTTAATTATCTAATATAATAGGTAAAAATTTATTTAAATTTGGACAGTATCACGGCTTAGTAATTCTACTATAATTGTTTGAATTTGAGCAATATAACAACTTAATAATTATATAATAGTTGTCTAAATTTGAGCAGCATAACTACTTAATAAGTGTATTTTAATTATCTAAAATTGAGCAACATAACAACTTAGTAAAATTTTAAATTTAATACTAAACATTTTAACATTTATAAAACTTAACAAACTTAAACATTGAAAGGTTTAGGGAAAAACCTTTCCTACTAACAAGCAAAGTAATTGAAATTTAGAACCAACACCACTCCCCCCATTACCTCAAAGAGTTGGTGAAGTTGTTGGTACAAAGCTCCTAGGAAGAGGATTTTTACTAGTTATTGAAAAACTAGTAAAATTTTAGCATAAAACAAAGTAAAAGAAATGTTTTCTTGAGAGAGAGAAACTCTCTATGGAGACTCACGGTGGTTTTAGGAGAAGGGGAATGAGAAATTTAGTTCAAGTTCATGGCTATTTATAGAAAAAAAAAATGAGCTTAGGTGTCCACATGGATTACATCATGTATTATGTAATAATTCAAATTTTATTTTATTTTTTAATCCATTTAGGGACATATGCACAAAAGTAGAGTAGTGAATCAGTCCCTAGACTTAAACGTCTAACACCAGCTGTCCCAAAAATTTCCAGTGCAAATTATATATGTTATTGGATTAGTTAGTACCCGATAAAATCGCCTAAACTTGAAAAAAATTAACTTTTAATATCAAAATAATTAATTTAAATATAAATCTGAAAAAATTTAATATTTGTCATCAAAAATAAATTTCTAAAAACAAAATTTAATTTTTTATTAATTTTCTTCGAATTATATATATACTTGTATATTTTAAGCTTAGAAAATTCATATTAAATCCATTTTAATTCAATAAATGCTCAAATTTTTATGAAAATTATAAAATTACATATTTTACCTAGAAATGTACTAAAAATATTATTTTCAACATTTTTGGATGTCAAACCAATATTGAGTTGGTTATTTGACAACTAAGGGTATTTTGGTCACTTTGCACAGGAATTTCAGAAAATTCCTAGAAATTTTTCTAAATTATATTTTAATACATATAACATGATTTTAAACTCAAATTTACATTTTAATGTCAATCGAATATTTTTCTCATGTCAACCCTTAATATTAAAAAATAAGGACAAAATCATCATTTTCTAATTTTTCTAGGTTTTGACTCAGAAAAATTATTAAAAATCAAAATTAGATAGTTTTCAATATTTTGAATTTAACCATGGGGATCAAAATTTTTAGATTCATTTCCTATTTTTCAGAATTAAATATAGAATAAATAGAAAAACAATTAATTAAGTAAAAGTGAGGGTGTTAGACCTATATCTTTTTCTATAATACATTACCCAAATTCCATTACACTGCCACAGTCAATATGTCGAATGCTTTCATTCAATATTTTTTCCCAACTACAATCACTTTGAACAACCTACATTCTTTCATCTGCAACATAAATGGATACAAACCAACAGTTAAAATAAAATGCTTACTCCAAGAAGACTACGCTGTGTACAAACAAAAAAACCACCAAGGGTGTTCACAAGTAGGTTTGTGTTAGGTTTGGCCAAATCTGATACTCACAGTGATCAAAATAAAGTGGGTTGGGTTGGATTGAATTTGTGTAATTTTTTTTATCAAACCCGAACCAAACTAGTCCGATCAATAATGGGTACCTATTCTTATTTGGTGACATATTAAATACACTTTTATAAAAAAAAAAAAGAATTATAAAACTAAATTATATTTTTTAAAAATAAAAAATCATAATAAACGTTCCATTGTTCATTATGTGTAAATGATGGGCTTTACTATGTAAGCCAAGGTCCAATAGCCACATCCATTGTTTTCATTAGATTGACTTGGTGGTCAATATACATATATCTATGTTTGTATGTTACAATTAAAAGGAGTCAATTCAATATTGAAACACTCATTATTCATATTTTTTAAACTAAAAATATATAAATAGTAAATTAAAAAACTATTCATGTTAACGGGTTTAGTTCACGGGTTTAAAAATCAAAACCCCTCGTAAATGAATAAGTTTGAATGGGATGAATTGGGTGCTACCTGAACATCCAAAAAATCTAAACTGAAGTATTTAGGTTAGTTTGGGTCGGTTTAGGTTCACAGGTACGAACTCGTACCTGTGAACAGCCCTAAAAACAACTACTTTCACAACCTCACTCAACACCTGGGGAAAAAAATTAAACATTCATAGTAAACACGTTGCTAGACAGACAACACATAAGTTTGACGGTTTATCCGTCTTTAATAGTAATGGCTTCCATGCACTGTCAATTGTGGCGTAAGGTTATTTGCCTCCGTCACTTTCAATAACTTGAAAACCAAAAGCGATTCAGTCAGCTACCATCTATTTCACAAACATTACAAAAGAAAATGCTTCATTGTTGCCAATGAGGCTCGTGCAAGGGCCAATGTCTCCACGGTGAAAGTCAATCTTACAAATGACAGATGGATTTTTCACAATGTCTGATTTCATGAATATAGCGTATGATGATAACTCTGTGTCTCACCCAACACATGACCACGATTTGTTCTTCACTGGGATACTTCAATCTCTTTATTATGGAAAAAGGATTTTTCAAAACAATTGTTTAACAATCGAGGTGGTATCTTCTTTTTTTCCATGAAAGTAGGTTGCTTATCTAGCTGGAAATTATTATTTTTTTAAAAAGAACTTAATAATACCTTCACACCAGGTAATTTTTTTATCATTGTAGTCGCTCAATTTTTAAGGCATATATTTGATGGTTGACATTACTTTCCCACGGGGGTACATTTGCATTACTTTCTCACGCTAGAACTCGTCTTGAGAATTATTAGCAAGATATTTTCTAAAACACTTTTATTATTAATTAAAATGTATTAGAAACAATAAAATTGTGAGTAACGGTTAAATAAGGAGTAAAATTTACACAATTTTTGTGATTTTTGATAATTTTCTATTAATAACAGTGTATTTAAAAGAATGTATTACTATCATTTCTTTTTAGCGCATTTAAATTTTAATTAATAAAATTGTCAAACATGTAAAAATATTAAGGAAGGGATGAAAATAAATTAGATTACCCAACAAAGACTTATGATCTTACCTTTTTAAGGCCTAGTTTGGTTTGACCTATTTAGTAAAATGGTTAGCTTTATACTTTCAAATTATCCTCAGCCTCGTTTTCCTCTAATGATAAAATTTACTTATAAAATATAGAGATGAGTTTTACTTGTTAAAAATTTAATAAATAAGAATATATTTTTAGAAATTGCAGTGGGATCATTGAAAATCACGATGGAGGTGTGTTAAATAATACTGTTTTCATAAAATATTTCCTTTAAAAAAAAATATCCAATGTCGTAAATGTACGTATTAAATTTTTTTCACATGAAAATATCATTCATCTGTGAGGAAAATGATATATTTTAGAGTAATACAAGAATATTTCAAACGTTCATAAGCACATATTATATTATACTAATCATCATACTAATAGAGAGGGATCAAGAATGTGTGTACTTGAATTTATCTTTGAGTCCATAATGCTCCAACTAATGAAAGAATCCTGTGCTCTTGTTTCGAGAGCAAGGTGTCCACTTTCTAGAGTGTTTTTATGTAAAATCCCTATTGTGTGAGTAACAGTTATGGATATTGTACTCTTTCGTAAAAATATTATATTATAAAAGTAAATTAGGCTTATTTGAGTTATCTTGAGCCAAAATTTGATAAATTTTGGATTTTTTAGTATTGTATAATTTGGCACAATTTTTTTTATTGCATACTTTTCACTACTATACTTTTATCATTCTAATTCAAAAATTTTCAAATTTATTATTCTTATTTTGTGACTTTTCTATAATAGATATTCTTTTTAATGATATATCTTAATCACAAAATAAAATTTGGATTACAATATGGGTTAAGCCTATATATTCTATATTAAATTAATATTGATAGAAATATTGTTAATAAAAAAAGAGGAAAAGGAATACTATGTCATGGTAATAGCCACTGCTAAAAGCAAATTTTGGCAGACCTCCGGTGCAACTTGGTATCAAGGTTTACATAGCAGCATGTTTGAACTCATGCACTCGAGGGCCAAACACGTTGGAGCCTTACGAACAATGCCCACAAGGACACAAAAATGAAGAGAAAAGATAGAGAGAAAAATGAGAATAGTTGGAAAGTAGAGAAATGTTCATGGTATCTTAAGACTCACGCTGCCACTTCTTATATAGTGTAGATGTTATCAGTCCGTTGGCAAAGGTTTAAGAGTAGCTTTTAATACTAGAAAAAACCGGATGGGTATGAATAATGACTAATAAAGCAATTAATATGTCAATGGTAACAAAGATATAATTAGCTTTTATATGCCATTATTTCCACAATCCCCTACTAACGACAAATAAGTGAAAGAAAAAAAGTTGGGTAAAGAAAGGTTTTTTTGCTTAAGTGTTAATGTCCTCAGGATTGAATTAACACGTAATGAGGTGAGACAACATATTATGTCCAAGAAGTGAATTACTATTGAACTTGATGGACTTCACAACACATACTTTTACCTTTAAAATCGTGATAGCTTCACGATTAAATTTTTGCACAATAATTTGGGCCTTTATATATGTGCACCTTGGGTTGCTCATGATTGCTCTAGAAAGATACCCTAAGTCTTTCATGGAAGGTGGTATGCACCTTCACACTCATGTAGGTAGATACATCAAGTGCAGCTCTATAACACCACCCATATTAAGGGCTATATATCTATTACGAGCTCATGGATTAACCTCACATTAAGCATTACCACATGACATAGAGATGAGAAGTGTGGTGGATAAGAGTATTCATATGGCTTTGTTCAACCACTAATTGGGTGTCTACCATACTTTCCCCCACTCATGGCTTTAAGCCCATGCCTTTGACATATTCAAGATAATTTTCTTCGGTAATCCTTTTGTAAAAGGATTTGTAAGATTTTTCTCACTTTTCACATATTCAAGTGAGATATCACCATTTCAATTGTGTTTTTAACAACACTTTGTCTTATGCATATATGCCTTCTTTTACCATTATAGGCACTATTGTGATTGGTCACACCAATTGCAACTTGTGAATCACAATTGATATATATAAGAGGTGTAGGTCTCCCACACAATGGTATATTAGCAATTAGGCCTCTCAACTACTCTGCTTCTTGGCTTTCTAATTGGTTGACTATCAAGGTCAATATATTAAACTGACGTTCCCACATTGGCATAATCGATACCCCTCATTGTTCTATCCCTACATTAACCTCTTTAATTGTTTGAAAAATAATACACTGATATCCCTTATACATTACATTAGCCCCCCCATAATTGTTTGAAAAACATTACATTGTGTACCCATATAAGGGAGGTTGTTGTAAACGTTAAAAAATTAAAACGATTATGTGCAAGCTAAAAAAATCTTAGGAAGTGTGAGTGTAATTTACTCTAATATATAACATGCAATTAATAGAGCTTCCTAGTTAGGCATATCAGAATCATGACATTCATCATATCCTTAAGTGTCTTATTCTCTCATAATTTTTTTTTTGAGTTTAATGGTCATGCATTGTCAGTCTAAAAATTTTTACACTGTCAACTAATTAGAAATCACCATTGATATGACTTTTAAAGTATTTATTATAAAAGTCAACACACTTACAATAAATGGTGGTTTGTAATTGGATGACAGTGTAAAACTACTTTACACTATCAGTGCATAGCCTGCTTTCTCATTTTTTTTAATAATTGAACACCCTTTAATAGTAGCATTTTTATACTTTCACTTCATACATTATTTACACACATATGTAACATATGTTTGATAATGTATGAATTTTGAGTTTTTTTCTTTATGATTTTATGGTTTTACAGGTTTGCTTCACACAAAGAGATTAAAAATTTATTTAGCATATGATTAAAGGGATGATGACATACCCATCTGTTGTGTTTTTCATAGTTTTCAATTCCTTGATTGCAATATCCATAGCCTCATTGCTTCCCTAAAATGAACTATTGGTGCATCTTTGAAATGTCGAGCAACCTTTGTAAACATCCCTTATAGTTGGTTCCATTAAGGAGTTTGAGTTTCGACATATCAAACAAGGCACTCTTATTGAGTACCAAAGTCATTAGAACAACACAGTCAAAAGAAAGAAAAAAAAAGAATTTATTTTCAGATTGTTAGAAATATTGTTAAAATAAAGAGGGAAAGGAATACTGTGTCGTGGTAATAACTATTGCCCTGAAAGCAAATTTTGGCATACCTCCAATGCAACCTGATATCCAGTTTTGCCTCCCAAGGTTTACACAATAGCATGTTTGAATCCATGCACTTGAGGCCAAACACATTGGAGCCTCACGAACAATGCTTAGAAGAACACAAAGAAGAAGAGAAAAAATAGAGAAAAAGTTGAGAATAGTTGGAAAGTAGAAAATTATTATTGTTATCTCAAGACTCACACTGTCACTTCTTGTATAAAGTAGATGTAATTAGTCTGTTGACAAAGGTTTAAGAATAGCTTTTAATACTAGAAAAAAATGTATGGGTATGAATAACAATTAATATGCCAATGGTAACATATTATAAGTATGCAATTATGAATGAAAGTGTGACTCTTCCAAAAAAATTGCAAAACTTTATAATCAATTTATTGGTTGCTTGTAATAATACCCCCTTTTGTAATTATATGCTAATTCTAATTTATAGTGAGGGTATTTCACACTTTATTATTTTGAGAGTTCTATTTTGGGATGAATATGAAAATACTTTATGCACTTTTGTATGATTGACTTAGTTAAAAGACGAATAAGAATTTTCTTATCGTACTATTTTCAATAGAAAATGTATCATCCTTGTAATTTATGCCTATTTGAAATGTGAATGTTATTATCATTTATTATTATTGTTTATTGTAGATTTATGAACTATTTGATACACACATACACATATGTATATGTAAAAAAGATATGACGTCATGCAAATTAATTACACTCTATGCATTAACTTGTCATATTTTATTAGGCATAATTGCTAGTAATTTGTATAATTGTCAACTCACTTATCATGGGTATAATTATGCAAATTTTGTGAGCTAAATAATTAAAATTTTTCTTTAATTATAATTTATATTATATTAATAATAAATATACATTATCAGTGTATTATTATTGGTATAATTTGTTCATTTGTATTATATTAATCATAATTATATCCTATCGGTGTGTTATTATTTTAATTATTTTGTTTTAGTACAATATTGACATTGGAATTCTAAAAATATGAGTTTTGTACATTGTAACATTATATTTCTTATTTATTACAGTTTGAGACCCTTAGGCTGAATCACAATAAGTAAGAGCTTATTTTTCCAAAGGACATATTTTGGGTATATTTATATGAAATCATTTAACACTAATTATGTGATAACTTATGCCTATTAAATGTTTTTATTTTGTTATTTTAATATTAGACTCATTGCTTAACTCTTAATTGGACATATTTTATTTTATATAATTTAATGTTATTCCAAAAAATTTGCATTTGTCTATCACTATGCAAATTTATATTTAATAAAATTCTTTTATTGGAAAGGAATGCTATTATCCTTGTATTATGTAAGTGATGGATGTACTTTATCAATGTGACACTACTTAACATGATCATTATGTGATAGAGAAAAATAGTTGAATATTTTTTTTAAGTACTTTAAATAATTTATATTCTTAGTTCAACTATTTTCTCTATCAAGTGGGAATCTTGTATGTCCTATAAATTAGATTGCAATGTTTTAAGATTTCTACTTTAATTAAATGCCCAGTTAATTACATGTAAGAAAGCAAATATAATTATGTTTGCAAATATATCACTCAATTTGCAAATATCTTTCACATATTGTTTATTGTCGTTTTATCATTTGGACATTTATTGAGGATATTATTCTCATAGTCTCTTCAAGTTTTTTTTAACCCCGTATTGTCTTATATTATTAGTGAATAACAAATTATGTTAAAACAATATTTTCAAATCCTAAATTAGCTTAGAAAAGTTTGAAGAGAATTATTTCACTATTCTATGTGATTTAATGTTATAAAGAGAGTTAGAGATTAATTTCTATTATATCCCCAATAGTTGTTAGGTGTAAGTTCTATGTGCTTTTGCTGTTGGTAACCAAATATTGTACCATTGTAATACTTGAGTTTGAGCGAGTTATTAAAAACTTGTAAATGATCTCATATTCTATTTAAAATATTATAAATTTTGATCTTGTTCATGTGCTTATAAAGTAAAGGTTACCTTATTTATATAATCTTTTGAGGATTAATGTTGATGATGATGTAAGGGAATTTTGTGTTATAAAGTGTTAAGGGAATACTTACAGGTCTGTTTGATTTGTTAAAAAATATGGTACTAGACAACACAAAAATAATTGTTCCACATTTGATTTGAAAAAGGATTATGGGACATCACACCTCAAGTGATGATAGACAGGACAACAACTAAATTTTTTGTTACTCAACAAACCATGGGACAACAACTTTTTGTCACAAGTACAAACACTCAAAAAACAAAAATACCCCACCATCTTCATCTCCACCACCACCACCACTATCGCCACCGCCACTACCACCATCGTCACCTCCACCACCACTGTCGTCATCACCACCATTGCCCCTCCCAACACGCCCATCCCCACTGTAGTTGCCACTCTCGTCACCACCACTATCGTAGTTTTATTAAGATAATTAATATGAATTATATTAAAATAATTAATGTTAAAAAAGGTATTGTAGTAAATTTCACACCATTTTGCTTGTGTTATCCATTATTCACCAAACAATACATAGGATAAAAAGTTATCCTGTAACTTAAGTGTTTGTCATGTGTTGTTTTCCTTATGCTATACCTTAATGTGTATCAAACTCACCTACAATCTCTTAATTTTACATGTAGAATGTATGGTTAATTGTAAAGAAAATCCAAGTTTTGTAAATTTTGTGATTAAAACATTTTGTATTGGGTTTTTTATTGTTATTTTGTAACCATTTCTCCTAATAATTCTACACTAGTCTTTCTCTACAATTTATAGTTCTTGAAAGGTAATGAGCTTTTTTCTCACCTTGAATATTATAGAGTTAGAATCCCACTATTAGTGTACTCTAATGGAAATCCTAATCTTGTTTTTGATATAAAGGATTAGTAGAAGTGTGTACAATTTTTTGTTATGTCTCAAGACTTACTAAACATATATTGTCATATATTCTTGTCCACATTAATTTTATGATCATATAACATATTCTAAAAAGACTTTGTTATTTAGTTTTGTCCTATTGTATGGAGATATATAAAATTTGTTGTATCTTAGTAGCCATCTTAAGCATATGTCAAGGCCATTTTGTTGAAAATTGCACAATTATGTAATTATGTTATGCTTCTCTTTTATCCAAAATTTTACATTCTATTTGGTCAAAAAATTATAAGTATATTGTAGATATGATATTCCTACCGAGTATTATTTTTTACATTGTAAAAGTACTTGTAAATTTTATGTTTGGACCAATAATTATATATGCTTATTCATTTCGATGTTCTTGTTGTCACATTAATCTAGACTATTTTTTATTTTAATTAGGTGTCTATCTTGTCTAAGTAGGAAATTCTTAGATTTCCTAATTGTTTTTGGATTTGCCTAGTCATTGATTTTGTGAAACTTAGATTAATTGAATATCAAATATTGTAAAGCATTTGTTTGCCCATATGCAATACTCTTGTTATTGTTCTATTGTGAGTACTTAAATACATGTGAATTATATTTTGGCATTAATAAATTTTCAAACTTATATTAAGCATTATGTTAAATAAAATATGCTTGTAGAACCACTAATCAAAGACTTAATTATTGGACTTTATCAAAATGTTGTAACTTATATGATTTGGTTAAGTTTTGATATCTTGGGTCAATGAGAATCTAAAAACATATTATTATGAAATCTGTATTAAATAAAATACTTTATTTCATTCTTAGTATCATATCTCTTATAGCATTTTCATATGCTTAGACCATTCTTCGAAATAACACATTTCTCTTAATTTAATTATATTATGTCTTTCCTTGTCCATCACATTCTTTACGTAAAATATAAGCCTCTTAGTATGTGTAACATCCTCTTTTTCTCAAGTAAATTGGTATTTTATTTTACTTTTGTTTGTTACCATTTTGATTATTAGTTTAAATTATTGTGTTTGCAATTATATTTGAATTAACTTAAGATAATTAAAAGAAATTATATTAATTAGTTTTAAAAAATAAATATTATGAGTTTAAATGAATAAAAAAATTGTTTGTAATTTTTTTTAAAACTTTAATACTAAAAAGGGTTAAAAAAAATTAAATTAATTACGATAATTATTGTTTGTGTATAGATTTATGTTTTATTTTAATTGCTTGCTATTGTTATTGATTTCAATAGTGGTATTATAATTATATTTGTGCTAAATTAATGTAATTAAAAAGAGTCGTAAAAATTAGCTTAGAAAAATATTAAGAATTCATGGATAGATCAAAGTAATATTTGTGAAGCTTAAATATTAACAGAAAGCCTAATAAAAGATTAGGACTTTTTGTAAATAATTAATTGATGGTTAAATTAATTAGAATGATTAGTATTAGATTAGTTAGATTAAGATGTATAATTTTCTAACCAAAATTAAAGTCTAAAACTGCATAGTAAAAAATAATAATAATAAAACTTAAGTGTTTGTTTAGTTTTTTTTTTTCCCCTTTTCTAATGTGCCGCGTGTGCCCCTAGTGTACAACAACTGGCCATTTTTCTTTCTTCTCAGCAATGTTGGTCAATCAAGAACCCAACACGTGTAAATGACAGTACGTGAAAACGGAAGGTGGAGATTATTTGTTCTCCTTTGCACCGTCGGATGGAGTATTAATGGGAATCTTATCATCTTTTCTTTGAAGCAGTACAGGGGGAGAGAAAGAAGTCAAAAACCGGTTCTCTCATCCATCATTCACTTGCACAATCTTTTTTTGAGAAACCCATCCTCTTTCTCTTAACCTTGTCTAGAATTTCTCTCCATCTTAAATCCTTGTTTTTCTCTCTCTATCGTCGGTTCTTGGAAGTAGCTGTGCAACGGATTGGAGCAGAAACTAAGTGTGGGAAGAATGGAGCGGTTTTTGAGAATCAATTCCCGGAAAAGATTAAGGTGGGGGAGGAGGTTAGGCTTTGATGTGGTAAATTTTAGTATTGTTCTGTTTGTTGGGAACTTGTATGCCTTTGAATGAGATTGGTTGACATTACTTATGTATGAAGCACCGACACCTTTCTTGTTCAAAGTGTCGCGGTGTCGGACTTGTTTTTGACATTGACACTCCTCGACACTTGTCCGACACATATCAGACACTTCCAATTAGGTATCCAATTAAAAAAATTGTTTTTGATTGACTTAAACACTTAAGTTGACACCTCTATACACCTTGGACACTTGAGCTGATACCTGCATATGAATGGACACACTATTATTATTAAAAAATAGTCATTTTTTAACTTTTATATAAATTAGCTTAAAATATAATATAAAATATTAAAAAAATAATGTTTCTTACTTTTTTTTTAGGCTTGTTATCATAGAAAAAATGTAGAAAGTTGGTTTAAAAAGGTAAATATATAATCAATTTGTATTTTTTGTTATGTTACACATATTTCATTTCATTAGTGTCTTTTTCTTTTTGTATGTGTATGTGGTGTCCCAGGGTTTTATATTTTAGACATTAGTTGTGTCGTAGTGTTTGTCTCTGTGTCGTGTCCGTTATCCGTATCAGAATCCGTGCCTCATAGCCTATGTGTATGTCTATGCATGATTGCAGTTGGTATTAAGTTGGATGAAATTATGCAATAATTGTTTGCTCTTTCAGAAGTTTTGTATTTCCCCTGTTCTTATAATCGCCAAATTTCACTGTGCTAGCATTCGCTGTACGGTGATCATGGTTGGAATTGATATAAGTGTTGTCTTATTTGTACATAATCACGATCTCTCCAATAAATTGAATCCTCAAATTTGAATGATCACGAACCACGATCAATCACGAACTAACCAACATGAATAGTCATGAACAAATTAAGCCTGAGACATGTGATCTCACACTGTCCTCAAAGACTTATCCGCGTGATGCGCAAGTCTCCCAGGATATAACAGGCTCATCCCAATCATGAGGCAACAGAACTAGCAAGCATTCTTAAAATAACCCAGATAGTCACATATGAGAGAAGTAAAGAAAAGGGTTTGGGAGAGAAAGAACTATCTCTCAAAACCTTATGAAATATAGATATTTATAAAGAAAAGATAGGGTTTCTAAAATCACCTAAGACCAAGTTAAAAGATAAGGTTAGACTCAATCTAAAAGACCAAGTCAACAAAACTAATTTAAAGTAAAATATCTATTTTGATAAGTCACTAAATTAATTTAAAATAATTTCTAAATTAAATTAAATCATAATTTTAATCTTTTGAAATACTCAATCAAAATATACAACAATCCCCCACATATTTCAAAAGGTTAAATAAATCATGAAAAGATAAGAAATTCCTGGGTTCTCATATAAGATGTAATGCGTCGGACTTGGTGTAGCAAGCTATTGAACCAGACTTAGATTGGTAAGACTTAACACACAGCGTAGTTGGTGTAGCAAGCTATTGAACCAAAAACACTTGATGTGTGTTAGCGGTCTACCAATCACATTACACCCCCACAATTCTTGCCGTTATCGCTGTTTTGCGCTACTAGACCATGCGCACGCCCGGTATTCATGAGTGCTCTAGAGATCTTGCCAGGATCCTATACAAGCGGCCCCACTTGACACTTATATAGGTGATTTCATCAAGTGTATGTTGCAAATCACACACCACCCATAAGGGATATGAAAATCATTTAAAAGATTTATAAGCTGTAAAGCTTTCTCAACCACACAAAGCTTTACTATAAAACTTAACCTCTCATTTATGCAGTGTCTAGCACTTTCTCACACCATAGGAAGGGACTAAAATTGAAATCAATTAAATTGATTTTAGTGCTAGCAGAACTAACAAGTGACTTGTTCTTTCCATTGAACCTTTTTCATGGGATCTCCAATCACAAAGGTTGGGTTACCATCACTTGTTTGTTTTCAAGTGGCTTAACTCCCATTCCCCTCGATGTTTCATATAATAATATCTTCCCTAGGGGTTTAAGTCAGAGGATCGGCCAAATCCATTTTTGACTTCACATAAACAACAAATTTCAATCGTTTAAGCAATTGCTTTACCACATTATTTCTCAATTTTATATTCTCAAAGGAGTATTTGCTAAGAGGTTTTAACTAGTTAGCCTCATAATCAGCAATCTTCAGAGCAATAAACTCTGACTCAATAATTATTATTTGTTTGGCTAATCTCCAAGTAACGTCACCACAACTAAGTGTAGTGACATAACCACTAGTGGATTTTGTCTCATTTGGATCAAAAATCCATTTAATCATCACTGTATTTTTTTTTAATACAGTGGAAAATCCACCATGTTGAATACCATAATTTATGAAATCTCTCAAGCATCTCTTGTTATGCAAAATTGTATAATATGGAGAACATCACACTTGACATTATAACCAAGGGAAAAAAAAAAACTCATAACATTACTAACTGTCCACACAGTCTCGGTATCTCATGTCACAATAGACATTTGCTATCAAAAGACAAATTCAGAGAACTCACATTTCAAAAGGCCAATATTGTCTCATAATAAGACTAGAAATTACTCCCTCGAGAAATCAACAAAAGTATACAACTTATAGACACTTCTATCAAGTCCACCTTTTGTCTAAGATCCTCTAAGTCTCACTTTGAGATTTTTAGTATTTTAAGTCTAAAGTATATTCAAACAATTAAAGTATTTTAAGACTAAATCAAGAAAAGGGAAAAGAAATCAGCTACTGTAAGTTTCATACAATTTCCTAAGCTACCAATACTTCTTATTTACAACTTAATTACTCCTAATTCAAAATGGGGTTCCTCCATTATAGAAAGGATCAAGGTAGTACACACATTTAAAAAGATGTATATTCAATACTCAAGTAATGATATAACTATCTATTTTACTCCTCACAACAAACATAAAGTGTGAAACCTTTTGAAAATCACCATGTTTTTCACAACAGCATATCCCTTGTTTCTGACCCAACTTTAAGAGTAGTTTTATTTAGTCAAATGAATTTTAAACCAAAAAAAAACTTTATATCATTGAAAATCCATAAAAGACTATTTTTCAAAATAGTTTCCCACTTCTCCAACAAAAATAAAAAAAATGTAAATCAAAGAATGAGAGGAGGGCAAACTCGTGACAGCACAGTACCCTTGTCTTAAAACTCACATTTCTCATTCAAATCTTAATGGATTATTAAAAACTCTAAGTTTATCAATAAGCCTATTAAGTCTAGTTTCTGAATCTATCCTTAGATTTTCCATACTAATTTTACATCATTCACAAACACAGAAACAATACCCAATGGTAAGGACGCATAACTCTACGCAATGGCCAAATTCAATCAAACTATCAGAGTTCAATTCTCAACCAATTGCAGTAAAACTTGTGAGCATTGTGCAGCCCTATGTGTCTATTTTCCATACATGAAAAGCACATTCTCATACAGTTAATATACAGAGAGTAATTACGAAAATACTACAACATGTCTCTGCGGGAATCAACCAAACAGCAAGCACATTAAAATGCAATATCACCAATCACTAACCCACTTCACAATTCAATCAAAAGCAGCCACAATCACACTGAAACAGTAACATTCATCAAAATTAGAAAGGGTTTTAATAAGCTTTCCTTACACAGGTCGACTGCCATATCACTATGAGCCAAATTAAGCAATTAAAACCAAATCTCCATAAGGTTAAGAGCAATGTCACATCACAGCAACCAAGCATTATCCCACTAGATGGAAAAATTAATTCTTACTGAAAACCTTAAGGAGCTAACGTGTCAGTGAATTAAGCATTTATACTAATTTGGAAAATTAAAGCATCATGCAAATATGCAAGACATTTGAATCAAATAAATCCAATTAATTACACGGCAACAAGAAAGCAAAATTTAACAAATAATAATAATAATAATAATAAAAGCATCTTAGAGTACAAACAATTATCACAAAAGGAATAATACAAACCTATACGTATTAACGTATTACCTCAAAAGCAAATAGAAAATAATTTTAATCACCAAATCAAATACGTAATGACCAAAAGGTGGGGAAATCTTAAAACCAATATCTCCAAATCATATAATAAGTATGCCTGACACCTCATAAGGTGATGCACATTAAGGTCAGTTTTTATTGGTTTAAGAGTGAATCTCATCTCATTCATAGGAATTGGTGCTCTTAGTGTTGTAAAAAATTTGTTCTCCCCAAAGGCTTTTAATGCAAAGCCCCTCAATGCAAGCCACAAATGCCAATCTCTCAACAGCATACGTAACACCAAAAGAAAAAATTGGTGGGAACACATACCTTTACTCCTTATATTTCTGACCTCAATATGAGAAAGCCCAAAGCATTGCAATTTCCTATCCCGTTTTAGCTATTTTCTTGTAACAACCCAATAAACTCAATTATGAATGTTGCCTGTGCATTGTTCCAGCAAGCCAGCACCGAGTCACAATGCCATCATGACCAAACACAAATAAACCTCATCACACAAACCCACCATCACCGAGCCATTCTCCATGTTATGCAACAACACTTTCTACCTTTTAATTTATTATTATTTTCCCTTTTTTTTTTTTTAACACATCAAGGGGATGGTTCCAAAATAACCGTAAACACAAGGTGCAGGCCAAATTCAAAGTCATCGATTTGCTGCTTCAACCAATCGGGAGCCGCTT
The DNA here is from genome assembly GCA_004329165.1 of Spatholobus suberectus. Classification (NCBI taxonomy): domain Eukaryota; kingdom Viridiplantae; phylum Streptophyta; class Magnoliopsida; order Fabales; family Fabaceae; genus Spatholobus; species Spatholobus suberectus. Next base: position 13,638,892 of record CM014732.1, on the reverse strand, counting down.
GAGAGCATATGCGCGACGTGATGAAATTGAATGCAAAGATCACATAAATTTGGAATATCAAAAATTGAATGCCAATAATAAAGCAAGAATTGTAAGATTGCATAAATTTGGACATGAGAATAGGGAGGGCGTGACGTGATGAAAATGAAGAAAAAAAAATTAGGGATTCTCACGTACATATTGATATTAATCAATACAAGTCCTTGAGATTGTTGTCTTATTTGTACATAATCACGATCTCTCCAATAAATTGAATCCTCAAATTTGAATGATCACGAACCACGATCAATCACGAACTAACCAACATGAATAGTCATGAACAAATTAAGCCTGAGACGTGTGATCTCACACTGTCCTCAAGGACTTATCCGCGTGATGCGCAAGTCTCCCAGGATATAACAGGCTCATCCCAATCATGAGGCAACAGAACTAGCAAGCATTCTTAAAATAACCCAGATAGTCACATATGAGAGAAGTAAAGAAAAGGGTTTGGGAGAGAAAGAACTATCTCTCAGAACCTTATGAAATATAGATATTTATAAAGAAAAGATAGGGTTTCTAAAATTACCTAAGACCAAGTTAAAAGATAAGGTTAGACTCAATCTAAAAGACCAAGTCAACAAAACTAATTTAAAGTAAAATATCTATTTTGATAAGTCACTAAATTAATTTAAAATAATTTCTAAATTAAATTAAATCATAATTTTAATCTTCTGAAATACTCAATCAAAATATACAACAATAAGTGTGTAATGGAGTTTTATTATTTGAGGTATAGAGAGTTCTTAGTAATAATTGATCAGGTAAAAGAGGGGCCACGTGCCTGGTGCTCTTGGTGGACACGGCCACTGTTGCTAATGGTGCAGAGAGGAAGGACCGTGCACTGGAAGTGATGCCAGAACGCGTATACTGCAGCTTTTGGTTGATAGTACCGTATGCAGGAGTAGAAATAGCAGATTGGGCTGGAGTGCTTTGGGCTTGAAACTTGTGATTGATCCACTAAACTTAAGTTCACTCGGACTACGATTTTTTTAACCTGTAACATATTGATAAACACTACATATATTAGTATAATGTTCATTATAATAATAATAATTTAATTATAAACCTGAATGACTATAATAACGTGAATGACAAAATAAGAGTAACAAAATGTTAAACATAATAATAATAATAATAATTGAATACAATTTAATATACTTTATGAACCCACTTGTGGGCTCTGGTGGCTTGTGTCATATTAAATAGATAAATTAGGAAAATTTTAAATAAGAATGGCTAAAGATTAGATGGTGAGGTCCACTTATAAATTAGACTATAAGACTCCATCATTATTGACCCAAATTAGTAGTAGTAAAGTATAAAGATTGGAAAAAAAAAATCTATTTAATATAACTCTGATTTTAAAATAAAATTAGTGATAGACATGTAAATAATATACTAAAATAAATTTTAATACTAAAGATAACATTGTAAATAATAATTTTTAACCATTTAATTAATAGAAATTGAGTGTAACATGAGGATTCTATAAAATTTAAAAGAGATTAAAAGTTTGAAATATCTTAATTAGGATAGATTCTCCTCATAAAAATTTAATAAAACTTGTGAATCAATTATTAATTACTAATCCTTAAGGGATGAATGAAAGTAAGGAGGGACAAGAGTATACGAGTGAAGTTATATATAGTTTAATTCAACTCCTTACTGTTGTTGTGATTGATTTTATTGAATGAATATTGAGCATACTATCATATGCATAGTGATTAATCTTTTATATTAGAGTTGTTATTGAGTGAAATTGTTGAATTTTAACCTCTGAATGAGAGGATTTGTTATGAAGCCTAATATTGGCGAATCAAATAATTTATATCAAGGGAAGTTGAGAACCTCTAGCGAAATACTTGATTGATATCAACTCTAATAAGGCAGACCATTGCCATATCATTGTCGTTAAACCCAAGGTCTCATAATAGCTACAGCCTATGATGGGGTGTGAATCTTGCAGTGGGGGCCCAGGAGACCTTAAGGGTATTTGTGCACGTCATCCCACAGAGGGCCAAAAGGCCATGACTTTGTGTCGTGGTTAAGGCGACTTGTGCACTAACATTCCTGACGCGTCACTACAATTTATCCACGATCAGTGGAGAGTACTACCGCGTACCTATTACACCAAAGGCTATTCACATTCTAGCTTTGGTTGGTGAATCACTAATGCTATTCCCATTCTAGATTAGGTAAATATTGGTATTGATTTGGCATGTTTTGATTGGTGGAGTATGAGCTCCTGATCATGCTACTCTGTTGTTGGATATTCCTCCATGGAGATGAGTTAGCACCTATATACCCATCAATTGTGTCTGATCATGAGTTAGCTTTTATGCATTCATGCATTGTATTTGATGGAATTTTTTTGTCTATGATATAATACGAATTCTCTTATTTATTAAGTTTCAATGTGATTGTATGTTAGATTAAGTCCTGTGGATGTTTATTACCATATTGATGCTTTAAGTTAGAACCTCACTCCCTCTTTGTTTGTTTATATGTTATTTTTCTTTTACTTTCGGCTTGTTATGTGCTTCCCCCCACCCTGTAGATGGTAGCAGACAATGTCAGTATAGTGCAGCAGGAGCTTAGTGGGATCTTTTCACATATCTTGTGGCAACCCTTTGTCACTTTAACTCTAAATGAGTAAAGTCTGTTTCTTTCTTTTAGATATGGCCAGCTTTAGGAAATTGTAATACTATATTTTAATTTTTATGTATCTACTATTTGTGATGTAATTGTGAAAAAAAAAGTCACTTCACAATTTTCGAACATAGGAAGCGTTACACAAGATTATTATTAATATATTTATATAAATTTGGGGTGTTACAGTATGTATAATATATATCTTTATTATAAATATTTTTGCAATGTTAAGGGTTTGTATTTCTTTGATTTTTGGTTGGTGTGTACCTTGATCATAATTGATATTCTAGTCTTATCTACACTCACTCTAGGTCTTAGAAAACAATTCATTTGACTTGGTTCACTCCTCTTGTAGACTCTATCGACCTTGGAATGAGCAGGCGTAAAATTCATATACATTTGTAATTGACTAATACTATACTTCTGAGAGAATGTTCAATTAATTGAATAATTAATGTATTATCTCTATTAGTATTAATTAATTATTAGGATTTATTCTTTTAATTATAAATATATTAATTATGGTAAATAATTATTATCATGACACTAAATCATTGTTGGACATTGTATTGGGCTTTGTTTTAAGAGTTACCCTATGATGAGTTGAGTCATTCAATTGTGTAGCTCATTAAGAAGTCCTTATCTATTGTTAGTAAGTTATGGAATTAACATCCTTACATTTTTTGGACTATTTTACCACTTAACTAAAATTATAAACTACGTCACTATTATGTTTAATTGTACATAAAAAAGACAAATTAAGATATGCATTGACAAAGTAAAAAGTGTTTACACTGTTATCCAATTACAAACTACCATGTACGGTAAGTTTATTGACTTTGATAATAACTATCTTAAAAGTCATACCAAATATAATTTCTATTTGGTTGTCACTGTAAAAACTTTTATACTGACAATGTCTATCCATTAAACTCTAAAAAAACTACCCTACTAACTGCATATAAAGTCCAAATTCAAAATAATTGTATACTCTTATTGACTATTTAACTGGCTTTTTGACCAAATTATTAATAAAAAAACAAATTATCAAAATATTACAGAAAAAAAAACATTTTACCAAAGTAGGTTGTTTGGAGAATTGTGCAAAAGAAGGTGCTTGTCGCAGGAGTGCCATACTTGGTTTCAAAAATTCGACGGGATAGCAAAAAGAAGGTGCTGGTAGAATTAGCGTCATCTAAATGTTAGCACGTAGCACCCATGCACAGAAGGCGCCAGTATACTCAACGCCACCTGAGGCATAGAAGGCGCGCCTATGATTGGCGCCTCTTGCATCATGTCCCATCGTTAACTTTTTTGCATGCACGCTTGGTTGCTTCACGGGTTCTTTTCTTCATCGTTTTATGTTCAGCTTGTGCAGATTGAAGAAGAGAAGAGGAAGCAAAAGAGGAGAAGAGGAAGCGGTGGTTTTGAAGAAATGGCTGAGGAGAGGCAAAAGAGGAGGAAGCGTGGTTGAAAAAGGAGGAAGCCTAAGTTGGTGAAATCATAGAGGTAAGTCTGACTTGGTGAAATTTATGTTTTTAATTTTAATACAGTATTGTGTTGTCCCTTAAAAATTCTATTAAGTTGTTATATTATTTTGGGTTAATTTATGATATGTGTATAGATGTATATTTTTCATATTGATAATGATTTAAGGCTGTTAAGTGTTGATTTGAGACTTGTTTACTGTTTTGTGGATTAAAAATTTAAGATGGAATTTTCTAGGGGCTGTAGGTTAGGTTGAGACTAGTAAAACACTTTAGCCAATTGAATTTCATTTACAAATGATTAGTTTTTAGTATAATGCGATGCGTTCAATTGTTTTTAATTTTATCAACAAATTACGTCTTTTTTCTTTGTTTAAAATTATGTTTAAACCAAAAATAATAATCAGATAAAAAATTTTCACAGAGGAAAAAATAGTTGTATTACATTTTTAAGGTTAAAAATAATTTAATATATTTATATAACTATATAAATATAAATTTATATGTTTTTAAGTTATGTATATATATATATATATTAAAAATATATAATTTTTAATATATATTTTTATGTTTATATATATATATATATATATATATATATATATATAAACGTAAAAAAAAAATAAAACGTATATTTAATATGTTTTAAACTTATATAAATGTGTAGCTATAATTTAGATCATAATTTGAAATTTTAAAAAAATGTTGTGAATTTATGATTTACAAATTATGATTTAAATAATTTATCATATTAGTGACCTAGTTAAGAAATATTACACTATAATTTTTTTAAATAATTTAAAAGTTACATAACATGTAGTTAATTACGTTATGTGAAAAGTCATGCTTAATTCTATTTTTTATTTTTAATCATTTAAAAAGTTAAATAATACATAGTGCCCCTCCATGTATATGTTAAATCACTTTTATATTCTCAATTTAATAATTAATTAGCTTCTTTTTCAATGAGTAGTGTCTATTTAAGTTAAATTAATTTTTCATTTAAGTAAATAACATTTATTAATTTAATGACCAAGTTTTTTTTAAGTGTTATATATTTTATAACTGTTAACAATTTTTTTATGTTTTTATTGTTGATTAAATGCAGTATGGCAAGCCAAACCGTACACCCTGGTCGCCGTGATGATTCATTGTTATGTCTTCAGCCTGTACATGTATTTGAACATGTATGGAATAGGGCACCAAATCGTGTTTTGAACGCCAGACGGGCACTAAAGACTGGTGGGTGTGGGACATTGTTCCCAAAAGAGATTAGGTACCTTTTACAGCGTGTTGGATTTCTAGGCGTCGCTCAAATTGATTGTTTTAAGTTAGATCATGATCTAATTTCTGCACTAGTGGAGCATTGGAGGCCCAAGATGCACACTGTCGCAACCAGGGTTGCGGCGGAACAGCGAAAAAGAGTTTTAAAAATAGGGAATTGCCACCAATATTTATTAAGGAAAAAAACATTGGAAAAACTTAAAAGAAAATGGTCTACGAAATTAGATTTTGGGCTCGGGAGTCAATTACGTGTAGGGAAGGTATTAGCATCCTACAACGTCCATCATAAAGACGGTTACCTCTAATTGATTAAGCAAATTATTAATGACTTTTAAAATATTTATCTCACCCTAAAAATAATTGCAAGAAGAATTTTATTATTATAATTTTTTTATATTTTATCTTAAATTTTATTATTTTTTGAGATTGATAGGAGTGGACCCCTGCTCCTACGTATCTCCCGATGCAATGGAGAATTAGACTCACGTAGTTCTTTTGGTAGAAAACATTTGTGTGTTTATATTTTTTATTTTTTATTTTTATTTTAATTTTAGGAATTTTTGAACCGTCATGGCTTATACACCTTAAAATATAAAATTGACAGAAGTGTATATCCAAGCCAATTTACTATTTTAATTTTGATTTTAGTATTTTATTTTCATAACAATTAAATTTTAGTTTAATATTTTATATTCAAGAGAATAGTTTTAAGACATCAAATTGTACAGTATGTGTCTCAAAATCTCAAGATTAAAAAAGATGTCACATCTAATTAACCCTTTCTCTATTTAAAACAATATTCTAATTTTGTTATTATTTAAGTCATAAGCAGCTAATTTAGAAATATTACATTATTATTATTATTATTATTAATGGATCGCAATATGATTATTAGATTATTATTTCATCATTGTTTATTCTCTCGTAAAAAAAAATGTAAAACGAGCCTATGCCATAAATCCTCCTTATAATTTGTCTTGTTTTCCGTTTCATTATTTTAATATCAATATTCAAATAAACTAAATTTACACTATGTATCAAAATGACATTCACGGCCCAACGATTTGTAAACAAAGCAAAAAAACTTTAGTCCATTAAAACAAGCAAGTTCAATTGTTAAACCAAAACGTAACCCGACGGAAATAAAAAAAAAAGGGGGAAACACAAAATATAAAATAACAAAACAAAAAGGGCTTCAAAAGCCCTAAGTTCACAAGGCAAAGCTGTTGTGCGCAGCTATTCTTCAAAAGCGGTGCATCGTGACCAGGCACACATACGAAGGGAGAAGCGGAGCCAAGAAGGAGAGAAAGAACGAAGCGGTAGTGCCGTTGTGGCCACGGTAGTGCAGCAACATCGGTGCTATGAAGCAAGACACGTAAGAAGGAGAAAAGAGAAAGGACATCGTCGCGAACAAGCGGAGGGTAGTGGTTAGCGGTGGCGACGTGGAGCGCGTACTTGCGTAGTGGAGAGAGAAAGCGAATGAGAAAGAAGGTTGGAGGAAGAAGAAGAAGAAGAGGGAGAGCGGTGGTGCCACCGTCAGAAATCGTCTCCGACAATGGCGCACAACAGAGTGCAGCAACGAGAGAGTTGGTTTCTTTTCTCTTTTTTCTTCTTTTCCTACTTGTGGCTCACTCAAACATTTTCATGTTCTATGTTTTGTTCTCTATTTATTATATTAATGAACAAATGGAATTGGTTTGCCTGAGTACATGTCTCACAGAAATTTAGTTTTGAATCGATGGTGATCTTTGTGTGTGTGTGTGTTCATCTTGTATTCATACACATCATTACTTAAGAAAGATAAGGAAAAATCATTATACACAATGAAACTGAAATTGACAGTGAGTGAGTGATTATACCAATTTCGCACGGTTGTCTTGTGATGATTTTGCTACTGCTGGTATATCCCCTTAACTTCCTTCAATGTCAAACACTCATAAACAAACTGTTTTTGTTTTACTCTCTGTTTCTCCACCCAATTTTTTTAATCCCCTTTTTTTTTTGAACCCCTTTCTCTTTATTGCCATGGTATTCATAGATTGAAAAGGAGTTCTAAGTTTGGCTGTGGTAATTCGAAAATATGGTTAATTGAAGAAGAAATTTGTACAATTTGCAGCTTCAATCAAGGAAATGAGACAATGGTAGAAGCAAAATGACAGATTTGTAGTATGAGTGTGGGAAGTTGAAACTTTGCAGGACATGGTCATGTAGCAGAGTAGGTGACTGTGTTGTTGCATTAGAGAAGAGAGAAAGAAGAGCGCAGAAAAGAAAAAGAAAAAAAAAGGAAAAAAAGAAAAAACTTTTATTCATTGGTCTCTTTCATTTTGTTGTTCTAATTATCAAAGAGAAGCTCAAGTTGACCATCCCTAGAAAAGCAAACAAGAAATATTAATAAGCTAGCATTAGCCCATTTTGGTAAATAAGAGGAACAAGCAAAAAAAGAATAAGTAAAGAAATAAATAAATAAGTAAATTAAATAAGAATAGGAAAAGAAAATAACATGAGTCGAAATGAGATTTTTTTTTTTAATTAAGTGATGCCATAAATAAATGAGAAAAAAAAATGTAAAAGAAATTGAGTTATTAAATCAATATTAACTTTAAGTGTTCGGACTATATGTACAAGGTAACAAAATGAATAAAAAGAAACAAATGAAACAAATAAAATAAATAACAAGAATGGTGGACAAACTGATGATGTTATGTTCCTGATCCATCGACCTATTCGACTCCACCAGTGTATCCACATCTCGTGTTCACACAAGGAGTGCCTTTTCATTTTGTTCATCTGTGGTAGGACACACCGATGATGTCCCCAGCATCCGGCGGGCCATGTTTCCGAGTTTTAGTTCCTCACAGCAGCATGAACCCCTTGGTGTAGGATTTAACCTAAATGAAGCTTTTACGGGAGAAGCCAGTGTGTCACATGTAGAGGAGCATATTAGGAGGAACCTAGATCGTGGCGTGAGACATAGACAACATAGGTGTATTTTAACACCAATGATCTTGAAGATGAGCGCTGGAGACCTAGGAAATGAGTTGTGTTTAATGTTGTCGATGAGGTGTTCATTATGTGATGTCTATGCTGCATATACTATGTGTTTTCAATGTAAATATTAAGTAACAAGGATATGTTAATTTAACGTAATTAAAAAATTATTAATATCAAATATAAATTTAATCGTAATAAACACAAAGTTTTAATAATTTTAATAATGATATGACCAATAATACATACGTCACACGTAGTCAGGAGACAATTACATACAGCTACTAATTTTGGTCATTTTGATCATCATCACTAAGACCATACTCTTGCACAATACGGGGACATGAATTACGATTGTGGCCTTCCTACTTACAATAACCACTACGTTGTCTACGTTGTGATTCCCTCCAATCCATTTTGTTTTTTAAACGCATTGGCTTTGGGCGCCCCTTGCTGCGAATCATGGACTCATTTGGAAATCTCTTGGGACCATTGCTACTAGCAATATTGGAGTGACTGCAGATGGGCCACCACTGCCCAAAGTATGCATTAATGACGTTTTCAATTCAATACACAAGGTCCACATACTGATAATAATCAATACTGACTTTGGCACATGCAGCTATAACTTGCAAACACGGATATCTGTATGCTTGGAATGCACCACACTCACATTGTCGTGCATTTAAACAACTGCCCATGTCTGACCACCCTTTTGTGTGACTAGATTGAAAGGTTTTTCAACTTCAAACCTAGTGGATTGAGTGTTGTATGAACGAATGTGTTGGGTGCATGCATCCTCTATATTTTTCTGCAAGGCATCCAGTAACTTCTTGCAGTACCTTTGACTAGAACTGAACTCAGCTCTTGCCTGGGTTCCTCTTTGAACAAAATACTCCACCAATCGCATGTAAGTGCTCCTCACTAAAGCAGTAATTGGCAAATTCTGTGCACCTATTAATATTTTGTTAACAGCCTCGGACAAGTTTTCGTCATATGGTTATATCTATGCCCTTCTTCATCATGTGCCATGCTGCATTTTGATAGCGAGCTGCTGTCAATCCACCTACGTATTTTGGGGCTAGTTTCACGAAATGCTTCCAAACGCTGTTGAAATTGGTGTTTATATGTTGTGTAGCCTACACCAATGGCAACGAAACAAAATTATCTAATCAAACATTAGCAAACAAAATAAAACATAAAACTAAAGAGAATTAAAATTACCCATGCTTATCAACTCTTGCTTCAATTTTGTATTCTTAAACCGGTGGTTAAATTTGCTTGCAATGTGACTGATGCAATACACATGGTACGCACTTGGTGGCTGCCATTTGAGGTTTGCATTTGAAATAGCTGATTTAATGTTATGGTGACGATCAAAAATCAAACATAAGCTTTGCTTTTGGGTCACATGGTGTCTTATCTTTTGCAAGAACCATGACCGGTTACTTAATATCTCGCCTTCAACAATAGCAAACGTAAGTGGCAGTACACATGCATTCCTATCTTGTGTTGTGGCGGTGAGCAATGTCCCTCAATACTTGCCGTATAAAAATGTGCCATCTATTTGTATAATTAGTTTGCAAAAGTTGAATGCATCACATATTGGCTTAAACATCCAGAATACGCGATAAAACTTGCGAAGTCGACCGTCAACTTCGTTGGTGAAGACAAAATCAGTTGTCTCCAATTTATATGTTGATCCCGAAAAACACTCGACCATTCTGTCTGTAATAATCCTCTGCCGCTACAATGCTACATACAACTCCATACATAATTAAGATATTTAATAACAAGTAACGGGCATGCTATATAAAATATACATATAACACATAATATAATACGGTATATAGCCCCAAATATCCAAAAATATGGGAGATACAAAAGAACAAAACTCCCTACAGCTGGTCAACTATCCAATATATACATCCAAAATCTAAAGAGAAATGAGCTTCCAGAAAAGCTCCACCCAAGAAGGGCGTTCAACCTCTCATGCTAGGACATCCACTATCAACTATGAGATGCAGGATTTGTTGGAGTCTCTCCCTCTGCTTTCACGCCAAAATGACGTGATCATCATAGTCACAGCAGTATACAACAACAACAACAACAACCATACCAAAACAAAACAGTAAGATAAGGGTAAGCTTACATAATAAAACCACATAATATATACAATTCATATTTTCACACCATCAACATACTAAGATAGAATCCAAATCATCAAACAAATGGGTTTACATACCATACAAGACAACACATCATGTTGTCAATCCTATATGTCAATGTATGAATGACATGTCTTTTGAGAGATTTCTACATTTCGGCGATTAGCCATGTCTTATCCCCTACCATGGCCATCTAGTACCATTTAGGGATTGCCAAAACTCTGATCAGTTAGATAAACTTATGGTTGTCTAGATAAGTGTATGTGGGAGGTGGTATATCGCGACACAAGGCTTGCACTACCTTGCCCCTTACGGGGTTTACCCATCCACTTTTCCCCTAGGTCCTACTTTAAAACCCCATTTCTTATCTAGACACTAGGTTGGAGGCCCATCTGAGTACCAACTCTAGTCACCATCCACCTTACATGCCTACCTGCACACAGCTTAAGGCCCACACAACCTCAGCCAACAACATATGTATGTATGCATAAACTACGATACCACAACAAAATAGTATATATATATATATATATATATATATATATATATATATATATATATATTTGTGTGTGTGTTTGTAGCAACACAACAATAACATCACAACACCATGTGGGCTTGACCAACACCATATGTGGTCCACAACCAATAGCAATACCATGCAAGCCCATTCTAGTCTCAAGCATAGTTAACAAGTAAGGCCCTATCTAAGCAGCCCACCTCATGAGAAACCTCATACAACAATATCATACATAACAAGTGGAGGTCCTATCTAAGCAACCTTCCACTTCACAACCAATCCAACAATCAACTATAATTTGAAAACCAATCCTGAAACAAATCATGAAAATAGCTTCTGGAACTCCAAATAATCGATTATGTGATCCTCATAATCAATTATCTACGATGAATTTCGAAGAAACATGCGATTTTTGAGAAAAACTAAAGCTTTTCAACCAAATAACCTAGATTTTCAAATCAATGGAGTTCCAACAACATCAATCCACCTCAACCAAGTTCATATATATCAGATTATACAACAATTTCAACATTTCATCACAAAATCATCAATTTTTCACCCAAATCTCAAATTTCCCCCCCAAAACCCATTTTCATCCAAAGCTAATGAAATTGGCAACATCCACGAAAATTCAACCGATTACAGTTCAAGAAATCACTATATCACCAATTATTAACACAAAACAACTGATTGGTAAGCTTCCTTTACCTCTAAAAGTTCCTGAATTTGAATTTAGGTTCTTTAAGAATTCGGTGTCTTGAGCTAAAATCTTCCATAGATTGATTCTTCCTCTCACCAAAATCACTAAACTGAGCTTGAAATCCTCTAATACCCTTGCTAACTTGAGAGATTCTAGAGAGATAGATAGAGAGATGAAGAGAGGAGAGAGGAAGGAAATGAGAGAAATAAGAGAAATTTCTCTCCACGCCCTTTTATACTTTAGACCCTCTGGAGTTCTCTCACGAACTTTGGGTTAACTGAGGCTCATGACTCATTAAACCACTCCTTATATCTCATAACTGGTCTAACTTAACTATTTTCCCTCAAAAACCCAAAATCACACTCACAACACATCTAATTGGCTCAAGCACATATCTCAAGTTTCCTAAATTCAAACTAGAATTTCAAACAAACAATACCAAACCATCACTACATACAACATGCCATACAATAACAACAATTTATTTATTCCTTTTAATCGCCTAGATTACATATCAAATTTCCACTTTTAGTTATTAAAATACTTAATCATGCATTAGGAAAAACAAGTTGTTACATTGTCTAACCACCTCGGCAATAAATTGTAAGATTCGTCCCAGTCACCAAAGACCCTTGCAATTGCCTTTAGCTTAGCCTTCCAAGCCTTTCTATATGTGATTTTACAATTATATTGACCACTTATTCGTTCTTGTATCAGTGAGATAGAAACCGATGGGTCTGCATTCACCATACTTAACCACAAAATGACAATGAAACATACAAAGTCACATACAGTTTGAAAAATGTAATATGGACTTAAGAAGTAGTACCATGTACAAAATAGAGTTAACTATTTTGCACCTATTATGCATAAACAGATGAACTCAGAGTCTAATTTCTGGTGGTCTTGAGATAGCATCAAGTTCATACACGAGTCTCGACCGCCCCATTTAGTAATGGTCCATTTATTAGTCTTCTTGGACAATATTGCTCTCATTTTCCATGGGCACCCGTCTACACTATTTGGACATGTCATCGACAAAACTGTCGGTTTGGATTCCACAACACAATATGACTGGTGCGTCTTCATTGAATAAAGCTTCACAGCCATCTGCACATTGCGTTTAGTGTCAAACTATAAACCAGTGTAAAGCTCGTCGCCCACACTCCAACTTTTAGGCATATCCGACCTATGAAAAGGAAACTCTTGGTCAGGGTGATCCCAATTGATATATTTGTAGTGGGGTGACATATTCCAAAGCGGAGCTTGTGTTTGGCCTAAATATGTTTAAACAAAATGCATCAAACAAATGCTACTAGATTCAGAGAAAAAAAATACAAAATAAACATTTGAACTTACCTACATATTGCAGCTGTTGTTCATCAATTGGTAATGATGAACTGATAGGGGATGCAGCTAAAAAATTAGGGGCCAAGCTATTAGGCTCAAGATTGGCATCAAAGTCGCCATCTACATATGTATCTGAAGAACTCCCGTCCGGAATTTGACCCTTATTTTCATCATCATCACTTTCATCTCCATCGTCACTTAAATGCGTGGTAGCATGAAGATCAATGTCAACATTCAGCTCTGCATGTTCAGCAACATAGTTGAACTCTTGTTGAGATGTACCAGCTCTTGAATCAATGGACATGTGAGGTTGAGTATGATCTATCTCAACAGGTAATGAGGAACAACCAGTAGTCTCAACATCAACATATATCTCAAGGATTGTCATGACAAATTGTTGTTCAAATGCATGAATCATACACTCAATATCTTCATCATCACATATTAGAACACTTGAATATGTGATCAGGTTTTGGCATGTCAAAAATCTACAAGTCAAGTTACAAATAGATTGATGTCTTGAAAGCTTCAATTTATCAAAAATCTTTTTTGTTAACACATCATAAGTGACACCACGTTTAATTTGAATTGTTCTTTTATCACCTTCAAAAGTCATGCCTTGTGGACCATTAAATTTTCTACCATTTGAATAAATAAAAGTAATAATAGAAGTCATCTTTAAAAACCAAAAGAAGATGCAAAAAATGAGAGATGAAAGAAAAATATTAAAAGCACAGAAGCAAAACAACTTGAACGTGGAACAACAACAGCAAGAGAGCAAAGAGCAAAATTATCAAACAATAAGAGAAGCACACTTCTGCATATCAAGTCCTTCGTATTTAAACTTAGCAACCTAGTTAAATAATAATTAAATGTCATCTCAAAATCAGAATAAGAATAAGAATAAGAATCAGATAATAAGAATAAGAATCCGAATATATTTGATACATGTGCGCGGATACGGAGCACGTGTTTTCTTGAAAGCAAAATTATCATGTGGCGTTGGTGCAACGGGCGCTTGCCAATTGTACAGGAGGTGTCAGTCTAACCAACGCCTTTGACTAGTACAAGAGGCACTAGTCTGGTCAACACCTTTGACTAGTATAGAAGGCACTGGTCTGAGCAGCGCCTTCTACTAGAAGACAAAACATGTCGCATCGTTTAGAATCCTGTTGCAAAAATCCTGTCCGAAAAAGACAAAATATCATGTCAAGTATTGATTGAACAAGTGGTGCTGGTCATACCAACGCCTTCCTTTTTTTCGTATAGCACCACTGCCATTGGTGCCTTCTATATATCTCAAAACAACCCATTTTGGTAAAATATTTTTTTTCTACATTATTTTGGTAAATTGTTTTTTTTTTAAATACTAATTTGGTTTTTTTACCTATTTAACTTCTATTGTCTTTTTCTTTTCTTTTCTTTTTTAATATAGAGAGGAAAGGAGTGTCTCTTTAATCCTAGTTTTAAAAATTGTAAAGTATTATTCTTTTCAGTATTTTAATTATAATTATATTTTACATTCAATGGTTTATTTAACTAGATTTTAAATTATCAAAAAAATTAAAGTTAAGTGGAGACTTACTATAAGTCACAGTTTCACGTATCTTTAAATATTTATAATTTGTCTTATTTTAATGCGTGAATAATAATATACTTTTATATTATAAATTTGAATTCACATATTTGAATAAGAACGTATTTAGAAACTATTTTTGAATCAGAGCGCTGTTAAAAGTTATTCGTGAATAACAACACTTTTAAGTGTTATTTTCATTCTCATTGAGCTACATACATGTTTTATCATAATCTTATATATTGAGTATTTAGTTTTATTTTTTTAATTCTTTATTCCTTTCATATATATTTCTTAATTTTAATTTGATTTAACAATTAGCTTAACAAATCTTCTATATATGTAAATTAGAATAACTATCTTAAATGAGAGCATTTTAAGTAGTTATTCTTTAATAAGAATGTTTTTAGGAGTTTTTTTTTTTTTCAATAATAGCATTTTTAGGATTTTTTTAACATTTATATCTTTTAATATATTATTTTCATCTTTATTTCTAAATTAAATTTCAATATTTATAAAAGAAATTATTAATAATTAAAAATAATCTTGTATCATAATATAAATTGTTTATCATAAATCTAAAATATAATTTACATGTTCGAAAATATTTCTTTATTATGAATTTTAATTATAATATAATTTATATATTCAAAAATATTGATTTATTATAAATTTTAGTTATATATGATAAACATTTATCTTGTGCAATACACAAATGAAAATACTAGTTTCTTTTAAAACCATCTCATATTACTTTTCTTTTATCCTTATTCATATACTTTATTTTTTTAATTGTTTATCTTTTCTAATCTATATTTTTCATATTTATTTCTTTATTAAATTTCAGTAATTTACCAAAAAAATTCTATAAACATAAATTAAAATAGCTATCAGCCTATCATGAATGAGAGCGATAGAGTTTTTAGAGATTTTGTCTTAACTTTTTATCTATTTCAATTGATCATTTTCATCTTTATTTTTAAAAAAATATTATCAATAGGTAAAAATAATATTGTTTAAATAAAAAATAATATCTGCAATATGTTAGTTTGTTTAAATTTGTACTTAATTGTAATATAAGTTTTTTTTTTCTAGATATAGGAAACAAGTTTAAAAAATAATCAGGTAAAATAAAAAATAAAATAATATTCCTTTCAAGATATCAAATTTTCTATTGATTTCTATTTTCTCAAATATAAGTACATTTGTCTACGAAATCCAATCAACAAATAAGCATTGATTTTAGATGTAGAACGACAAACTAAGAAGCAAATCAAGTTAACCATTAACCACGATTCATGACATTTATTTATTTATTTTCTGCATAACCATTTACCATGATTCATGCCCTCAACATTTGCATGTCGTCGATGCCCCGTAGTTCCAATTATAAACATTATACTAGTTGCTGAGACAAAAGTAAATCGCAGCCCCAGTGCAAGCAATCATATCGCTATCGTCGTGATAAAATTTCTTTCTCGCATAAGAATGCTTTCTTGTAAGCTTTCATGGAGTTTTCGTGCGAATCAATGATTATTTAATTTGCAGGAAAAAATCAATGATTCGGAATCATTAATAAATCATTAATTATACCATATAAGAAAGCATATTGGTCATTTTGTTTTAGGATTTTATTTACGATTTAATTATTTAATTGGGAGCAATAAAAATCAATTAGTTATTACCACCTTTGTTTTGTTATAATTAAAAAATTTATTTATTATTGTCAAATATCATTAAAAAAGTTTCATTTTATAGTATATTTTTTAACACTTACCTTTTTCTTATAACAAATAATTTATATAATTAGATATTTAAGAAAAAGCTTTAGTCAATGTGTCAAATTTAGTACATGTGTGTGTGTGTGTGTTTTTTTTTATGCTATTAAAATTAGCTAATTACCAATAATTTATATAATTAGATAATTAAGAAAAAGATTTAGTCAATGTGTCAAATTTAGTACATGTGTTTTTTTTTTTTTTGCTATTAAAATTAACTAATTACTAGCTTTATTTTGTTACAATTAAAAATCTTATTTATTATTGTCAAATATCATTAAAAAGTTTCATTTTATAGAAATTGTTTTTAGCACTCACCTTTTTCTAATAACAAATCATTTATATAATTAGATAAGAATAAACTTTAGTCAACGTGTCAAACTTAGAAAAAACTATTCACACATGGATTGGTTCACTGTACGAACTGTGAACGCTAATATATAAAGCTCCAGACAGAGTTCATTACCGAGGGAGGTAGAATATTCAAATCACATAATAAAATATAGTGTTACTCTGATTCTGATCTGCCACTTCTTCTTCTTCTTCTTCTTCCTTCAGGAAACCCTGTTCCCTAATTTTATAGTTTAGTGTAAACATTAGCACCGAAATTGAAAACGATGGGGTGGCGAATGCGTGTGGCAGGGTTCTTGCTTTTGCTAATCATCGGAATCGTCGAACTCGATGCCGTTTATGGTTACATTCGACCACCGCCTCGTGAAACACTCTTTATTCAACATGCAGATCAGGACTCGCACTCGCCTCAACAGGTACAACTACAACTTCACAAATTTAACGTTTAATTTTTCTGCATCAATAATTTGTTGCTTAAATTATTTGCATTTGCCCCTCAGCAAAATGACAAAAGCTGTCGGGTTGTGACTTGGGAGCCTCGAGGCGCTCGTTTCGTTTGGTGGAAATTCGTGCATGACTTGAATAAAATTGTTTGAAATCCAAATTCACATTAATGATGCATTTAATGTTTCTGAAACTCCATCGCGTGAACAAACAGTCGAGCGAGCGTACATTAGCAACATCGTCTATTGATAAACATGTTTAAGGTTCAGATTTCTCATCTGAAAATGATTGTGTGCGTAAAAGTTTTATCCAAAAAACATTTTGCGATCTGAATATTTTTAAATAATGAATAAAAAAAGTAAAGCAACATTCATAAGTTGGAGTTTAACTGGCAAATAATTTTTTCATGATCTTCATCAATATGTGTCTCTGTTTGTGTCCATACGTGTTGCGTTGGTTTAATAGTTAGGTGAACAAGACATGTTCGATTACCAAAATGAGAAGTATTGGCTTAATCTGGTACGAAACCTAAATGGTTGAACAGGGATTGGGAGAGGGTGTCCATACGCACGTCCTCAGCTTTTAAGGCAGAACCAAACACCTACTCATTATGGGTTTGGTTGTGTTGTGTGTGCGCCTCACATTCTTCCTAAACATTTTTGACATGATGATTGATGCCGTAAGTCACTAGGCAGTCTATCAATTTGCATCTTGCGTAATCAAATAAATAACATGAGAGGAACGCCACAAATCTGACACTTTTTTATTGTTGTTGACTGAAATTTCTTAAAAATTATAAATTTTACTGAATTTTACTTTTAAATCGGAAGAGAAATTCATTAAATGAGAGTGAGACATGTCAAATTTTGTGATTTCTAATAAATTTTAATTAATAATAGATAGAGTGTCAAAATAAAAATGTTAGAAGAAAATGTTACTATCATTCCTCATAAAATAATAATTTCGAGTATTTGTTTTATCATACCAACAATGTTATTTCCAACGAATTTTTTTTATACTAAAATTAAATTATCATGAATGCTTTGTTAATTAATTATGACCGGAGAAAAGAAAATGGGTTTTATTGCATTCTTTAGCAATAGTTAATAGCTTTTATTAAAATATTATATTTAGTTAATGTCATTAGTTACAAAAACTATGTAATTTATTAACTGAGAAAAACATCTTAAAGTTATTTTTATTGGTATAACCATTATATACTACTTCCGTTCCTTTTTAATTGTCATTTAAGTATTTTTTTATACAAATAATAAATTTTCTTGTTTTTCATAAAATAGTTTTGAAGTTTCTTATTATACCTTTTTTTCATTTTTACTCTATAATAAATGCATACTAGTTGTAAATGTGTAAATTAATTAAAAACTAGGTGAGAAGTACGAGTATAATTGATAAAGAAGTAATTAATGTTATCTTGAACTTTGAAAACGATAGATAAATAGAAACAAAAATTTTCTAAAAAATCAACAATTAAAAAAGAACAGATGGAGTAATTTTTAGTATAAAAATTTTAAGTCTATGATTCATTAATTGACATTTAATATACTGATAATATACATAGATTTTTTATATCAACATAATTATTTATTAATAAGATGTTTTATAATGTTGGTATAAATTTACAATATCTATAAAAACATTTTAATTTTTACTAAACAATAAGTACACTGACGGAAACTAATTAAATGACAAATCGTTCATATGTAATGATTTTTATTTTTATTTTTGTAGTGTGTTCACTTTCATATAACTTAACGAAAATACTAAAACTAAGAATAATTAGGAAAAATAATATTTTTCTAATTTTTAAATTGATAATACTAATTTTTTCCTAAAATAACTTACAAAAAAAAGTAGTAGTTAATACAGCGATCGTTTATTGTGTGGTTGGATATTTTGAACATCATGTTCGAGGGCATACTTATCGGAGAGAATTTTGTTGTATTTTTCTTTTGGTGGACACAATTTTATTGTATTAAGGAGGTTGTTACTTGTTAGCACGTCTATTGGCAGGGATAAGATCACGAGGTTTGAAATATACTCCCCACCGTCTTCCGGGATTTAGGAAAATGTCATATGATGGTTTTGTTTAAAATTTAGTTATTTGTGTTGAGTTTACTTAATTTTTGTAAATTGTCCTTATGACTTGAGCTGGTGAACCGAACACCTTACCATTCATACTTTGATAATTTTTCGTTTTCTTAAATTTTTTCTCTCTTTATATGTATATTATAACTTATTAGCCAATTCTGAGGCCTAATGTTGACAATTGCTGGGCCTTTCAGGTACACATATCTCAAGTGGGCCAAAACAAGATGAGAATATCGTGGATCACAGACAGCTCAACGCCAGTAAAGGTTGCGTACGGTCCATCTCCTTCGGCTAACGCGTTTTCTGCTACAGGGACTACCTCTTCGTACCGTTATCTTATCTACAAGTCCGGTGAAATTCACGACGTGGTGATTGGTCCCCTCAACCCCAACACGGTCTACTACTACCGTTTGGGTGACCCACCCTCTTCCCAAACATACAAGTTTAAGACTCCACCTTCTCAACTTCCGATCAAGTTTGCAGTAGTTGGTAAGTGCTCAATGTCTAATTAAACCCTACAAGCGTACAAGCATGTTTATTCCGCACTCTAATTCTTGTGAAAAATTATTTAATCAGAATTTAACTAACATGTGGTTTTATATTAATATTAAATTGAAATATAAAATACTAGTATATATTCATTCACATTCTTTATGACTTTTAACTTATATACTTGGGCATAAAATAGAATAAAACTTTTTTTTTTTCAATGAGAGATATGTAAGTTGCAAGAATTTGCAACTTAAAAAATGCTAACAACACATTCTCTAGTTTTTTTTTATTAGTTGAAATTTATGTTAATTACACTAGTTTGAGAATGATATAAATTAAAGGAAGAATGATATTAGGGTTAGCCTAACGTTGAGTGAGGCATAAAACAAATTTTAAAAGAGATTTTTTTTTATTTTAAATAAGTGAGTTATATATTAGATTTTTTTGTTAATATATGTGGCTTTTTTTATCAATATATGTAACTTTTTTATTTTATAAAAATTAATAACAAATAATTTTTTATTAGTAAGCTTAAAGCTAGAGCTTTAATAATTTTACCCGTAGGTCAACCTTGAATGATATCCACATATTTAATGAAATTTACCGAATGAAGAATCTTACCTAGTATATTTCTAGTACTTCTCTTTGCAAATTATGTCGTTAATTAATTAATGTACGCAGGAGATCTTGGACAAACGGATTGGACTAGGTCGACCTTGGAGCATGTGGGAAAGTCAAACTATGACATGCTGCTGCTACCTGGTGACCTATCCTACGCAGACTTAAAACAACATCTATGGGACTCCTTTGGTCGATTGGTTGAGCCATTAGCTAGCCAACGTCCTTGGATGGTCACCCAAGGCAACCACGAGGTTGAGAAGATTCCACTGCTTCACAAAGAGCCATTCACAGCTTACAATGCCAGGTGGCGCATGCCATTCGAAGAGAGTGGATCATACTCTAACCTCTACTATTCGTTTGATGTGGCTGGCGTTCGTGTCATCATGCTTGGCTCCTACACCGACTTTGACTCTTCTTCTCCACAATACAAGTGGCTTCAAAATGACTTGCGAAAGGTAAACAGGGGAAAAACTCCTTGGGTTGTGGTGTTGATTCATGCCCCATGGTACAACTCCAACACTGCTCATCAGGGTGAGCCTGAGTCCGTTCAAATGAAAGCTGCCATGGAAGATTTACTCTACCAAGCCCGTGTTGATGTTGTTTTTGCAGGGCATGTTCATGCCTATGAACGCTTTGTGAGTATTAACTATTATATTGTTACTATTTCTTGCTATGATTTTGATCATTCGATTTTAGATTGATTAATGTGCGTTACTTAATTACCTATTTGCTTGTTTTGTCAGACACGGGTTTATAAAGGCAAAGCTAACAATTGTGCTCCGATGTATATCACAGTTGGGGATGGGGGTAACCGTGAAGGGCTTGCTACCAAGTAATTAATGAACATTTATTTGACTTTTTTTTCTTCTGATCAGCAATCTTAATTTTGATCACCTAGGATTTCACCGAAATTAAGTTGTGTATTTGTTTTGCGCAATAATTCATGATTTTAAATTTATAATTAATTCTTTGTGGTTTGTGCCAACAGATACGTAGACCCCAAGCCAACGATATCAATATTCAGGGAGGCTAGCTTTGGACACGGTACATTAGAAGTAGTTAATGCATCGCATGCACGCTGGACATGGCATAAGAATGATAACGATGAAGCGGTTGTTAGTGATTCTATTTGGGTTAAAAGTTTCTCCTCCAATCCGTCTTGTAAACAGTGATACTTGAGGACAATAACGTCACGACAAGGCGGTAGTTGATGGAATTATTTGGTTTGTTTTTGTTAATCATTTTGCAGAAATACTGTCACGGATATATTTGGATTTTCGTATATAATCATCAGGCGTCACACATGATACAAGTGATTATTTTATCTGATTTGGTTCAAAAAAGAATTTCTTAAGTAAAGACGTTAAGTTAAAAAGAAAATTTTTTATGCACATTCCAGTTTTTTTTATGTATATAAATTATTGTCAATAAAAGATTAACCGTTTATTTATCATTCATCAAGAGGTCTTCAAGTTTGCAACCAACAACTGTGTATTCTCAAGTAATGCTCAATCAAAGAAGTAATTGATTCGACAATTTATACTCACCAAAGAAACATATACATAGTGCATTCTAAATTCTTTTTCCTGAATAAAATCACTTTAAGCAAAAGGAAATTGACTCATCTTTCCACCCATGACATATGAATAACTTAGGTTTAAATCATGATTAAAAATTTAAAATCATAAAATTTTGTCAACCAAAATCAATAATATGTTAGCGAACTGATGAACCAAAATTACAAACAGTTATAATTTAAGAGTGTACAGCACATTACTGTCTTTAATGATTATTTTGTTTCAATTAATATCACGAGACTCTTCCAAAATTTTAACGGATTCGTTTAAGAAGTAATCTTCGTAAAATATCATATAAAAAAAAAAATAGTTAACTTGAGATTGAGAAGAAGAATAATAAAAAAAAGGAATGGGGGAGGAATGTCGTAAAAGAAGAAAAACAAAGCTCAGTAGTGTTGTGTATAAAGAAGTAGATTGCACTTATAGGATAAAAATACGTAAATGTTTGCAGTTTAATTATAACGCCAATTGATAAAATAACTGAACAAATTAGCTTAAGTGAACATTTAATGATTACACCAAATTCAACTAATGACCAAGTTTTTTAAAAAAATGTTTAAAGATAAGATCAAGGGAGAGGCTAATCTAAGACTAAGTAAAATCAAATACTGATCAGCAATGAAGATTTAAAAAAAATTTGCGAGAAGTTTTAATGAAATAAATTTTTTTGGATATGATCATTTCTGATTTTAAAATTAAAACCAGTATTTTAGTATCTGCATTGTACGAGAAAGATATTTATTTTTACAAAATTAAAATTTATGAGAAATAAATGCTTTTGAATATATAAAGTATATTATAATTAAAATTTGTAATAAACAAATATTTTTAAATATATAAATTATATTTTAAATTTATAATAAATAATTTAAATTTTGATATAAGATTATTTTTGCTATTCATAATTTTTTGAAAAAAATAAAATTTAATTTAGAAATATAGTTAAAATAAAGCAGATTGAAAGGGATATACGATTAAAAAAATCAAGTATACATAAAAATAAAAGAAAAATAATTTGAAATTGTTGAATAAAATTTTTTGTTAGTAGTTGCAAAGGAATGTGTGAAATACACATTTAAAGGAGATAAAAAAAAAAGAATATTAAGAATATCTAATTAAGAAAGTGGGGAGAATAAAAATTATATATTTTAATTTATAATATAGGAATAGATTATTTTTCAAATGCAAAATGCTATAAGGCCTAGTCATGTCATTGACGTAGAAAGGGCAAATCCAATAATTTAAATTGAAAATGCATATAATTGGACTTGATCTTAGGGTCTATCATCTTACAGATTGGGCTTCTCTAAAGTACACTCTAGACCTTAGAGAATAAAGTACACACATCTTAACTATTCATAACAATTAATAAACGATTCAGATAGTTACAACTAATTTAAATTTGTCACATCATATTTGTCTTTTAAAAAAGTAAAAATATATCAGCTATCATTATCATTGTCATCGCCACCACCACCGACGTAACTAAAACCATCTCTGTTGTTGCCTTCTATTTAAGGACCATGAAGATATAATATTACAAAACGACACATAAAAATCATCTAAACAAAGAAATAAGAAGAAGAAAAAAAGAGATAAGATATACTAAAGAAAGGTAAACAATATAAATATAAATGCAACTATGATCTAATACATTTGAATGATAATAAAAATAGGAAAAAAAAAATTTGAACCTTTTTTTTTTAGTCTACGGATATCTTTTATGGGAGATAATTTTGCTCGAATTGGATAGGATACTCCCTTCGATCCTTTTTATAAGCACCAAATTAGAAGTTTGACCTGATCTTTTTTATAAGAGCCAATCTAAAATGTCTCTCACATTAATTATTTCTTTATAAAAGTATCCTTGATTATGAGTAGTTTCTTTGAGTTTAACAAATAATAGGTAAGATACATTAATGCCTTTAGGCTCTTTGGAAGTATTTGTTTGTATGGGGAGAATTTTAAAAATCTTACTTTGCTCCTTCACATACACAGTTAATAAAAATCAAAGTAATAAATATATTATTAATGACAGAGATAAAAGAATTAAAGTCAATAAAAATATTTGAAAAAAAAATAAAAGCATGTCTCATTAATGCTAAAGGTAATTTGGAAAAACATATAAATTTAAGAAAAATTTAATGCTAATAACTAAATCAACTAATTTTCTTAGTTCTTGTAAATTATTTAATTGGTCTATAAAAGGATTCATATCCTTTCTCGCTGATGTCTCTCCATCATGAAACATAACCATTGGATGCATCCAACGGTCCAAAAAAGTCAACCTAAAAAATTAAAAATAATAATTAGAATAAATAGGAGCCTTTGGATAGATCTAACAATTTTCGTTGAAGTTTCCTTTCTTCTCCGATACTGAGTTGTAATTAGAAGGGATATTCTGCCATGGAGGAAACCCAATATGTGAAAGCAAAGTGGCTCCCCCTTACATGCGAACTACTCTCGGCCCCTCCCCCCAAAGCTTTGCTAGCACGGGATCAAAGAAGAGAAGGAAGAACAACAACTTTTTAAGAAAAACTCTATGACGCACCGCTAGCTTAATTGGAGAGTTTCAGCAACAATAAGGCGATGAGTGAATGGAAGCCATCAGAGCTTAAGCCCAAGGATTAATTGTCTGGATTTAAGGTCGTGACTAGTTTGGCAGTAGTATTTCACGATGATAACCCAAAATTTTGACCTTTTTTTTTTCTTTTTTAATTTACTAAAGGGAGGATTAAAAATCTGTATAACAATGACAATTGTTACGATACGGTGAAATATAGTAGAGGTACAATGATTTGTTATTGCAAATTGTTTTTGTTTTATTATCTATTGTTTCTGAGTTCGTAGACAAGTTGTTTTAGTTTGTTCCAAATTTTGTTCTATGCTTCATTAAAGAAGAAAATTGTTAGTTGATGAAGAAATTTATTAGTACTGCGGTGCTTGAACTTGATCGAGTGACTGTAACCCAACACCGTGAAAAAAGAAAGGGAAATTCAATGAGGATATTTATTTATTTTAATTAGGTTAAATTATATTTTTAGTCCATCTATTTATTTTCAAGATTCGATTCGGTCTCTCTATTTTTAAAATATTCAATTTAGTTCCTAAATTTTCAAAATCGATGCAATATTGTCCTTTTCATCAAATTGGAGCTGACACTGTTAAGGTTTACAATTAAAATCGCCGCTAAAAAATTGTCGCTAATTAGTGACAGTTATTAACCAACACCATTTAAATTTTAATTAATAAAAATTTAAAAAATTATAAAATGACCAACAAGGTCCAGCATAGTTGGTAGATAGCTGGGTTCTTTAAGCATGGTAGCAAGGGTTCTATTCCCTAGCCGTGCATATGGAGAAGACTTTGTTGGGAGAGGCAAAATCTATTTTGTGATCTCTAGGCCTTAAAAGGAATTAGTCTCCAACTATAAATAATACCACCACTATGATAATTTTATATTTTTAAAATTAAATATTTTTAAAATAGAGAGATCAAATTGAATTTCAAAAATAAATAGAGGAACTAAAAATATAATTTAACCTTCTAATTATCATTTTTATTTTTTAACTAGATTTATTTTTGGACCATTGGATGCATCTAATGATTATCCTTTCTGCTGAAGAGAGGATGTAGAAGAATCGGGAACGGATCCTCTCCAGTTTAAAAAAACTGGAGAGTGTCCAATTTTCAATATCCACCATTAATATATATTTTATATATTAAATTTATTAGATATTAAAATAAATTAAGGGTTGAGATTTCATCCAGTAATAATTTTATTGGAGAGAATCCAATCCCAGAGGAATTAGAGAACCCAGATTGCTTATAAAAAGGATGGAGGGAGTAAGGTTTTTTTTCTTGATATAAAAAACAAGTTTAGAAAATAATTAGGTAAAATAAAATAAAATAATTCCTTTCAAGATATCAAATTTTCTATTGATTTCCATTTTCTCAAATATAACTACATTCGTCTACGAAATCCAATCAACAAATAAGCATTGAAGTAGAAACGACACACTAATTAAGAAACAAATCAAGTTATTAGCTTGTTCCAATTTCAGGACAAAGAATTTGACTTTTGACTTTTGACTTTTGACTTCATAACCATTAACCATTATTCATCATTCATCATTCATGCACTCAGGCTTTGCATGTCGTCGACGGCCCGTTGTTCCAATTATAAACATTATACTCCTCGCCTAGACAAAGGAAAAGTAAATCGCAGCCTCAATGCAAGCAAATCATATAGCTAGTCGTAATAAAATGTCTTTATGCTTTCTTGTAAGTTTTCATGGAGTTTTCGTGCGTATCATTAATTAAACCCCTTAAGAAAGCATATTGGCCAACTTGTTTTAGGATTTTATTTATGACTTAATTATTTAATTGGGAGCTGTAAAAATCAAGTAGGTTATTACCTGCTTTGTTTTGTTATAATTTAAAATTTTATTTATTATTGTCAAATATCATGAAAAAGGTTCATTTTATAGATGTATTTTTTTAACACTCACCCTTTTATAATAAAAATAGAGCAAATTACATTGAGTCCTCCTTAGGTTTTTTTACATGATATCTCTCTTTTTTTTTCTATCTCTACACTAACTTCCTTAATTGTTTGAAAAAACTTATATTAACACTCCTTATACATTACACTAACCCTTTTAATTGTTTAAAAAACATTACATTGTGTACCCCTGTAAGCGAGATTGTTGTAAATGTTAAAAAAACAGGGAAATTATGTGTAATCTAAAAAAATTTTAAGGGGTGTCAATGTAATTTACTTATAAAAATAACATATATAACATGACAAGAAAAAACATTAGTCAACGTGTCATATTTAGTATGTCTTTAATTTGATTGTTCTCTCATCTTGAATATGTTTAAATAAAAAAAGAGTAAATAGGCTATGCACTGATAATCTAAAGTAGTTTTATAATATTATCCAATCATAAATCACTGTATATGATAAGTTTGTTGACTTTTACATTAAAGACAAAACTTAGGTGTAGTTCTTTAGGTGCTTTTAGTGTTGTTCTCCAATCAAAATTAGAATTTCACATCGGTAATCTGCATGTATTAAAGATCAATATAAATTACCAAAGTGAAACTCTATTTTTAATTGGAGAATAGTACTAAAAGCACCCAAGAAACTGTACATAAGTTTTTTTCTTACATTAATTACCTTAAAAATTATATCAACAATGATTTCTAATTTGTTGATATTGTAAAAGTTTTTACATTAATAGTGTATAACCATTAAACTACTAAAAAAATGAGTAAATAAACTATATGCTGACAATGTAAAGTAATTTTGTACTGTTATCTAATTATAAATCACCATGTATAATAAGTTTATTGAGTTTTACATTAATTATCTTAAAAATCATATCAACAATAATTTCTAATTAATTGATAGTGTAAATTTTTTTACACTAATAATATAAAATAGTTTTACACTTTTATCTAATCATAAAAGACCAAAGATGATAAGTATATTTACTTTTACATTACTTAAATACCAACGCTGTATATAGGACTCCTCCCACAAAGAAGTTCATTGCTGGGGGAGGTACAATATACAAACCAAGTAATAAATATAGTGTCAGTCTGATTCTGATCTGCCACCTCTTCTTGTTCTTCCTTCAACTTCAACCTTCTTTCGTTGTAGTTACAACGAGCAGGAAACCCTGTTCATTAATTTTATAGTTTAAATAGTGTGAACATTAGCATCGAAATTTGAAAACGATGGGGCTGCGAATGCGTGTGCCAGGGTTCTTGCTTTTGCTGATCATCGGAATCTTCGAACTCGATGCTGTTCATGGTTACAATCGACCACCACCTCGTGAAACACTCTCTATTCCACATGCAGATCAGGACTCGCACTCGCCTCAACAGGTACAACTACAACTTCTCAAATTTAACGTTTAATTTTCTGCACTAATAATTTATTGCTTAAATTATTTGCATTTGCCCCTCAGCAAAATGACAAAAACTGTTGGGTTGCGAGCGTCGAGGTGCTCATGTTTTTCATTCGTATTGTTTGGTGGAAATAAAATTGTTTGAAATTTAAATTCATATTAATGACATTTAATATAATGTTCCTGAAACTCCGTCGCTTGAACAATGAGCGAGCGTACATTAGCAATATCCTATTGATAAATCATGTCTAAAGTTCAGATTTCTCATAATGATTGTGTAAAGTTTTATCCGGAAAAGATTGTGAGATCTGTATATTTTTAAATAATAAATAATAAAAAAGAAGAAGCAAAGTAACATATAGCTTTAACTGGCAAATTATTTTTTCATCATATTCATCAATATTTCTCGATGTCTCTGTTTGTGTCCATAGTCCATACGTTTGGTTAATGGTTGGGGTGAAAAAGACAACATGTCCAATTACCAAAATGAGAAGGGTGGTGAGTACTGAGTGGCTTTGCACGAGAGTGCCTCGCCGCACCAAATGTCTCACAGCAGTCTCCTAAAAATTTTCGGCATGATGGTGACGACGTAAGCCATTAGGCTGTCTCTCCCTATCGCCTTCCGAGACTTAAGGAAAAAATTAAGAAAAATATTATTAGTACAATAATTTATATAACAATTTGTATAATAACATTTTTTTGTGTCAATCTTTTTTTTATACATCATTTATTATATATATCTCATAATGGTGGAGAAATAGATACAAAAAGTGTTGTATCTATATATTGTTATATAAATTGTTATACATGTAGTATATTTCAAAAATTAATGTTGTTACTAGATAAATTAGTTTCCCCTTTTTTTTTCTCTTGATAGTTTTGTTTAAGATTTAGTTATTTGTTGATAGTTTTGAGTTTATTTAATTTTTATAAATTGTCCTTATGACTTGAGCGACTGAACCGAGCACGTTACCACTCATAGTCTCATACCAATATGATTTTGTTGTGTCCCTTTGATAAGTTTTCATTTTCTTAAATTTCTGTGGAGAAAGTTTCTGAGGCCTAATGTTAACATTGGCTTGGTCTTTTCAGGTACATATATCTCAAGTGGGCCAAAACAAGATGAGGATATCGTGGATCACAGACAGCTCAACGCCAGCAAAGGTTGCGTACGGTCCATCTCCTTCGGCTAACGCGTTTTCTGCCACAGGGACTACCTCTTCGTACCGTTATCTTATCTACAAGTCCAGTGAAATTCACGACGTGGTAATTGGTCCCCTCAACCCCAACACGGTCTACTACTACCGTTTGGGTGACTCACTCTCTTCCCAAACATACAAGTTTAAAACCCCACCTTCTCAACTTCCGATCAAGTTTGCAGTAGTTGGTAAGCGCTCAATATCTAATTAAAGTATTAAACTCTACAAGGCTACAATACAAGCATGTTCATTTCGCACTCTCGTGAAAAATTAGTTAATCAGAATTTAATTAACACGTGATCTTATATTACTATTAGATTGAAATATAAAATAAATTTAAATATATTTTTAGTCCATCAAATTTGAAATAAATTTATTTTTAATCCTCCAAATTTAAAATTAATTTTTTAGTCTCTCTAATTTAAAAAAAGCTTGCTTAGAACCACATGTAACATCATTAACAAGACATATTAAGTTGTACAGTATCAATTGAATTCGGTATGATGTTTTCATTAACAGGAATATTAATAAGTAAGTTTTGTATGACAGATTAACTAACATTATTTAGGCAAAAGGACTAAAACGTATTTTTTTAAAATTACAAGAACTAAAAAAGATTAACTATAAATTTGAAAGACCAAAAAACAAACTTATCCCAAATTTGAGAGACTAAAAACATATTTAAACCTATAAAATACTAGTATATGCATTCACATTCTTTATCACTTTAACTTATATACCTTGGGCATAAAATGCAAGAAAACCTTTTTTTTTTTCAATGAGGAATATGTAAGTTGTAAAAATTTTACAACTTAAGAAATACTAACAATATATTCTCTAACATTCTTTTTTATTGGTTAAAATTTATGTAAATTCCTCTAGTTTGAGAATGATACAAAAAATAAGGAATGATATCCACAAATTTCATGAAACCTACAAATGAAGTATGTTACATAATATATTTCTAATATTTCTCTTTGTAACTTATGTCTTTAATTTATGTACGCAGGAGATCTTGGACAGACGGATTGGAGTAGGTCAACCTTGGAGCACGTGGGCAAGTCAAACTATGACATGTTACTACTACCTGGTGACATATCTTATGCAGACTTGAACCAAAGTCTATGGGACTCTTTTGGTCGATTGGTTGAGCCATTTGCTAGCCAGCGTCCTTGGATGGTCACCCAAGGCAACCATGAGATCGAGACAATTCCGATGATTCACGAAACGCCATTCACAGCATATAATGCCAGGTGGCGCATGCCATTCGAAGAGAGTG
Source organism: Spatholobus suberectus (assembly GCA_004329165.1). Lineage (NCBI taxonomy): Eukaryota > Viridiplantae > Streptophyta > Magnoliopsida > Fabales > Fabaceae > Spatholobus > Spatholobus suberectus. The sequence goes on along the minus strand of CM014732.1, from coordinate 13,608,360 downwards.
CATCATACTCTAATCTCTACTATTCTTTCGATGTGGCTGGCATTCATGTCATCATGCTTGGCTCCTACACCGACTTTGACCCTACTTCTCCACAGTACAAATGGCTTCAAGGGGACTTGCGAAAGGTAAATCGGGGAAAGACTCCCTGGGTAGTCGTGTTGGTTCATGCCCCGTGGTACAACTCCAACACTGCTCATCAGGGTGAGCCTGAATCTGTTCAAATGAAAGCTACCATGGAAGATTTGCTCTACCAAGCCCGTGTTGATGCTGTTTTTGCAGGGCATGTCCATGCCTATGAACGCTTTGTGAGTATTAATTATTATATTGTTACTATTTCTTGCTTTGATTTTGATCTTTCGATTTAGGATTGATTACTGTGCTACTCACCTATTTGCTTGTTTTGTCAGACACGGGTTTATAAAGACAAAGCTAATAATTGTGCTCCAGTGCATATCACAATCGGGGATGGGGGTAATCATGAAGGCCTTGCTACCAAGTAATTTATTTACGTTTGGCTTTTTTTTTCTTCTTTTTAAGCAATCTTAATTTTGAACACTTAGAAATTCACCCAAAATCAATTGTGCATTAGTTTTGCCCAATCATGATTTTAAATTTATAAATAATTCTCTATGGTTTGTGCCAACAGGTACATAGACCCTAAGCCAGCGGTATCATTATTCAGGGAGGCTAGCTTTGGACACGGTACATTTGAGGTAGTTAATGCGTCACATGCACTCTGGACATGGCATAAGAACGACAACGATGAAGCGGTTGTTAGTGATTCTATTTGGCTTACAAGTTTCTCCTCCAATCCTTCTTGTAAACAGTGATACTTAAGGAAAATCATGCTCCTAGATCCGATACTGATAGTGGGCTTAACAGCCCCCTCCAACCAGAAGCTAAACCTATGAATTCACTAAAGCCCAAAAGAAAAGGCCTAAGGTTTTCATGGTTTAAGGACTTTTATTAAAATCAAGTTTTTATATTGTTGTTTGAATTTTTGTTTCCCTAAATCGAGTGTGCCCACGTGTATGTCTGGGATCACTTGATTGTTTTGTATTTTCATTTTATTTAAATTACTTTCCTTATAAATTACAGACAGAGAATTATCACCATAATAATTGTTTTCCTTTTATAATTTTATTTTTCTAATTGTTGCCTTATTATCTTACCCTACGTTGTCGTCCTTGAGAACAACCGTCATCATCCTAACAGATACCCTACAAATAATAGTGAGACGGTAGTTGAAGGAATTATTTTACGGGGTATTTGATAGGGAGATTCTTTTAAGTTTTTCAAGAATCTTAGGTTAAAAATGTTAAATTCTTATGTTTGATATAAGAATTTTAAAAATCATTTTTTAATCAAGTTTTTCTGTAAAACTTTCTCATGGGAGGGGGTAGGAATCCAAGATTTTTATGAAAGGGGAAAAGCTTCTTTTTTTATAATTATGTCTCTCGCTCCTAAGAATATTTTAGACATACCAAACATATTCTCAAGAAATATAATTTCTAAGAAACATGATTCTTAAGATTGGAAAAAGATTTTGTATACAAAACATTCCCTTAGTTTGTTGTTGTTAATCATTTTGAAAAAATAATGTCATGGATATATTTGGATGCAAATGCAATGACCAAAATGCATATACATCATCCATAACTAGGCATGACTAGAGCATAATTAATAAAGTTGATTATGTTATCTGTTAAAAAAAAAAACTTAGGTGAAGTTAAAAAAAAAAAAACTTTTATTTACATTCTAGTTTATTTTTTTTTATAAATTATTGTCGATCAAATTAAGATTAACCGTTTATTTATCATTCTTCGTAGAGTAGGGATGTGAATAGGTAAGGACTGAGTATGGTACTATAATATCTATCTCCATACATGTATTTGAAAAAAATATTTGTACTTGGTTTCGTACCTACATAGGTAGCAACTTTAATCTTTATCTTCGTACCTGCTAGGTACATATATACCCACACACGTACCCGCTACTCTCACCTTAACTTAAGTGCATAGTCATGAAAAAAATTCTAAGATATTAGGCAAAATTTATATTCAATATTTAATCTAGGCTAAATTGTACTTTTGGTCCTTCTATTTCTTAATCTGCGATTTTGGTCCCCTTATTTTTAATTTCGTGATTTTAGTCTTCCAATTTTAAAAAATCTGTGATTGTGGTCCCCCTATTTTTAATTCTGTTATTTTAGTCCTCCAATTTTTAAAAAATTGTAATTTTGATCCTCCAATTTTTGACAAAAATTTTAAAAATCGTGAAAATGTGCCATTTTAGGGGAACCAAAATTATGAATTTTTAAAAATTAAAGGACTAAAATTACAGAATTAAAAATAGAGAGACCAAAATAGTAAATTTTTAAAAATTGGAGGACTAAAATTGTGGAATTAAAAGTAAAGGGACCAAAATTATGGATTAAGAATTAGAGGGAGACAAAAAGTACAATTTAGCCTTTAATCTAATATAATTTGTCAAATATTATTTTATTTTATTTCAACTACGAAATTATTGATCAATGTTTTATAATTAATTTTCTAATATTTCACTATTAATATAAAAAAAATTCAAATTCATTTAATCTATCCTTGAACATAGTTATCAAATAAAATTTGAATAATTTTAATTTAAAAAAACTATGTTCAGCAATAAAAATAATTACAAATATTGTTAATAATATTTTAGAAGCAATACATGTATTTGAGAAATAATATAATTTAATATTTATAGTGGAGCATGCATTATTTTGAAATTTTAATTTATATATAATGTCAATGCAAAACTTTTTTACATATACGTCTAATAAAATTTGATTATTTTATTACATCATCCTATTCATTAATATGATGTTGTGATATGGTTGATTTCTATTGAATATATATGTAAAATTGTTTTACATTAATAATGCATATAAATTAAACTCTTATTATATATGGAGGATGAGTACTATAGTACTTATACCCGCACTTGTTTTTATTAAATTTTGCAAGTAGATTCTCGATTCCGACCCTATTTTCATTAAGTGAATATTTACCTTACTTATTATGGGTATTTTTTGTAAGTACCCATAGAATCTGGGAAGAATTATCATTCCTGTCCAAGAGATCTCCAAGACTCGAACCAACAACCGCATATTCATATAATGCTCAATCAAAGAAGGAATCAATTCGCGAATTTACTTGCCAAAAAAACATCATATTGCATTCTAAATTCTTATTCCTAAATAAAAGCTCTTGAAGCAAAACGAAATTTGACTCACCTTTTTACCCATGACGTATGAATGACTTAAGTTTAAATCATGATTAGAATCATAAAATTTTGTCAACCAAAAGCAATAATATGTTAGCGAAATGATGAACCAAAATTACAAACAATAAATTTAAGATGTGTACAAGACACTATCTTTAATGATTATTTAACTTCAATTGATATCGCGAGAGTCTTTCAATATTTAAAAGGTTCGTCTAAGAAGTAATATTCCTAGAATATCATAACAAGAAAAATAATAGTTAACTTGAGATTTAGAAGAAGACGAAGAAAAATAGGAGAAGAACGTCATAAAAGAAGAAGAATAGAACTGAGTAGTAGTGTGTATAAAGAAGTGAGTTGTACTTATAGGAAAAAAAAATAAGTAAATGTTAGCAGATAAATTTTAACATCAATTGATAAAATAACCGAACAAATTAGCTTAAATAAACATTTAACGATTACACCAAATTCAACTATTGATCTAGTTTAAATAAAGGTTAAATTATTAATTTGGTTTCTTAATTTAGTTATTTTGTTCAATTGAGTTCCTCTATTATTGAAAGGTTCAGTTAGGTCCTATATTTTTAAAAATACTCTAATGTTACCTTTTTCATTTAAAACAATGTTGTTTTTCACTATCTTTTTTTCACGCCGTTTAGTGTAACATTGGAGGGAAAATGACATCATTTTGGATGAAAAGAATAACATTAGAGTGTTTTTGAAAATTATGAGAACTAATTGAACCTTTCAATGGTAGAAGGACTCAATTGAACAAAGTAAATAAATTAAGGAATCAAATTAGTAATTTAGCCCTTAAAAAAACTGTTTAAAAATAAGATCAAGGGAGGTTAATCAAAACTAAGTAAAATCAAAAATTTTAATGAAATAAAGCATTTTAGGTAAGGTATTTTTTATTTTAAAATTAAATTTATTTTTCAGAGGCAAAATGCTATAAGGCATAGTGTTATCATTATCATGGACGTAGAAAGGGCAATCCAATAATTTAAATTGGAAATACATAATTGGGCTTGATCTCATGGACATGAGCCAATCCTCTTACAAGCCCGTTTATAAGTCTCAAAATACAAATTAACTTATTATCTCTCAAAAAATGTTCCTCACTTACGTAATGTTGTGTTGGTGTTCATTGATAATTTTAAATTAATTCAACCCTTGTATTCTCTCTCTCAGGAGTCCATTGACGAAAAGGGTGTGGTGTGAAAAGCTTAAACTCAATGAGAAATTATTCTTGTCTAATATGGTTGTAAAATTTCTTTCACAACTATAAGTAACTACGAATGAAATTTCAACCCTTTCACGTGTGTTGATCGGTGATACTCCACGTTTACCTAGTTTCTCACAGCAGAGTGATGCACTACAATCATCCCCGAGCTCTCTCTATCTCTTTTGTCCTTGGTTAAAATAAATAAATAAAGATTAATCATTACCACTCCGCAAAATTGTAATTATAGACAATGTATATGATGAGGGGTATGCATGAGTGCGAGGCGTTATACACATTTATGAAGAAAAATATCTTCCCTTAAATCATGAATGCACAAGTTTTCCCTAAATCATTCGATTTGGAGTGATTCAATGTTGCAGGGGAAAAGCAAAAGGGCTTTTTAAGAGGGACTTGAATACATTACCGAGAGAACCATTATTAGCGGGGCTTTGCCATCATTGTTCATTTCTGATTAGATTTATATCCCCTTTTATTTGATTCACTCACTCATTCACGCCATTTTACTACTATATGTCGTGTACTTATGGCTTTGTTTTGGGAGGTACCCTTTTGCCTCCTTATACTTTCTCTGACGGTGCCACTGTTATCTCAATTGGAATTGCATATGGGCTGTTGACCAAGCTCATGTTCGGGCAATTGAACACGCTTGAACATTTGATGGGATAGGAACTCATGAGGCTACAATTTTGGTCGAGCAGAGCACGTCTTACCCGCAGCTATGTGGTGGGTCAAATATATGCATGATATGGGACAAACAGCTGCAGTGGTTACTCAATTTCTATATGCAAGATCAATAGACTAAACTTTTTTTTTTCGACGAAGTTATAGTTCCATCCAAGTGGCTGAACTAAACTGTTCGGAGCACAAGGAAGTGGCTAGTAAAATTATTATTTCACCAACATGGTATGATATAGTTGACATATAACTATGCCCTTAAGCATGTAGTCAGTGATTTGATCTGTGCGTATGGAAGAATATTTGTTGAGAAAGGTCAGTCATTTAAATAAATCTTCACACTTCAAGATATTAGTCTCTGACTTTCAGCTGGAGGATATCCTAGACAACAACAAAAAAATTATTATTTTCACTTTTGTTATAGCAGAAAGAAATTGTTAAGTATATGATTAATTAATACATAATATTATAGTTAACTAATAATTTGCTGTAATTAATAATGCGATTGAGTTAATATACTAAGTATATGTAATTTTTTTTTTTTTTTTTGAAATCTTGCATAATGGAATCATGAATTTGGAAGTGTTTTATACTTTCCTATAAGAAGAATATATAAACAATGAAAGCATATATCAAAATTGAATTAGAAATTTTAGAAGTATACAAATTTCTCATTTAACTAGTTGAGATTTGTGTGTATAAGGACAAAAGAGTTAGCTCAGAACCAGCCCATGAAACTGATGTAAGCAAGGTTCTTAAAAGGCCAGGGAGAGAAATGAATGAGCTCCACCAGGCTAACCCAACACCTGCTTGACAATTTCACTCCCAGAAGGAAATTAGACACATCCAAAATATTATCTGGCAACCATGATGTTTCACGCTATGCCATTCATAACCCGTGAGGAGATGGGGATGCTTGGCCCCAGTTCACATCCAAATTCCTGTTGCTCCGCACCCAATAATTTCAAGCTCATATCCTGAATTTGGCAAGAAAATGAGTGCTTTAATTATGATACTAGCTTCGTTTATAATTACCATCATTATAATAACGTAAAACAAAATACCATCAATGGTTCAAAACCCTCGTTAGCACATAGTCACAATATAAATGGTAAGAAAACATGGGTCATTTAAGTAACCGGTGAGTGGAAATTCCACTAGAAGTAATACTAGATTCTCAGAAGGAATTTGTACCAAAAGAAACGTGCCTTCTTATAATGAAAACGCATAACACCCTCCACACCCTTTCTTTTTCGCCCTTTTTGTGGTACCCTTTTAATGATTTCACAATCCATTTGTTGAAATAAAGCACTTCTAATCCTGAGATTAAATAAATTAATGCATATATATATGACCAATTATCGACAAGCCCTGCTGTTCGGGTTAGAGATTCTGGCATTCCACTATCCCCACAAAAACAAAATTTCGTATTGCTCAGATGTAAAATAAAAGACAATCATGGATGGGAAACAAAGAGCTAGTGTCGCAGAGTGAAGACAAGTCAACAAAAATTTGGCATTTTCTTCTCCTCTCAAGTATCAATGCACAAAAACTGCCAATTTACAACAAAAGGAATAATAATAATATTATTACGGCAATGAGAATGATTATTGCCAACAGTGCCCGACACATGAAAATTGCGAGATAAAAGTGAGAATCATGAAGGACTAAAAATAGAAGAACTGCAGCATAAATAAAAACAAAAGAGTAATTGATGATAGGGGAGGGGGCTAAGGAAGGGTGCTAAATACTGATGATGGTTTCACAGACCCAATCCAAACCATCATTGCATATCTTGGGATGGCCTAGCCCTCCATCATTTTAGAAACCCTAGAAGGAAGACCCATCTTATGTCCAATACCCCAAATTTAATTCCCATTATGCCCTTTTGCTACTGCTCACAAGGAAAGGATGTCGAAGAAACAACAAAAACAAAACTCCATTCATAATAATCATTTACATGACGCCATAAGCATCATAGAACTGAAACATGAAAATCTTTTAGGCTTCTAACCAGCCGCCTTCTATGCTTACACATACATGATTATTGTGTCAGAGACAGGAGGGACACGTCCCCCACCCGTATATGCCCTTCTTCTCTTTCTTTTTCTTCCTCTGTTTAGTTTGCTCTATAAATTAACACACACATTGTTCATTTTGTCCTACCCTTGCCTTCGCTAACTCTCCCTTTTCTACCACTACTACTCCCCTTCCAACTCCAGTTTGTTTCCACCACCAAAGTTTTCAGCTAACTTCCTTCAAAAGGTGATCTTTTTCGAAAAGTTCAAGAGAGAAAGATAGAGGACCCCACCTCTCTCTCTCTCATACATGTTTTGTTTTAGTATTCACACATAAAGATAGACATGGTATTAAATTTTGAGAACCATTTGAGGCTATTACAAGTAGTATTTGGTTTAACTTGTTTCCTGATATCTGAGGCCAAATCATCATTATTCTGCTTGTGGTTGGCTTCTTCTACCTTAAGTGTTCTATAATTTCGTTTGTCCCAGAAATGTCTGGCATTTAGCCTTTCTTGTATGAATTCTTTAGCCTTTGTTTTCCCTTCATTTAATTATTATTTTTTTAATACAAAAAGACCCTCTGAATAATTTCTTTGTCTTTCACTAGCTCTAAGACAACATTCCATTTTTTATATTACATATAGGTGTTTTAAGTCCCCCACCCCCTCCAATTTATTATTACTTAGAACAAACTTTTGGCTATGTTGATATTAAATATATGAATACCTCTAACGTGGTTATAAGCGTGAGAACGAGAACTTTGTTTGTTATATAGGCATACACAAAACATAAAAGCTCTTGGTATGAAGCTTGTATCTTTTTATGTGTGACCTTTATCCTTTTCTTCCCACTTGGGACAGCCGAAAGAAACCATGTTTTGTGCTTTCAAGTGAGTGCAGATTTGGACAACTGTTATTCCACCTCTGTATCTCCTTCTTTAGTTGTTTAGACAACCCATATGCTCTATTTATTTGACAGGGTGGTCCAAAAGACTCAATTTTTTTGCCTCTACCTGTATTGCTTTTCCCTATTGTCGTTGGCTTCAGTTAAGGGTCATAATTATATATCTGCCAAAGCAAATCATAAAGCAACACATTCGCAAGAAAGCTTGTAAATAATTGTTTTTACCTTCTAGATTTCAATCAATTATTAAGGTTCTTCTTCGGTTTAAATTTTTTAATGATGACATTTCCTTCTTTTTTGCTCACGAGCTCTCTTCTTTTGCTTTTTTCAATCATACTTGTATCTTTTATGTTTTTCACGATGAAGTGGAGATTTGTGAATATATATATATATATATAAGTTAGTTTGCGTTCGATTACCGAATTATGGTTCTGGGGCCGGTTAATAGTATTATCTGAAGATCCTATTCGTATTTCTGATTCCTTATTTATTTATTTTCTGGTTTCAGGACAGGGCACTGTGAGTAGTTCTGGGAAGGAATTGTTTCACAATCATGGAAAGGCTGAACTCAGAGTTGTACTTTCAAAACTGTCACATAATGAAAGAGAATGAAAGGCTGAGGAAGAAAGCTCAGCTTCTTAATCAAGAGAATCAAGCACTTCTGTCTGAACTCAAAAAGAAGCTCTCCAAGGGCAACGCAAAAACCAATTCTCCAAACACCATACTTGACCTAAACCTTGGCTCAAGTTCGGGTCAAAATCCTTCCGGTTCCAGCAATTAATCCTGTTAGAGATGAGGTGCATCATAGCCCCACTAGGAGACCCCTTTTTTGTGTAAAACCAAAGTGATCATAGTAGTGGCTGTAGTCTTGCGTAGGATAATACTAGCATTTGCTATCCGGTTATTTTCGCTTTCATTTCCTTGTTTTATCATATCTTCTATCAGGGGTTTAGATATGAACTTCTGAGCAGCACGGGATGTATGATGTATTAAGCTATCTGCTAGAAAGGAATATAAATTTATATGTTTAGCTCCCTTTGCCTGTGTGTATATGTTTGATTATAAAATAATTTATGCTTGTGTATAGGATTTGCTTATGAAATTATCCTCCGATTATCCTATGATAAAAGGATGCGAATATTTTCTTTGAGAAATCCATTGGTTTGCCATTGAGTTTATTCATGCTTATGTTTTAAAACTAGCTAATCTAACATAAACACTAAGCTATGAGATACAGAAATGAAGTAAATTAAAATTAGCATTTATCAATGAAATGAGATCAACTAAAGCAAAACTCAGATAAGGGAAATCCGTAATAGGTATGAACCTGTCCACGAAGCAATGGAAAATGGGCTCAACAGGAATCAGAAATAATGTACCATGTGTTTGGTATGAACTTGCCCATGAAGCAATGAAAAATGGGTTCATCAGGAATCAGAAATAATGTACCACGTGTTTGGACACACGTAAAATACACATGTTAAACGATAAAATCACGTCAAATAAGGAAAATAACATGTAAGTTACTATCTGTAGCTTCTATTGTGATGAGCGTCATACGCGTCATGTCAGTAGCTTCTGTTGTGATGCATGTTATGCACGTCGAGTCAATAACTTTTATTGTGATGCGCGTCAGTAGCTTCTGTTGTGATGCGTGTCATGTGTGTCGTGACATTTACAAGTATTTCCAAACATGCATGTTGTGATGCATGTTGTATCATTTGCAAGTATTTCTAAACATGCACATATTCGTGTTGGTCCGATTAGATGTTGCTAGGTGGGGAGCTTATTCTTTTTTGTTGGCATAGCAAACAAATAAGCATTACTTGTGTTTTTGTTGACATTACAAGCAAATAACAATTACTTGTGTAATATCCCCATGTTTGACAAACAAAAAATGTGTGTGATGCCTGTCGTGTCTTTTGCAAGTATTCCTAAATATGCATGGTATGATGCGTGTTATGTAATTTGTAAGTATTTCCAAACATGCACATAGTTGTGTTGGTCTTGTTGGATGTTGCTAGGTGGGGAGCTTATTCTCTTTTGTTGGCATAGTAAGTAAATAAGCATTACTTGTGTTTTTGTTGACATAACAAGCAAATAACAATTACTTGTGTAATATCCCCATGTTTGACAAACCAAAAAAGCTTAGAAAAAAAAAATGCCTAGTTACTCTATGAATACTTAAAAAGAGAGCAGAAAAAAGTGAGGGAAAGGCGTAACTTACATATAAAATTTTTGGAAATTCAAGTGTAAGTGGTGAAGTTTTACATTAGTTAGTGTTAGTTGACATGTAATAAATACTTATTGATTCTATTAATTAGTTAGCTATGATAATTATATTTCGTTATACTTATATTAGTATAAAAGAACTTGTACCCTTACTCTTAGGACCTGTTTGGATGAGCTTTTCTAAAAGAATTTATAGAAAAAGAAGTTATTTAGAAGCTCTATTATGAAAAGATCTTTTTAAATAAGGTAATATTGTGTTTGGATAATACATTCTTAAGTACTTATTCAAAATGATAGTTATTTGAGAAGCTGAAAATTTTAACTTCATCATAAGCTCTACTGGGAGTTTTTACTTTTCCAAAACCTAAAAAAAATATACATCCAAACACCACTTTTTACATAACAAAATGCTTATTTTAAAAGATAAGCTCTCAAAAATATGTATCCAAATAGGCCCTTAGTAAGTTCATTTGTCTTTCTTGTTGGACCAATAATGAGAAAATATTACCAATGCTAGGTAGAGGCTCCATGAGCATGATTTGTGATTGAACACTTGAAAGTTGATCGTTGAGGCCCTTTAAGAAACAAATAACATAGTCATCATCACGATATGATTTAATGAAGGGACCAAGTTGAAATTACAAGGAACTTGATAAGAACATGATAGGATAGGTCTAAAATTCTCAAGTTGTTGCCATAGGCCTTTTAGATGTGTGTAGTAGGTTGTTATAGATGAATTACCCTGCTTGAGCATATAAATTTCTTCTTGAATTTCATTGGTCCTAAACACATCCCCTTGCTAATATCTCTCACAGGGCTCATTCTCAACTTCTAATGTTGTCCCCGGCCATAAGACACTTTGCACAATTGACTGATTTATGGAATGAGTAGTCCAAGAAAGTACCAATGTGTTGCATCTATCTCAGGCCAAGAAATTCGAATCATTGGGTGATGGTTTTGGCAAAGTTCCATTAATAAACCCACCCAATCATGTTCTTGGATATGATAACCATGGTCAAGGATCTTGATCATGAGTGATAATTCACACCATTTAGTAGACTGGAGACAAGAATCGAACCTAGGTTTTCATTTGGGTGCATAAAGAAAAGGTTGGTAGAATCAATTATGCCATTGTTAATGCTGCCATTATTTACTCCATCCATAATTCACGAAGAGGGGAGAAGAAAAAACTAATCACGAGTAAATGAAGAAAAAGAACCCAAGTACAAACAAAAAACAAGAAAATCAAAATGAGTAGCTAGCGATAATAAAGCCCCTTGGAAAGGAGATTTGATACCATGTTAACAAGGTCAATAATACACAAAAAGGAAATGGAAAGCAGAGACCTCTATCATAGAGAATCGAGATAATGAGATTATTATTTTATTTTGATAAAACAAGCTTGCTGAGAGTAGGGCTACAAGTTGTTAAACATGACCTCTTGCTGTTAAGGTATGAGAGGTTTTGATGAAAATAAAGTTAAAGAAAGGAAGACTTTGATGAAGACAAAAGCCAAAGACCTTAGTATCTAGTGTAAGACTTATTAATATTAATTGAGTTTGGCTCAAGGGTCTAAACTGAGTGATTGATATAAAACCAAGGTTTCTAAAGGCAAAAATTTAATAAGTAAAAATTGGTCTTGAAATCTAAAATAAAAGAAAAATTGGTTTTAAAATCTAAAATAAAAGAAAAAGGGTTTTAAAATAAGTAGAACTAAAAATGAACTAAACCAACTTGAAATAACTAGAGAAAAATTTAGGAGTCTCTTAGTTATTAGCTTGAACAAAATATGATTAATAATATTATTATACAACTACTATCTTATTTTCATATTCATCATTAATTTTTTTATTGTAATCTATAAGTTCATATACCCACAAATCTCTTTTGTTATAATTAATGTTAGTCACTAGCATAATAACCCTTGCCATGCACGGGTATTAAATTTATAATTTATAATTTATATGTTATTATAATTATTTTTAATTTTATAAAAAATCTGTTGGTAAATATATATATATATATATATATATATATATATATATACCAACATATATATTTTTTAAATTAAAAATATATATTAAATAATTATAATAATAGTCAAATTATAAATTATAAATTTTTACAATAATAATAATAATTTAAAAATTATAAATTATATATATATATATATATATATATATATATATATATATATGATTATGGATATTAATATAAATTCAAATAATTTTATATTCACACACATCTCACATCATTTTAGTTTATAAAAATGTGTGTTTTAAAAAATATTACCTTTATCAATATATTGTTATTTGCATATATAACTTTGATTTATACAAAATTTTAATAAGAGATATTAATATTAAAAAATATTTTAAATTAAATTTTGTAATGATTAGTTTTCTTTAAAAATGAGTTTAATAGGCATTTAATGTCAATGTAAAAGTTTTGCACAGTTAATTATTATATATATTAATTTCAATCACCCAATTAGAATATTTTTCTACGACAATAGATATTTATTTTGTTATTTTTTGTCCTACATCAAAGTTATTAATTTAAATTAAAGGACACTAATGCCTAATTTTAAAGAAATATATAATATACCATAGTCCTAACATTAATTTTTGAAATACTTTGAAGCAATCATTCCTGTTTTTATTGTATGATACCTAGTATGAGGTACTACTTATATTGCTTTAGATCTTAATTACATTTTGTCTGAATTCTTTTTTATAAATATGTATGAGTATAGAGTGGACTTGTATACATTCATATATATTAATCTTATCTTAATACTTATACAAATTAAAAATTATATGTAATTATATTTTATAATAATTGATTTATCATTTAAATCTCAGTTTCTATTGAATAACAAAATAAGAGAAAAAGATAACATCAATTAAATGAAAGACCAATTAAATTTATAAACACTTGAATAAATTATTGGTGTTTAAGTATATGTTTTATCAATGCCAACCCAACAGTACATGAGATATAAAGCAAATTTTGAGAGAGACTTTTAACTTTAAATGAAAGAACTATATGTAGGCCTTTTTACCAACATATGTGGGCCTTTTGCTTTAAAAAAACTAATAACAAATAATTTTTGTTGATGAGTCTAAAGCTTGAGCTTTAGTAGCCTTATCCTTGGGTTAGCCCTGTATTTTATTATTATTTTTTTGTTTCATATATATATATATTAATTATTTATTATGGACATCATTTTAAAATTTTAAACTAATTAAAATGTTTGATAGTATTATGTAATATCTTGTTCCAAACATAATATTCATATTCATGATATCCAAATTATTGCTTTATTAAAGCATTCTTTTATTAATCATTGAAAAGATAATAAAATAAAAATTACTTTTAGAGGAAAAAAATAAGTATGATAATGGTATGTATGTATGTGTGTGTGTGTGTGTGTGTGTGTGTGTGTGTAATATGAGAATTGAAAAACAATTTTTATAATACATAACAAATTATTATCGATATCATTATTATTATATTAGATTATTTAATTTAATTTGACTAAATACACAATTAATTACAAAATAATGGATGATTTACCTCTGATTTATTTGGTTTTTTAAAATTTTATAACAAATTACTTTTTTCAATAAGCATTATAATTAATTTGATCATGATATTTTTTATTTGAATTATATTGATTTTCAACATAAATTTGAATACATTGAGTACAAAATTATAAGTATACACTGTCTATTATTTAATGCAATTAATACCATGTAAAAATGTTATTTTTCAATAATATAAAATATTATTTATATTTTACACTTTGGAGAAAAGTGATATACATCATAATACACTATGTAGTTATATGTTGAAATAAATTAGTTTTAATTCAATATAATTTTTTGTCCTATATAAGTTAAAATAAATTTAAATTTGATTTAAATTAATAAAATTAATTTAAAAATTATATTTTTCACAAATTATTAGTTATTTTTTGGGTAGAGACCATATATATCCTTAACTAGAAACAATCCTACTCGAACCAGATACGACTAATATGAGTGACAATTATTATAAAATAATTTATTGTTATTTTCAATTTATTATTTGATTTTTTAATTATTTATATTAGATTTATAATTTGAGTGTGATGTGTAGACTATTAATTAATATAATAGAATTTATTTTTATTTAAACCAAAATATGATTTATTACTTAACATTTATTAATTTGTTGTTATTCATTAAAATGACAAAAATTAATTAAAAACAAAATAATTTAGATGAAAAATAAATATTGTGATGATAATAAATGACATATAAGATTTAATAAATAGAAAAAAAAATTTAGGTGTTTTCAAATTTTAACAAAATTAAAATAATGAAGACACTGTCGTATAAAAACTAGGACTTCGATATCATTTTCTTAGCTTTCACAAATTTAATTAATTAATATAATTATGTAATTTAAAATAATATAATTACCTTTGTTTAAAATATTTTTTATTACTTTAATTAAAATATATACGGGTCATAATTACCTTCATTAATTCATATCATAATATATATTACCCTTAATTGCCATACTTAATAGAATTATGTATTTTATGATATAAAAATAGCATTTTTTTAACAATATTTAATAATTATATTTTATAAAAATTAATTATATAAAAATTATATGTAGTTATCTTAATTATATATTTAATAATTACATTAATTACATAAAAAACTTCCAACAAATTTAATAATACATTAAATAAAAATCTAAATTACCAATTATACGTATCATGTGTCTCATCTTACTATATGTGTAATGAATTTTATGTTTTTAACATGAAATTAAATTAAATAAACATTAACTTTTCACCCTTTATTTTTCAAAAGAAGAAGAAGAAGAGATTTTTACTTTCTATTCAAATGTTTGAGTTTCTTCAATTGATATTAAATATAATTAAATATTTATGAATCAATTGATTTATAATTACAGGCAATTACCTTAATTATATATTTATTAATTACATTAATCTTTTTAATTATACATTTTAAAATAATATATTTACCTTAATATAAAATAATCTTACTATTTTAAAATATATATATATATGTCATAATTATGTCAATTTATTCAAATTAGAATATATATACTGATTGAAATTACCTTAATTATTATAATTATTCACATGGGCAGAGACCTTAATTTTGGGTGGATTTGAAGCAAAATTTAATTTATTTTTATGCAAAATGCTATATATAATGAAAAGTCAACAAAAAAATTTGTTCAATTTCTATTTAAATAAATGAACATTGCATGTCTAGGTCAAATTAATGATTGATTTTAAACTTTGGTCCATCAAAATTTTATTAAATTATTACAAATCAACATGTGTAATAAATAAATAAATAGTGCGACAATAAATGGACAATTTAATATGAAAATAATTTAAATAAAAATTTCATATTTAGGTCATGATAATGGTACTTTTAAATTAATTGTCTTTTTATATTTTAAAATTATATTAATCAATTTAATTACCTATTTTAAATCATATAACTACCATTGTTTAAAATAAATTTTATTACCTGAATATATATATATATATATATATATATATATATATATATATATATATATATCACTCATAATTAATAGAATTATGTATTTTAACATATAAAAACAGTATTTTTGAGTAATATCTAATAATTATATTTCATAAAAAATTAATTATATATAACAATTACATGTAATTATCTTAATTATATATATTTAATAATTGAATTAATTACTTTAATTACATTAAATAAAAAAGCAATTTATATAGAATAAATGTCATGTGTCTCTCATTTTATTATACGTATTATGAATTTTCACACTAGATCAAATCAAAATTAGTTTTTTTCTTAATTTATTATTCAAATAAAGAAGATTTTTGCCTTTGTATTCAAATGTTTAAGTTTATACGATCAATATTAAATATATATAAATTAGCTAATTTCTATTAACGAACAATTACCTTAATTGTATATATCTACTAATTACATTAATTACCTTAATTATACATTTTAATATAATATATTTACCTTAATTTAAAATAATCTTATTTTCCTTTTTTTTAAAAATATATGTAACAATTATCTTAACTAATTAAAATTGGAATATATATATATATGTATATACAAGTCAAAATTATCTTAATTATTATAATTATTTAAATGGACAGGGACATTAATTTTGGTTAGTTTGAAGGAATAATTAATTTATTTCTACTCAAAATAATATTTATAAAGAAAATTCAATAGAAGTTTTTGTTCTATTTTCATTTAAATAAATGAATATTGCAAAATTAGTTAAAATTAATCGTCCATTTTAAATTAATCATCTATTTTAAATTTTTGTCAATTAAAATGCTATTAAATTATTTCAAATAAAGAAATAAATAATGCACTAATAAATGAATAATTTAATATGAATATAATTTAAATGGACATTCCAATTGAATAAATTATATATAGCAACTACATGTAATTATTTTAATTTTAATATATATATATATATATATATATATATATATATATTTAATAATTACATTAGCACTGAATCAAATGATCCCCAATTAATGACGTAAAATCTAATTTATCGAGTAAAATCACACGAGAATGACAACATTTGCTTTAAAGCTCAGTGTAAAATATCCTCTTCGTCCATACTCTCATTTCTCTTTTGATTTGTTTTTTCTTTGAATTTGTACACATGGAAAGAATAAAAATCTTAGCAAATCAAATTTAAAACAATAATTAACCATCTTCGTCTCCATCCTTAATGTCACTATCCCAACCATCCATTTTAGACTATACACTAAGCAAAAAACAAAATAAGCAAACAAATGAAAGGAGAATAATAAAACATAAAAGTGAAAAAAAAATAAAAGCTTCTCAGACGGAGAAAATGCAAAAAGAAAAAGAGAAAAATTACCTAACATATACGCGTCTCAATTTGACAATATATTTTCTCACCTTAACAAAGATATGAAGAAGACAAATACAACAGAAGGAATCAATGCAATGGGGTTGACTATTCTGAACATGTAACAAAAAAAAAAAAAACTATCATAGGAGAAATGAGAGGAGAGTTTGGATCTCTTTCGAATATGCGTCCCTTTCTCATTTATTTTTTCCTTGGTCACCTTTATTTTCTAACTCTGTTTGAGTTTCAAAATAGAAATATTAGGGTACTAATAATTCTGTGATTTTGTATAGGAGTGATTGTGAAGTTGTGCTGAATCATTCAATAAAAATTAATTCCCTAATTTTTCGTGTCATAGTTGTCAAAATTTATTTTTTGTATAGAAGAATTGTGTGTCAAAATTGTCCATAAATTTATTTGTGTGCAAAAGAATGTGAGGCTGATATGTAAGCAAGAAAAAAAAGGAAAACATTCTAGTATTATCAAGTAGGATAAGATTCTATGTAAAATTGCTCCAGAGATTGATACGTGAAACTTTCCTATTTAAAAACATTTTCTTTTGTATAAATTATAGATTTCTTTCTTTTATGATGGAAACATATTTTTTTAAAATAAAAATTAATAATGACAAAATGTAATATAGAATATTTTTTTATTAATATTTCTTATTAAAATTATGTATATATTTAAGTTATATACAAATACAACAATATTTATAAAAATAATTTTTTTAAATGTTTATATAAATTAAAATGATATAAGACGTACATAAATATAAAAATATTTGAACATATATCAATGTCTATATATATATATATATGTATGTATGTATGTATTTTACATATTTATATGCATATCTACTAACATATACTTATATAAATATTAAAAATAATTAATAAATACATTAGAAATCATAATAATATAAAAGTTGTCAATTATAACTCAACACCCGTGTAGGGCACAGGTTATTACGTCAGTATATATAATAGATTTACAGAGAAAAACTAACAATACACTATTTTGAACATCTATATTAATAGTTAAAATTTAGGCTTAAATATGTTTTAAGTCTTTGCAAATATGATTCTATCTGGTTTTAGTTCTTGCAAATTTTTTTGTTAGTTTTAGATCTCTAACATTTTTTAGTGTTTTTTTATTAACTCTAGTTAATTTAGTGCTGATACGACTAAAAAAATAAAGAATATTACTAAAATATAATTAAGGTAAATTGAAGAATATTTTAAATTAAGATAATTAGTTTATTTTTAAGTGTGTAATTCAATTAAGTAATGTATTTATTATTTTATATAAATAACATAATTACATATAATTTAATTTTATAATTTATTTTTAATTTTTAATATATTGTGAACAGTAATTTTATTGCTTTTAATATTGTTCTTACTTTTTAATTCACTAATTTACTTTTAACATTGTAATTTTTTTTAAAAATATATTTTATTTAGATGCTTATAATTTACTTTTAATATGTAACTTTTGTCTTTAAAAACAAAATCACTACTCGTGATATATTAAAAAAAAAATTATATTACAATCAGTCAAAATTAATGAATTAAAATGTAAAAATAACATTCAAGTAATATATTAAAAGTAAATTAGAAGTGTCTAAGTAAATTATAATTTTTTAAAAAATTTACAATTTTAAAAATTAATTAGCAAATTAAAAAGTAAGAACAATATTAAGAGCAATAAAAATTACTGTTCATAATATATTAAAAATCAAAAATAAATTATAAAAGTAATTTATATGTAATTACTTTATTTATATAAAATAATAAATACATTACTTAATTAAATTACGTACCTAAAAATAATCTAATTATCTTTATTAAAAATATTATTCATTATCTTAATTAATATTCTTTATTTTGTTAGCTATATTAGTACTAAATTAACCATAGTTAATGGTAAGGACTAAAAAAGAATACTAATAAAATGTCATGGATCTAAAGATAATAAAAAA
Source organism: Spatholobus suberectus (assembly GCA_004329165.1). Taxonomy (NCBI): domain Eukaryota; kingdom Viridiplantae; phylum Streptophyta; class Magnoliopsida; order Fabales; family Fabaceae; genus Spatholobus; species Spatholobus suberectus. The sequence continues at coordinate 13,589,087 of CM014732.1, read as the reverse complement.
ATTTGCAAGGACTAAAATCAGAGAACATTATATTTGTAGAGACTCAAAATATATTTAAGCCTGAAATTTATTAGAAATTACAAAATTTTGTGGGTTCTACTTCTCATTTAATGAGTTTCAATCACGATTTTTTAGTTTTCAATAAATTCTAATCAATAATAGAGAGTACGTTAGAAAAAATATACTAAAATGTGTTATTAGTATTTCTCTTATTTTATATTTGATCTTCTTACATGTGTGTGTCACTTTCAATCTACCATTTTTATTTCCATCTCTAATTTAAATTTTTGATATTTTTTAAATGAAATTATCAATAATTAAAAATAACTTTAAATTATAAAACACTAGTGACAATTTATTATTAGATGACAGTTTTACACCAAATTCTATTTAAATTAAAATTTAAAATTAAATAATATTTCTTAATAATTGTAACATTTTCTTTTAAATTAAATTAAATTAAAGAGGAATGTTAACAATACTTTCTCTAACATTTTTTTAACACTTTCTCTATTATTAGCTAGAATTTATTGAAAATCACAAATTTTGATAGGTCTCACTTCTAAATTAGAAGAGAGATTCATTAAATAAGAGGAGAAACCCACCAAAATTTGTAATTTCTAATAAATTTTAGTCAATAGTAAAATAATATTAAAAAAAAGTTGTAAAGAAAGTGTTGCTAGCATTCCTCTAAATTAAATATTAACTTTTTCAATCCGTTAAGTCCTTTTCCATTAAGCAAACATCACCAAAGCAAAGACACTAAAACATGTTTTTTTTTTAAATTACAGAAACTAAAAAGAATAATTTTCAATTTGAAAAAACCATAAATAAACTTGCCCCAAATTTGAGATATTAAAAATATATTTAAATCCAAAAAATATTTATTTATTGTGAATTTTAAGTATATAAAAATAAACACTTATTCTCTCTAATGTATATATAAGTTAAAATACTATTGATAATTTATTATTAGATGAGAGTTTTACACCAAATTGCATTTCAATTAAATTTTAAAATTAAATAATATTTCTTAATAATTGTAACATTTTTCTTTTAAATTAAATTAAATATTAACTTTTCCCATCCTTTAAATCCTTTTCCATTAAGTAAACGTCACCGAAGCCAAGCCCCAAAAAAGGTTCCAATAACGCCGTCGTCGCTACTCTCTGTACTGAGCGAACAAGAAACCCCCCAAATTCGTAGATTGAACCGTCTCAAAACCCTAATTCCACCCCGAAGTTCTATTCCTCCAACCAGATCTCAATCTCATGGCCAATAAAGAGTTCAAAGTCCCGCCGGTGGCTTTCCCCACCGCCGGAAACCCCGCCGCGGCGGTCCCAAACCTCCAGCAGCGGCGCGTGCCAACGCCGCCGTTCCAACCGAATTCCGGCATCCCCTTCATGTCCTTCGACATAGGCTCCGCCGCGGCCTCCACCTCCTCGGGAGCAATCTACACCGGCCCGGCCGTGGGCGGCGGCTCCGCCAGCTTCGACGACGAGGAGCCCCTCCTCGACGAACTCGGGATCCACCCGGACCAAATCTGGAGCAAAATCAGATCCGTTCTGAACCCGTTCCGGGTCAACCACGCGGTCCACAAGGACTCGGATCTATCGGGCCCAATTCTCCTCTACATGGCCTTTTGCCTCTTCCAATTACTCGCGGGGAAGATCCAATTCGGCGTGATCTTGGGCTGGATCGTGGTCTCTTCCATCTTCCTATACGTCGTGTTCAACATGCTAGCCGGTCGAACCGGTAACCTCGACCTGCACACCTGCACCAGCGTCGTCGGTTACTGCATGTTGCCGGTGGTCATTTACTCTGCTCTCTCGCTTTTCTTACCGGTCGACGGGGTCATTCGGCTTTCGGTCGCTGCGGTTTTCGTGCTGTGGGCGATGAGGGCTTCTACGGGGCTCGTCGTTTCGCTCGCCGACGGCGGGGATGAACATCGCGGGTTGATAGCGTACGCGTCTTTCTTGATTTACACTCTGTTTTCGTTGCTTGTCATATTCTAGGGATGTCGTTGTCGCTGAGAATTTTGGATCGCTGTTCAGCCTGTTCTTATGGTTTTAGTTATTCCTGCATTTTGAACCTTGTAATTTTTTGGTGCAGTCGTATTATGATATAGAAAATGGAGTTATTAGCTTGATTGAATGTTTGTGGTTAAAATTTATTCCTAGGTTACATGCATGTGTGTGTTGTGGAAGTATATATTTATACTTACATTTTTGTTCTGATTTTGGAAGGCTTTTGGTAAATCTTCTAGCAATTAAGGTGTTTGTATGTGACTAGAAAACCGTATGTCTAAATGGATTGTGTCAGAAGTTATTAGCATAGTAAATTGTGTGATTATCTAAATTATACGGGGGTGTGTTTGGGTAAACAGTTTAATCAAGCACTTATTGAGTAAGTGTTTATCATGTAAGCACTTATCGAGTAAGTGTTTTCAGTAAATCTCCTAGCCTATGTATAAGTTGTTTCTATAATCGAAGAGGAAATAGGGTCAAATTGTTTTCATATAAGTTGTAAGCTGTTTTCTTTAAGCCATTTTGAAGAACTTATTGAAATGAGCTGAAAATAGCTTGTAAACATATCATAAGCTATTTTCATAAGCTTTTTCACACATTTACACAAGTGATTATGTCATAAGATGAGTCTAAATAAGCTGTAAATAAACTCTTTCAAACATGCCCTAGTTGAACAGTTTGGGCTCTTTAATCTTCATCAGAGATTCGGAATGAATGCTTAGTGATCCTAACTTCTAGCAATGCTGCTGGGGTAAGGGGATTTCAACTCAGAAGTAACATGCCAAACTTGATTTTGCGTGCTGGAGTTATGACTATTTAGGGGACAGGAAGAGGGAGTAATAGAAGTAGACTCTAGAAGGAGTAAGATAGCTAATAGGTGATTAGGAAATAGGATGGAGAGATAGGAGAAAGGGACAGTAGTACTGTAATAGAAAACTGTATTCAATTGTAAGGGACATTTTCCTTGGAAGGGTGTTTCTCAACCCTTGTGAAATGAATAAACCGTAGGGGTGTTCACGGGTACGGGTATGGGTACCTATGAACCCAACCCAACCCAAACATTTTGGTTTGGTTTTTTGGATTGTTTGGTTAGAACCAACCCAACCCAATCAAACCTATTGTTCTTCGGGTTGGATATCGGGTTTTAGTGTTGAACCCGCAAACCCAGCCCATTGACATGATATTTTAAATTTCAATTTATTATTTATATATATTTTATAAAAAAATAAAAAAAAAAGAGAAAACACACACACGTGACATGACTACACGAGCCTCACGAGTCAGTATACTAGTCATGATTTTACTTCACTACTTCAATCTCACTCTTTCCTTTTCCTATTCTTTACTTCACGATTCGGGCAATGTGAAATACCAATCTCAATCTTAGTGCTTATTGTTTAAAAAATGCTTTATAATGAGATTCACAGGAAGTGGGATTTTATTGGTTCTTTAAGTGTACAATGTTGATTTGTGAAGTATGAACAAATATAAAAATGCATATTGCCATATTTTAAGAAAAAAATTGACTTGAAAAAAAAAGGTCATATATAACATAACTATTCGAAAGAAAAAAAAAATCAAATGCATATACAATAAAATTATTCGAAAGTCATCAAAACGTCATTTGAAAATGGTAAGGAAAATATAATTTTATAAAAAATTTAAAATAATTTTTAATTTTTTGTACCTATAGGCCCAACCCAAACTAACTTGTTATTGATTGGTTTGGTTTGGTTTTGATTTGATAGAAAAATTCAACCCAACCCAACCTAAACTATTTTGATCGATTTGGGTGATGAGTTCGATTGAACTAGGCTTGGCAGTGGGGTGGGGCGGGGGCGGTTTTGCCTCCCTCGTCCTAGATTCCCCAACAAATCCCCAACCTCACCCCTAATCCCCACCAGGGGTAAAATTGAGTGCCCATCCCCACCCCTAACGGGTGTTGGGGTTAGTAGCTCTACCCCCCCACAAGGGCATCAACACTTTTCTCCCAAAGCCCTGCTCTTCATCCCCTTTCTCCCATCCTTGCTGCTCTCCATCTTATTCTCAAAATCGCCTTTGTTTTCTTTGGGCACAAGTTGTAGAGCAACTGCAAAATGAGTTGCAAAAAGTAATGCACAGTGACTACAAAAAGCATTGCTTCACCTTCTCTCAACTGACTCACTAATTTTTGTGCTACAGAAACAATACACGAAGCAAAGAAAGCATTGCAGATTTCATCTTTATATTAGTGAAGGGAAACCTAAAATGTAAAAATTAGAAAGCACAAATTAAGCACAAAACGTGTTGCTAGGGGTGTTCACGGGTATGGGTAACCCGTCAACCTAAACCGACCCAATTAGTTCGGTTTGGGTTTTTTAAACGTTTGGGTCATACTCAACCCAACCCGTTTAAACCTGTTCAAGTACATGTTGGGTAATAGGGTTTTGATTTACAGACCCGTGAACCTGTTACCCGATCCACTAACATAGCATTTTATTAATTTATTATTTTTTATATATTATATAATATTTATATACAAATAATTTTTAATGTAAAATGTAACAAAAAACACACCCCACAAGGCCACAACAGGCCTAGCCTACACCGATGAAGACGTGAAGTGCAAAAGTGAGCCTAGATTCTAGAAACTTACCCTAGCAATTCCCTTTCCCAAATTTCCCTTCACGGCTTCTTTAAATTTCCTTTCCCAAATTTTACTTGTATCTTTTTTAGTCATGTTATATTATATTTCTTGCACAGGTTTTAAATTTACTGCAAGAAATATTATATAATGTGTCAAAATTTGTTAAAAAAAATACAATTTTCAAAAAATTCAACAAAATTTTAAATATACAGACCTGCTTACCCAAACCAAACCAACCTTGGTTCAGGTTGCATAAACCATACCCGACCCGTATTATTTTGATTGGATTGGGTAACAAGTTTAGCCAACCCGACCCGTGTACACTCCTATGTGTTGCTGGCTCTCATGGCTGTGACTAGATTCATATATCTGCGATTTTATTTTGCGGAATCAGTAAGAGAAGGAAGATACTGCCTACGGCCTACCTGCAAAGGAAGTGAAAAAGTGGAATCACAGGAGATGCATAATTTAAATATATATTGATAATTCTGTAATTTCAATATTTCCTTTGGTTTTTTTTGGGGGGGGGAGGGGGGGTGAATGTCATTTTGACGGATTGATTTGACGAAATACATCTAGTTATGACAACACCCGCCATGGTTATGATGGATAGTGACATCTTGGAATATAATGCTGTTTAAGACTTGTATTGTCTTAATTATTTTCACTATCAAAGTTTTCCATGTGCAAACTGACCTTTAGATACGAATTTTATTTTGAAGTTCATTTGCCAGCTTGCTGAAACCTACTAACCGAATTTTATTTTCATTAGATTGTAATTCCGTAGCAAAATTGATCATGATATTTTTATCTGTGAAACTTATAGGTTCAAATATAGATATGATATTTTTTAACCCTTTCCCCCTTATTTAGAAACGTTGATCCGATCTAAAATATGGATTCTGTGCTTTGAATTTGAATTGGTAAGGACTAACAATACCAACATTTAAAATCTGTGTGTGGATTAAATGATTGAGAGCTCAATTTCGTAGATGTAATTAATAATCAGAGATATTACTGAGTAGGATGATATCTTTTAGGAGAGATAAAGAAGGTTGAACCCGCTGGGTCAATCCATCAAAAATGGTGGGTGGGTTAGATGACTCAATTCACAAATCTAACATGCTTAACCTGCCAACTCGGTAAGTTAAAGGCAGGTCAGGGCAAGTTGCCCCCCGGGTTGTACTAAGAAAAGTTACTTCTATTCTATCATTGACATTTTTCATAGCCTATTAGTCAACATGTAATGAGTATAAAATTTCTTAATTTTGATGTGTAAGGCTCAAGAGGTGGAACTAATAACCATGCATGTTTGGTGTATTGAAATGATTTTTTATATTTTTTTGGACAAGTTTTGGTGGGTCAGCCCACCAACCCACCTCTAAGTAAGATGGGTTATGTTTTTCAACCCATTTCTGTTGATGGGTCAACCTGTCTCACCCAGGTGGGTTAAAAACAGGTCGGGCGGATTGGTCTGTATTGTCACCCTGTAATCGTTTTGCAGGTTCAGTTGTAATTGAAAAAAGACATTACATATTAGTATGCTCGCTAGATATGTAGATGACATAAAGAGTTTTTATATAAACTTGTGATTTGAAATTACTGCGATTTTTTCATTGTATAATTTTAGTTTTTTTTCCCCCCAGTTTTGCCAATTCTCAAAAAACTCTTATCATCGTTACCTTATTATCTTGTTGAAACGTTGCAACTTTTTCTATTCTGTTGAAGTTGATGATTCTGCCGTTGACTATATTACGATTTTGGTTAAACTGATTCAACTGTTCTCTTTCTGAATCGAGGCTATTGAGTGTTTGGTCTTTGCCTATAGACTAAATGACTAATGCTCTTGGCCTATCTTTCGATACAGTTTAATCCACAGAAATAATAGCTTTTTTTCCGTAAAAAAACTCAGGAAATTGCTAAAATGTGTTTTTGTTTCCTAAAATAAACTAATTAAAACATGCATTTAATTGTGTTGTCTTACGCCTCCCTGTGTACTTAAAAAAAATGAATAAATAGAGCTTATGTACTTACAGTGTAAAAGATATATAAGATAAATTTGTTAATTTTTACAATAAATATTTTAAAAATTATGTTTATTATGATTTTTTTGTTGGTTCACAGTATAAAAAGTTTTACATTAATAGAATAGAAATTAAATTCACGTAAAATAGGCATAGAATCAGAACGAGAAGAATTTGTGTTCAATCCTATTAGACATGGGTGTTAAATCCTAGGCTTATTAGCCGATCAAATCTTCTCTACAGTTAGGAGTGGAAGCGGGCTAAGTAAGGCTAGATTTTGATAATTCTAAGCCTGACATTTGTTAAAAATGATAAAGTTTGAGCTTAGTCTATTTATTTGTTATATATATATATATATAGGGGGCATATGTAGTGAGAGGGTTATTTTTATATGAGAATAAGAAGAGTAAATCTAGGTTATATAATTATACATGGATGGTCAGAATTTAATGTCATGTGACCACTTAAAAAAGTTATGACTTTTTTAAAAATCTCATATGACTTGTGTGTTTTAATTTTCATCATTCATGGTAAGATCTAATAATCTAGTTTTATTCTTTTGGCTCTCACGTAAAAAAGACTCTCGCATTAGATATGTTTCCTATATATATATATATATATATAAGATCGTCTATTAGATTTAATAGATTTTTTTTAAAGCTTGAAGCCTGATTTTTTTATTTAAATTTAAATAGATTTTTTAAAAAGTTTAAGTTTGACTTTTTCAATAAATGAGGTAGGCAAAATTAGACTTTATAAAGGTCAGCTCGTGACAAATCGTCTAACCTGTTTTTATTCTTACTCTAAAGCTACCGATCATTTTGGGTTGGATTTGATTTTATCTCTTAAACAAAAACAAGTTTCATCAATATTGATCAATATAATTTTAAAATAATAAAAGGAGAGAAAATTTTATACTATATATATATTTTTTAAAAATATATTAAAAATCAAAATAAAATCGAAAGAGTAAGAAAAAAAAGTAAGAAAATGAAAGAAAAATAATAAAATCAGGTTGAGCTGGGTAACAAATTAAAAAATACATGACCCAATAAGGATGTGTCACATAACTGTGATCCAAACCAACTCAAATACCCAATTATTTTGTATTTTATAGTTTGGTTTAGGTTCGTTTAGTAGAGTTGAGGAAAATTTGTAAATTACCCTGAACAGAATTTTCATAACCTAAGCCAATTCAACCCACTACTTCAATGAGTGAGTCACGTATGATACACATCTATTTAACTATTTTAATATGAGAAAATGTATAACATAAAAATAAACAAAAATGCATTCATCTTTGGTTTAAAATAAATTAAGTTTACATAATATTTTAATTCAAATTAAGAGAACATGTAATCTTATCTTCTTACTTTATATATTTTCTAACCTAAAAATATATCAAATCCAATAAAAAGAAATCTCAAACCTAACTCATTTTAACATACTACTCTAATAAACTTTTTGTTAGTGTTAAGAGAAAGATGTAAACCCTTACCACAAGGCACAAATGTAACTTTTTATCATCATTTATTTCTTTTTTTTTTTCTTTTGAAAAAATAGGCAACATCAAATAATAAATTTCTTAGATATGCTTGTTAGTATTTTATTTTCTAATTAATACCTGACTAATTATGTTAATATTCACAAGACATCGGCCATTTTTTTCAATTAAAGACAACTTATCTAAAGAAAAATAATTTTTTGCACATAAATAAAGTTAAATTTAATGCACATTTGATGTAACATACCATAGTAAGATATAGAGGCACTAATGTATCTTTCAATTATAAACAACCTGATATATCATTTGTTGTCAATTTATTAGCAAGATATAATTATTCACTTACACCAAGACATTGGAATGAAACCAAGCACAAACTTTGTTATTTCGGAGGTACAATAGATATGATTCAAATGTTTCTAAGTTAGACTTAATTGGTTATGCAGATGTAAATTATTTTCAGATCCTCATAATGGTAGATCACAAACAAGATATTTGTTTACATACGATGGTACAACCATTTCATGGCAGTCTAGGAAACAAACCATAATAACCATATCATCTAATCATGCAGAAATTTTAGCATTATGTGGCAAGCCGATAATACATTTGGTTGAGATTTGTGATTCAACATGTGCGACAAACTTGTGGTTTGTCTTTAAGAAAAATGATATCGATGATTATATGTGAAGATAATGCTGCATGTATTACTCACTTGAAAGAATGATACAGCAAAAGAAATAGAACAAAGCATATTTTATCGAAATTCTTTTTTACTCTTGATCTTTATAAATGTTTAGTAAGTTCATTCATGTGGGAATTTAGTATATCTTTTCACAAAGTCACTATTAAGCAAGGCTGGTTTAAGGGTAAAGCTACTAAAGCTCAAGCTTTAGGCCTACCAATGAAAAATTATTTGCTATTCATTTTATAAAGCAAAAAAGGCAACATATGTTGGCAAAAGGTCACATATTGGTAAAAAGGCCCAACATATAGCTCGCTCATTTAAAGTAAAGAACTCTCTTCCAAAGTTTGCTTTAGGCCTTACTTAACGTCGAGTCAGCCCCGTTGTTAAGTAAAACTTTTGAGCAACTAGTGTACAAGATTAACCTTCATTGTCTTAAAGATGATAGTTTGTATTTGGTGGAGAAATAAGTATGTTTTGTACTTTTTTTTGCTTTCCCATAATTTTGTCTCAGTAGGTTTTCCTAGCAAATTTTTTAATGAGGCAGTATATGATAACATATTAAATAATGATGTACTTTTTTTCTTTCACTAGGTTTTTGTCCTATATGATTTTTCCTAATAAGGTTTTAAAGAGGAACATACTTAAATAATAAACATCCAATGGGGTGTGTTATGAATACTTATTATTGATTGTTCATATTCCTCTTGTCATTTCATATTCTCTTGTAAATTATTACTACCTATGATTCACCTTTGTTAAAAAGAAGGACTAGATCCAAGAGGGGAGGTGAATTGGATCTTTAAAAATTTTAAAGAATCCCCAATTTCTTTTCAACAGTGAATAACTAGATTTTTCCAAAACCTTGAATCATTATGATTTGGTTATATGAATGGTGTAGAATTGGATCAATTAACTTGATTTTACTATGCAAAGAGCCTCATGAATTTATATGCAAGAGATCAAGATTCAATATACTAGCAAGAGGGTAGAGGAAAGAAAAGAACACACAAGATTTATATTGGTTTGATCACCACCACTGTGATCTACATCCAATTTTCAATCAAACCGATTGGGATTATCACTATGCAATTCAATTGTTGACAAACACTATGCACAAACAAGAAAATTACAAACAACCACAACCACAAGATCAAGTTTCTTGAAAAAACTATCAAGAAAACTTGAACCTCTTCTTGTGGAACACTGCCACAAGAGAGATGTAAGACAACCCATCTTAAGAACAAAAATTAAACCAAAAGAAAAGATTAGATATCACCTTGATTTGTGATAGATAAAAAACAATGAAGCCAAATTCTACCCAAAAGAGACTTTTCTTTATTTCCATGTTGATCCATGATGAGCTTTTGATTTTGATATAAAACTTGTAGTGATGAAGAAGAATAATATGTTTTCTTTCTAGAAAAGCTCTCTCTCAAATTTAGAGAATTGAAGTTATGTGTAAAGACTTACTTAGGTTCACATTTTATAGAGAGTTCACTAGAATAACTAGTTATTTGGACTTGTAATCAGTTATTTTGTTTTTAGAAATTTGGAAATAGGAGTTTGAATGGATTTAACTAGTTATTGTTGTTTATAACTAATTAAAACAATATGCATTCTATTTCCTTTTTGTTGGAATAACTTGTTACATAGCTTTGTAACTAGTTATTTTCGCATAAGACAAAACAATTTTATAAAAATGTAACTAGTTACAGAATTATGTATCTAGTTACAGCAGAAATAACTGATTACATAATATTGTAACTAGTTAAAACAAAACTATGTAATTAGTTACATATCACTATAACTAGTTAAAACAATATATTTCTTCATTGTTTATGCATTTTCCAATGGTTTTAACTAATTACAAAGCTAATTTATTTGATTAAATGGTTCTTAAACATAAGATTGAATTGTTCTAAAGCTTTAATATGTAGCTTTCACTTCCTATCAATTTAAAACCATGTTTTATCCAATTATTTATCTTTAAACTCAATTTTAGACTTATAAAAAACATGTTACCACTTTGTTAATCCTTTAAGTCTTAAACTTTGAGTTCATCACCATCAAACCATCAAGGATAAAGATAAATCATGCAAGACACAACCACACACACACATACATAAACACACATTACAACTTTACACTTATCAAGAGGCTAAATCATCAAAACTATATTAATTTTCCATAGGGGCAAGAGTAATTCTTCTTCTTGCTTCTTCAACCTTCATAATATTTAAATCATATGCAACCTTTGAATTGTAATTTTGTACTAGGGGTGTTCAAAAAATTGAACTTAACTAAACTATTTGAAAACTAAACTGAACTAAACTATAAAAACTAAACTGTTTTTATAAAAAATTGAATTGAATTGTTTTTCTAACAAACCGAACTAAACTGTTTGAGGATCGAACTGAACTATTTGAGAACCAAACTGTCTGAGAACCAAACTGAACTGAATCGAACTATAAAAACTGAACCATTTTTATAAAGGAGTAAAAATTTTCAATGCAAAAAAATAGTTCAGACAGTTTAGTTCAGTTCAAAGTATAGTTCAATTCAAATTTGAGAAAACAGTTCGCCAAACAGTTTAGTTTGGCTCGCCTAAACTATTTTTCAGTTTAGTTTGGCGAATTGCTTTTCTAGTTCAATTCAATTTTCACACAATTCAGTTTAGTTCACCTATTTTGAATACCCATATTTTGTACCTAAAAATAGGACATCTCATTTGTGAAAATATGACAAGAACACTTTATTATCTTGTTCTATTTATTATCTATCTCCTCTATTTCTAAATTCTTATAGTTTTATGTTAATTTAATTATAATAAATTCATTTTGATGAGATTGATTTTTAAAATTATATTTAAAATTTAATAAAATCCAATGAAAAAAATAAAATTTCAATATGTTTTAAGCTTTAAATTTTTTGGTTCAATTTTATGTTTTGTATTATTGGATTAGTATATGAACACCTTTAGTTTTTTTTCTTATCGTATAAGAGTTCATTTTGTGGTCAGGAACTCAAGATAGAATAGACAAGATAAGATAACTATATTATCCTATTACCTATCCTATCTTGTTGATGTAACGTAATTTTTATCTTTGGGAGTTGAATTAGAAAACAACAAGACAAAATACTCTCTACTCTCACTCTCTCTCTCTCTCTCTCTCTCTCTCTCTATATATATATATATATATATATATATATATATAATATAAATTAATATATATTTCCATATATATTCTATATAATATATATTATATATAAAATATTTGTATTTAACATATTATCTTATACATATTTATAAAAACTAACATATAATGTTAAAATACATTATTAATTAAAATTTTACATAATTAAATAAATACTATTCAAATATATTTTTAAACTTGTAAGAATAATATTAAAGATAATAAAATTTATAAATATTATATTATAATAACAAATATATCAATTATTTAAGACATTTTTTAACCTTCATCGTATATGTGTATATTTCTTTGTCATCTTCCTCTCTCTCTCTCTCTCTCTATATATATATATATATATTGATATTGTATGATCCACCTCAAATATAAGATAACATATTATAATATTATCTTAGTGATTATCTAGTGCACATTAAATATTAAATAATATAAGAGTTTATCATGCTTTTTTCATGTATTACTTTTATTCAACTCTTACATCTTATCCTATCTTTTTTTACATCAAATTAAAATATGATATTTGTAATTAATTGTGTTCTTTTCATTTTTTTATAATCTAGCTTTATTCACATTTTTATAGAGTCCATGCACTTGAATCAAATGCGTGATACAATGTCTTTCTAATTATGCCGCGAATTTTGAGTTAGCCAGCGTGAAAGCTTGAACTGCAGCTGACCAGTTGGATTGTGCCATCATTTTTACTTAGGCCATGTTTAGTACGGGGCGAAGAAAAGAATAGAAAGGGTGGGAAGATGTGAGAATTGAGAAAAGAAGAGAAGAGAAATAAGTGAGAAATAAAGTGAAAATTAAGGTTGTTTGGTTGAAGAGAAATGGAGGAAAAATATAGTGGAAATAAATGTGTGCAGTTGTTTGGTTTGATAAAAAAGAAAAAAGAAGAAATTAGATTATTACTATTATATCCTTATGTGTCTGAACACATGTTTTGTCAATTTTTTTTTGATTAAATCAATTTGGTGTCATGAAAATCGATTTTGATTGATTTCCACAAAGCACGAAATGAGTTTATATAAGCACTAACATTGATGAAAACTAGTTTGCAATGCAACAAAATCTGTTTTATTGGAGGTCCAAAGAGAATGGATTGAAAAATATTAACCTAAAATAGATTTTAGTTTGCAAGCAAATTGATTAAGGCTAATACAAACCTGCATCACCAATGAAATTGATTTTGAATATGACAAAATCGATTTTTTCATGTTTGTTGACTTATGCAAATCGATTTGCATGGAAGGTTAGGACTGTGCATCATTTTAATATCATACTTACATATTAAAATTAACTCATTTAAAAATTATATAAGAAATGCTTAAAATAATTTACATAGTAAAATAAATAACATATGATTTAATAATAATTTTTCAAAAATCCTAAAACAAAATCATAACTTCTATTATGACTTATAAATCGATATACTTTTTTTTTTCTCGTTAATTAAATCGATATACCTTAAAGCCATTGATCAAGCATATAACTTTGTCATATATAATAAACTAACTCTAAAAAAAATAGATATGTATATGTTTCAATGGTTCTAATGGTTATACTTATCTTTAATTATTACTATTTTTTTTAAAGAAAAAACTTATTAATATTGATAGTTATTAGTTCTTTAATTATTAGTATAATATTTATTTATATAAATTTTTCTGTTAATAATTATATATTTATTCATAAAAATAAAAACATAATATATATAATGTTGATACATCACATTATTAACATATATTTATAATATTGATATTAACAAATGAATTTTTATTAAATAAAAAATATATAATCAAAAGTATTTGTCTAATTAACAGTTATTTTTTGTTTATTTAAAAATGACATTTTTTATAGTCTTATATTTTTATATTAAAAATTACATTAAACTTCAATTAATTTAAATCAAGTTTAGTAAACTTATTTAAGAAGATAGTTTTTAAATATTTTTTTATTTATAAGACTGATATTTAAATAATTGGCGATGATCATGAGTCCATGACATGCTTTCGAGTTAATTTTGTGATTCATACTTCATAGGCTCATAGCTTGCCATGAATTTCCCAAGGTCACCACAAATTGGCACACAGCTTCTGAAATCTTTGCTATATTATATGATGGAGGAAGCCAAATCGATTTTAAACTAACACAAAATTGATTTTGCAATGCTAGTGTAGCAAAATTGATTTGGCCCATGCGTAAATCGATTTCGATTATTGTCAATAAGCAGGCCTAAACTGATTTTGAGCCACACAAATTGGTTTTGCAATGATACGAGTTGCTTAAATCGATTTCAGAATGCGTTCCATACATGCTTCGAGCTAATTGATTTGCTTTATTCAAAATCGATTTTGGACAACTAGATCACACACAAAAGAGACACCACACAGCACCACCTATACCCAGCTTGTGAAAGAGATGAGTGCTTCGAGTAACATGCAATTATGCAAATGTTATTTTTGGAAGACAGACGAGACTTGTATGATTTCTTCGCAAATCTTCGTACTTTTGTGTGGAAGATTTTTGTTATGGGGCCCACCATTTTTAAAAAAAATTCCGTGCTTTTCCACTGCAACAAACTGAGAGAATTTTGTCATTTCCGTTATCTTTCATCCTATTTCACTATTACCAAACAGGGCGTTAACGATTGCATACATACGTATGCAATACACTTCTTGACAGCGAGCATACATCATTTATGTATTTATTTCTTTTTCATTCATATTTGGATTAAGAGGGAAGATTGCATGCCTAATTTCATTATTATGATTTCTGCGGGATCAGCACCAAGATATGAACATCAAATTGTCGAGCTAAAGCTATTAGATAAACTTACTCGCTCTAAAAAAGTGTTATATATTAATAAAGGCGAAAATAGTTTAAACAGTATAAAAAAATTTATACTCTCATTTAATTACAAATTATCATGTATGATAAATTTATGAACTTTTATAATAATTATCTTAAAAGTCATAACTATCATGATTTTGAATTGATTGATAGTATAATTTTTTTTATATTAATAGTGCATAAAAATTAAACTCTTATTAAAAAACTATTATACATTAAGATTTCCTTTTTTATTAACATAATCCTTGTTTAATATAAATTAAATTATTAGCATATATATTATAAATTTATATTAATAGTATAATGTATAATAATAAAAATTTAATTTTAATATAGTGACAGTGCATTCTAATTAAATTCTTACAATAGTAATATAATATACCTATATTAGGTATCAATTGTTTATATCAATATTTGTTAGTTAACATGGTACATTTATTTGTATAAATCAATTTTTTTTTATGAGTTTAATGGTCATGCACTGTTAGTGTAGAAAGTTTTACATTGTCAACCAATCAAAAATTACCGTTGATATGACTTTTAAAGTATCTATTATAAAAGTCAACAAACTTACAATAAATGGTAATTTGTGATTGGATGACAATGTAAAATGACAATGTAAAATTACTTTACACTGTCGGTCCATAACCATTAAACTCTTTTTTTATTATTATACTGAACGGAGATAAACTCAATGTCAAATGCTTAATGTGTGTTTAGAAACCTGTTCGATTTAAATGTAACGTCATTTTATCCTTCATAGTTTCTATGTTTAGTGCATTGAAACGTGTAAAGCTGCATTTAAAAGGGAGCAAACAGTTTTCAAACACACTATTACACACATGACATTTTCTTTTTGCAGTGTGAATATATACTGAAAATTTGGTGTAGAAATCACTGTATTCCTGAAGGGTCAATCCATCAAGTTAGCAAAAAGCAGATGTCATAGATGAGCAAGCCTCGTACGTATTACTGAAAATAACATGAAAGGTTTGGCATCTGAGTGGAGGGAAAATAATCAACATGACAAGAAAGTGTGTAGAAGTCAGTCATAAAGTCCCATATAATTAATTCATACTTTTTTCTGTTAAAAACGCAATTTAGGTGTGGAGGGAAAAAAAAAACCAATTTATAGAGAAGACACTCAGTGAGTGAAACCCGCAAACACAACCAAAGGAGACAAACGAAGCCAAACCCTAAACTATTAAAGGAGAAGAAACCAGATGGCGTACCAAACCTCTTATTTCTTTATATATGATCACCTCATAGTACCCACGAGGTAATAATAATACACGTAGAACACTATAATACAGGACGTACAACATCTGATGGAAAGTAAAACATAGCATACATACTAGTCAAACTAGAAAATGATTCCCTTTCTACTGCAAGTTATTAGAGGCACATGTGAGGATCAATTTCTAGTACTGAAACTCTATGTACTTATATCGCTTTATTCAATACTACTTTGGTTGCAGTAGGAAGCACCAGCTAGCTAGCGTCTTCTTGCAGCCGTTTCCCTCTGTGCATTGAAGTAGACAGCAGCCACAGGGAGGCCAAGGTCATTCTCTGCTGCGAATTTGCGTGTGTTGAAGTGATCCGTTGAAGTAGGTGGAGTAACACACTGCCTACTCTTTTGCTTGAACAGGACAAACACAAACCTATGGATCCCAATATTAGGCTTTGGGATCTCATAGCTCACCAACTCTTTGCCTACAAATTATCATATTTGTCAGTCTCTCTCGTGATCAGTAAGTTCCCATATATATACATTTTTCATAGCAGATAAATCATTTACATGAACCCACCAAATGTGGCATCTGTTGTGCCTGGAATGTCTGTCACAATCCTGCAAAAAGAATATTTTCAACAAAATAATTGACTGTTAGATACCTATGAATGGCTAGTTTACCTTATATACTGTTCTGTTATGTTTGAGACTTCGAGATTTTCTCACCCTTTGAGATTGTTTCGGTTTTAGGATTGATAGATGATGGTAATACATATGCAACTTTCACAGAATACAAAGGTATGTACCCTCTTCATGTGATAAAAGCGTTACTTACCTCTGTAGTTTAATGTGATGAAAGGGATGCATATATCTTGCAAAACTTCAATATTAGGCATAAAATACACAGACATCTAACGTGAATGTCAGATGGATAAACAGTTAAGTACTTTTAAATGCTTATCATAAAATTTTCGTTAGTGTTAAGTTGTTAATTAAGACAATCCAGTAGCTATGTGGCGTGGGTGGGTGGGTGGGTGGGTGTGTCATTTATGTAATAAATGGCTACTTGGTGTTACAGCCTAAGTAATCAAGCTAAGTTAAAATGACTGGTTTCTAGCTATCATTATCATCACATATATATTGAGTACCAGTGCAAGTGCTCTCTCAGATAAGGATCACTAGGGCCAGGAACATCCGGGTCCGTCATAATCTGCACCGAAAAAGGGAGACATTTAGCTTAATGATTCAGTACTTGTAAAGAGAACTCCAGTAAACTAAAGAGGCATACAGTGTGACTGTGTGAGCATGATTACAGAAAACAACAAAGAAACACACTGGCAAACAGCTTAAGTTTTTTCCTTCAACCCCCCCTTTGTTCTTCAAAGAAAAAGGAATAAGAAGAGAGGAGGAAAAAGAGATAAATACCAGTGTGAAGAAGGACCTCATATCACCACCATCAATCTCAACCTTGGGTTTGGTGTTGATAGTGGAAGGGAAGAGCTCATGCCCATTGTAGACTTGCTTCTTGTTGTAACTCACAGTCATTTTTATGCTTGTGGTAAAAGAATCAAGAACTTCTCCTATGACTCTCCCAACTATTAGAGGCTCTAAAGGCAATCTTGCCATATTATAAGAGGAAGAAGAGAGAAGAAGGCTTAGTGGAACTGAGGAATACAAGTCGATGACCTTGCTGAGAAAGGGAGAGTGAGCTCCATATTTATAATGTCTTAAAAGTGTCTTTCAAGGTATAGTGTTTTCCCCCTTCTTTAAAATATGTTGCAACACATGATTTAGATCTAGAGAAAATACAAGTTCTATTGGAAAAACAAAAAAATGAAAAAGCCTATAAATAAATCAGGTGCATCGGTGCAGGTCCTCCCCACCACTCCTAATACATATTAATTTGTCGATCTATTAATTTGGCTCATTTCAACAACTGCCTTTGGGTCTGGGATGTTTGTGCTGAAATCACATTAGTCATGACATGTGTAAAATCCTTCCCCTTTTCCTCTCTCTCTCTCTCTCCTCCTCTCACTCTTTCTCTCTCGCTCCAGACAAAGATTCTTTGCAGTAAAATTTAACATGAGAGAGTCATGTAACTTCATCTTATTCATTTATAACTTTTAAACATGATTTTATAATATTTTTTATAAAACAAATTAAATAATTTTAATAGTTAAGATCTCATGTAGTGAAATGTCACTACAGAAGATCCATACCCCTCTCTCTCCTACTCATAAGCACAGAATGGGTCCCTTGGAATCGGTTCTTAATTGATTGGCTGTACACTGGATGCATGAGTTTCTCATTCAATAAAGCATTTTTTTTTTAATTATAACATCTCTTATCGTATGCTTCTCTTTATATGTTTAAAAACTGTTGTAAAAAATATAAAAAAAGCCATAATTTTTGGACACCCCATTTTTCAAACATCTAATTAACATCACATCATCTATTTTGCCCGTATTTTTTTTTTCTTTTATCACTCTAGTGTCAAATAGGTTTTTAATGTTCAACAAACATATTTTTGAAAAAAAAAAATCCCATTTGTTTTCTTCCCAGTTCGATCAGGTGAGAAAAGCATCATGTGTAATCCTGTACGTGGGTCCCTCTCCCTTTGCAAGTTGTCAAGCCTATGCCGTTTTATTAAACTAAAAGCATAAAAGGCAAAAATTCTAGGAAAGGCTTCGCTTCTTGAACACCCACATTTTAGCATTCTCTTTAATTAGCACACAAGGCATTAGTACCATGGACGTGCAGAAATTTTTGTTGTATGCCTTGCGTAGAGAACCTTCTTTAATTGCATGCACACAAAATGCAATTTTCTGTTTGTGGGTGTGTGATTCTCCATTTTTCCCCCGCCATAGTCTCTTTTAATTTTGATGGAAGATTCTTGGGGAAGAGGGCATAATTAAAGGAACTCCACCATAAACCCTCAAGGCTATACATGCCTATGGGACTATAAGTTGTGTGAGTGCCTAAGGTCATTTCAGAATAAAACTTAACTCTTAGATTCAGACCAAGTTCCAAGATTGGAAAAAGAGGAAGAAGGTGGACCTTCTTTATCTAGAAACCATTTTGCTCTCCTCATCTCTCCATGTGAAATTTTTGTGTTCTTCAAGTCCTGTTTGTATTCTTTTGTTGGAGAAAGGGGGTTGACGTGTGTGAACATGCGCATCCTGTGCTTAAAAGATAACTAATTCTAGTCCTAGAAAATAAAATTAAAAACCCTAATTTTTGGTGGTGGCATGATTTCGTACGTATAATTAATTAAGCAGACATTGGTTATATACATTAGTTTATATTTTGATTTGAAAGTGGAATATAGCCCTTTTATTGTATAAACAAATTACAGGTATCGTTTCACTATGAAAACATAATATTGTTTAAATTTAAGAGTTATCTTATATGTGCCACATGGAGATCATGATTCTAAAATTTGTTGGTCTGAAACTGTTAGTCACCTATTTTGGTATAAGTTTGATATTCATTTTTCCAAATTTAGATAGTTTAGCTTTTCTTTCCTAGAGTTCCAATATCATTTTAATTAAAATGCTAAGTTACCCATGTTTATCTTTTAGTTCCTCTTTTCTTCGTTTAACTTGAGCAAAAGTTATTGATGCCGATTAAGCAGGGAATATTCTTTAATTAGTCATATTGTTATTATATGCAACAGAATTTTTTGAAGTATACTTATTATATTTAGCTTAATTATTATATTTTGTTAATATAAAATTTTTTATACTGTCAATTAATTGAAAATCACTCTAAGTATAACTTTTAAAGTAATTATTACATAAGTCAACAATTTTTAATTATATGATAATCTATCATTAGATGATAGTGTAAATCATTGCATTCTAATTAAAATTTTCAAATAATATATGAAAATATGCATACACAAAAAAAAAAAAAAATTGAACCCCCCCCCCCCCCCCCTCTCTCTAATACATATAAGCCATGTGAATTTTTTTAAAAAAAGTCATTCAATTTTTTAGGTAATCATGTGATTTGAATTTTTTTTTTAATTTTGAGCATTTATGTATAATTATATAATCTAGATTTGCTTCTCAACCTCATTTATATAAAAATAACTTTCTCACCAAATGCATCCTATATGTGTGTGTGATAATAAAGAGGTTAAATTAATCATTTGGTCTCTGGACTATTTAAAATTTTTTAATTTAGTTTTCAAACTAAAAAAAATTGAAATTACATCTTTGATTTTATAAGTCATCATAAACTAACTCTAAGAACCTAATTACAAAAAATTTACAAGATTAAGAACCTAATTACAAATTATTTAGTTTAAGGACTTAATTAAAAATGTTCAAATAATTTAAGAACCTACGAATTAATTTAACAAAATAAGAAATCATACCAAAAAGCAATGTTGTAATAAAATTGAAAGCCATAGTCTGATTTTTTTAGGTTCAACTTCTTTATAATTTAAAGGGTAAAAAGTCAAAAACCTTTATCAACCCGCAACAAGTCTCTTATTATTATTAGTTAAAATTTATTAAAAATTATCAAATTGTAAGTAAAACTCATTAAATAAAAAGTGAAAATCACAAAATTTTATAATTTTCAAAAATATTTTGCCAATAGTAGAAATTGTGTTTTAAAAAATGTGATAGAGAATGTATTATTGGTAATTTCTTATTAATTTATGCTAATTAATTACACAATATTAATAATGTTATTAATAAAGATAAATTACATAAAAATTGTAAATAAATGTAGTCAGTTTCGGTTATATGTTACCTTTTCTGCTAATATATACAGATAAATACACACAAATAATTAATCCTTATACTTTTATCCGTTTATATATATATATATATATATATATATATATATATATATATATATATATATATATATATATATATATATATATATATATATATATATATATATATATATATTGTAGAGTTAAATGTGTTTTTAGTCCTCTAAAAATTGATCTATTTTGGTTTTAGTCGTAAAAAAAAAATTCTTTGAATAAATTTCCTCAAATAATAAAAATACCCTAATTAGATTATTGTACTAAACTTTGCTTAACTTTTCTATTAAATGATGGTCATATTAACTTTCAAGTAAAGTATTTTATTATCTAAAATGTCCAGTGATAATTGTTAATAAAAAATCATATAATTACTTTTGCTTTAGGCTTAAAAATATCTGAGATTTAGGTTAAACATGTAATAATTTTATTCAAAAAGTATGTTACTAATCTGACTTAAACATAACAGTTAACATGGACAATTACATCAACAAATTAATGGTGACTATGATGTTGATGTGACCATCATTTAACAAAAAAGTTAAACAGAGTTTAGTACAAGGATCTAATTAAGATATTTTTAATATTTGAAGGACTTCATTTAAGGAAAAATTTTCTAAGAACTAAAACCAAAGTGGGTCAATTTTTGGAGAACTAAAAACATATTTAACCCTATATTGTATTATGATATCGTAATATTAGTATAAACCCGCTCATAATTGAATCTGTATTAGAAAAATCTATACTATAAAAATAAGATAATTGAATGACTAACAGTTAGTGTGTATATATTTATAATGTATATATGTTTAAATATTATCAATTTATCAATTTATTATGTAAATATTTTTAAAAATCAATTTGTTATATTTTTTCTTTCATTACTTGTTTCTCTTGTTATAGTTTCTATTAATCCATTAGGGTTAGTCTAATGGTGAAAATTTAGGTAATTTACATAAAGTTTTAGGTTCAAACTTCATTAGCGTTATTGTACTAAAAAATAGCTTTTAAAGTGAAATGTTGATACTCACTGATGTTAGTTGTACATATATTTAAGGGAGAAAGAAACTATAGTAAGATTTTTGCCTTTTGTATAATGTTCATCATATTTAAATATCTTTCTCTTTCAAAATATGATATTGTTATACCGTAAGTAAGTAATATATAAGGTGATTTAAATTACCTATTCACTCTTAAAAAAAATTAAATTGTAACAAAAATATTATCAACAAGATTAAAAAATTAATACTTTTCATTAACTTTTAAAATTACAGATAAAATGAAAAGCTTTTTAAACAATAAACCATTTAAAACAATTGAAAGTAGCACATTTATTTCTAGAAAGCTTATGCAAGGTTTTCAGAAAAATATAGGTTTCTTGCAAAATTTAAAATGAAAATAATTCAAAACAAGTCCTTTTCTACCTTTAAAATAAAATGGTAGTTAGTATATGGTATATTTTGATTGATTCTAATTTAAAATAATAATAAATTACATAATTTTAAAATCTTGTATATTAACAAAAACATGTAAATAAGCACTTCATCTCTTATATATCTAACGTAAATAGAAATTTAATCTTTCAAATTTTGGAAAATTAAAATGAAAAAAAAAGAGAGAGATCCAACTCATGTGTTTATTAAATAAATCTTAGTCTTTAAAATAGAAAAAAAAAATTGGCATAGTGTTTAGGTATTAAACTATCTGCTATAACTAAAATAATTTATTTCATTTGAATTTGAGAATATTCTCATTTAAAATACAAATTACACTAAGCATATATAAAAATTACAACGTGTTAACGTGTGCAATTACTTTTGCATAAAATAAAATATACTATTTTTATAAGTTTTTTTTCTTCTTTTTTTCCTCTATATCTAATCAGAGACAAATCCTCTAGGATATGATTAAGTGCTAAAAAATTTTTGGTGTCTCAATTTTGGTATACATATAAATCTTAAAATTGAATTGAATATATTTAAGAAATTCAAATCCTCTTCCCTTAAATTAACACGTTGGTAGGTTACGTATAATAATCTATGGATTTATTTTCCTTTTACAAGATTGCACTCGAATCTTTTTGTTTTTCAGGAAAAAACTAATGAATTCATTTTTATTATTGGTCTATTAAAAACAACAACACACGAACTCAAGGGGTTGATCAAGTGGTGAAGTAACACAAAATTTCGTATCTAACAGGTTCTAGATTCAAATTCTTACTTGTCTCTTTGAAGTCAAATAAATGTAAGTTTTTTTATAAGTACTTTTTGAACTTTTCCTGTCTTGAATTAGGGTACCATTCTCTCTTCCCCTAAAATTTGTCAAATAAAAAAAAAAGTGGCAATAAACTAAACTTAAGTGGTAGTTATATAAATAGTTTTAGACCACGGCTACGGTGGACAAGAAATGCATGTGGTTTATGGTGGACCAGTTTATCATGACCATTAGATTTATTAATATAATATTAAGTGGTCCAGATTTGTTGGTTGAAACTTGTTGAAAGAGTTGAAAAGATTTTATATATTTTTTTAACAGTATAAATGTATTTACTGATTTGTCCATGATGTATTGACTCATTTGTCCCTAAGTTCAAAAAATTTGTTAGTGATATCATTGAGGTGAAATTGTTATTGTGGAGTGAATGTCATTCCCAATCTGAGTCGAAGCTCCGTGTTTGGAAATTTAGCCTGTGAACAATGTTTTTGTGAAATTGGAGGCAAATATTGTTTGAATGTCACAATATTGAAGCTTCTGATTTAAAGAATGTTCTAAAGGTGCTGATCGGAAGGCAATCTGACAGAGTTTGCGTCTAAAGCAAGCCATTGATGGTTCTAATTTTATGCTTGTTTGAACTGCCTGACCCAAAGTGAATCTTGCAGAGTTTGGGTTTACAATGTTTGAAATTTCCATTTCGCTATTTTTGCAAAGACCCGTCAAGGGACTTGGGGTTCGTCATGATTCCAAATTTTTGTTTCCATTTTTGCAAGAAGGATTTGATGCTTGTCGATGTTTGTTCGGTAACTATTTTTTGTTCCATTATGTGTTTATTGTTCGGTAACTGTTGTCCCTGCTGAGTCGTTGGCACGGGAGCCGCACCTGGCCTTATACCGGGCAAAGTTGATACCTAAATCCATACTGAGAAATTTTTCATACCAGGCCTCTCTCCTTTTCTCGCCTCACAAACAAACTTTTTCTCCCCTCTCAACATAAACCAAACTTCAACTATCATTTTTCTCTTTTGGGTTCCTCCAACCCCAATACCCTTGACCACCGTTCCAACAATCGTAGCAAATGTTGTGTTCTGATTTTTCACCAAGACAGCTTCAACAAATTTGATGTTCTTTTATTTTTTGAAGGGTTATAATGGTCATTCTAATTAAGGTCTAAATGGTCATTATAATAAGGGTGTAATTGGAATAGTACAAATTTAAAAAAAAAACTTATTTGATGTGTCACATAAAAAAACTGAGACAACCTTCTATTATGGGTCACAAAAAATGATCCACCATAGACCATTTGTAATACTAGCCACCGTAGCACTCGTCATAGTTTTATGTCAAAGCTACCATTCTAAATCGTTCTTTAACATTGAAAATAATCCAACTAGATAGTTTTTGTTTTTTTCTTTTAATTCATTGATATATAATTTTCGTTCAGACTTCCTTTTACAGTTTTCATTAAAAAGAAAAGGAAGGGGGACGGGTAATCTTAATTATAACCAGAATAGCTCAACTCAATAAATTTGAGGTGTTGGATATAATTCATAATTTCTTATTTATGATTGTATCGCGTAATCAATTGCAGTTTTTAAGAGCATCTTGAATAGAGAATCTATCTTTAGGTAGTTAATTTATTTTTAGTGGGTATTACATTGTTATATAGGATTTAAGAAATTTAACAACTTTTCATTTCAATATAGTAGAATTCTTAAGAACATAATATGTGTCTTACAATATACCTCACATCTTTATATTTTTTTTATTGATTTTAACAATATATATATATATATATATATATATATATATAATTTTATTTTTTAATGCTAAGAACTGAATTCGTATATGAGAACCCAGTTCTTATAAAAGAACTAATTCTACAGTTGATAGTTACGTCAGCAAGCTCTAATGATAGAAACTCATAAAAACAAGATTTTATTTCTAAGAACCCCTATAAGAACCATAGTCAAAGATGACCAATACCTTCGATGCAAGAATTTAATTTGGATTCTTAACTCTCTTTTATTGTGTTCCTTATTGCTACATAAGATTTAAGAATACTCAATAATTTTCACTTCAATTTATAGAATTCGATTTGAGTTTTTAACTTATTTTTAGTGAGTCCATTTTATCTCTCTACTTAAGCAAAAATCACCTATTTTGACTTGAAAAATTGTTTTTAAATGGTTAAATAAGTATATAACCTTAGTTGTAATTGCTTATATAAACAACTTTTATAAGAACTATTAAAACTCATTTACTCCAATGATATTTTCAAGTTACTTAACTTCAAAAATTACCATAAGTAAATGCATTGGAGTTGCTCTGAGATTGTATTATTAGAGCATGTCCAAGGTGCCTATGAGGTTCTTAATCTTAAATAATTGGCGGTTCCAGTTTAAGACAAGTGCTTAATTATATAAACAATGGTTCTTAACAATTCTTAAAAATTATGAGACAATTATAATATTCATTTTAAATTCTTAAATATTACATAATTAAAAAAATTTATTAAAATTCTTAAATCTCATTTATCATTATAAGATACACTAAAAATAAATTAAGCAACATCACCACACCCATAGTTGCATGCTCTTAGCCCTCTTCAATTAATAAAAGGGCACCATGAGAAATTGATTGATATTGGGTTATTTGCCACTTGTCGCAATATTACAGTGGATCTGGTAATTCCTCTTACTGCAGTGCTAATGAGGGTGCAACACGAATTCATTTTGCAATTATTATCCTGACTTTTGAATCTAATATGCTTTCGCTACTGCAGTAGATTTGGTGACAGGTAAGCAATCATTGCGTCCCAATCAAGTCATTCAACTTCTTTTTTGGTAAATGATCAAGTCATCCAACTGATGCTTCAATTCTCTTTGGCTATCTTGCTTGTAAAATGGTTAGAATTTAGAAATTTTCAAATTGTGGGAATTGATGGCGTATGGTTTAACTCTCTTGAGTCTCTTCAAATTTTATTGCATTATAGAGGCCTTTTATCTGTGAGAAAACATAAATAGAGGTACTTAAATTACGATTGGAATTTTATCTCAGTAATTTAGATTAATCTATGATATAAATTTTTATTATATAAATTATTGGAGTAAAACTCTAATTATAATTGAAAACGACGCTAAAACTATTTAAGAATATACATTTAATTAAGTTTTATCCTTTATCTACGTTAGGTTTATACATTTAGGCTATACCAATTTATCACTTTAAACCGAGCAAATGAATATGTGTGTCAGTGATTGAGCAGTTTGGATATGAAGAACGGTTCGTTTCTTCAATAAGCAGAGTATTAATCTGCTAATTGATTATTCTCCTAGTTCTTGAAAGAGGAGACAGCCATATTAACTAAAGAGATTCTTCATGCATATAATAAAATGTTTTGGCTGATCAATAAGTTAGTAATAATAATACGCCAAAACGGGGGAATAAAGGTTGTGATATAGGTATCAGAATTTGAAAAAAAAAATGTAAGTAATTTCATGTTGAAGAGATAAAAAATCAGAGAGCTCATAAAGTAAGATAGGAGTTCTCATTGAATTGATTGATATGAAAACCTATACAAAAGAGAGTGAGTATATAATGTATTTAATATTTATAAAGCTTATTAGAGAAGTACTCACTATAAAAAAAAATCATGTTAAATAAAAACGTTAGTTAACTTCATTTAATTTTCTCAATCTCATTTAAATTACGAACTTCATTCTCTCATTCAACGTAATCAATTCAATTTTATGAGAATTTGTTTCAAATGAAAATATTCTTTCTCCATTTGAAGGACATGTGGTTGATATAATCAAAGGGGTCATTTGAAATAAAATCCGAATTAAATAGAAGATATTTTGGAAATGATTTCATTAAATAGTAGAGGTGTTTATGACCTGTTCTATCCTACCAACCCGACTTGACCTGAAAGGATTTTTGATGTGTTCGAGTTTAGGAAATTGAACCCAATACATTTTGAGGATAGGTTCGGCTTATATTTCGGGTCATCTCAATCCAATCCAATCTTATATATATATTTAAAGTATATTTTTAAACAATTATGTATTGATAATACAACTTCTTAACTTAATAAATAATATTTTGTCTAACAT
Organism: Spatholobus suberectus; assembly: GCA_004329165.1. NCBI lineage: Eukaryota > Viridiplantae > Streptophyta > Magnoliopsida > Fabales > Fabaceae > Spatholobus > Spatholobus suberectus. The sequence goes on along the minus strand of CM014732.1, from coordinate 13,561,808 downwards.
CATATTATAATTATATTGATATCATTTATCTTAAAATATATATTATAAAATATACCTTAATTATAATTGTATACTTTTTTGATTCTACGATTTAGCTATATATAAGGTTAAGACTAATATATTATGCCAACAAGTCGGGTTTACGCGGTCTTGTCTCAAATATTATCGAGTCTTGATCGGATCGAGTTTGGACTTATAAAATTGACCTTATTAAAATTTTAGGCCGGGTAAGGACACGTACTAACCCATCTCACACTACAAGAAAGGATAAGAACTACGACGGATAGATTGCAACGGTTCATCATAACCGCCCTCGTTAGATTAATTTGATCGAAAAAATGCTTCTATCTATGGCGGGTGCAGTGGAACCGTCGTTGCTCAAAGAAAATAACCCTCTCTCTCTCTCTTTTATTTTGTTCCCTCTCCGGCTTTTTGCACCCAAAGCTTCCCCCATTTCACGACCTCACACTCCCCATCCCTTATTCCCTCTGTTCTCGTTAGTACCCTCATCCAATCAAGGTTAAGGCCGAGACATCCCCAAAGTCAACAGTGAAATCCAAGGTCTGTTTTTCCAAAGGGGCATTTTATTCTCCACTAGTTCAGCACCAAACTTATTCCCTTTCTTTTGCTTCTCCTATATTAAACCCTATTCTATCTGCGCTCTTCCTCTGGACTCTAATTCTTGAAATGGAAGACGAGGAATGGGAGCCCTGCAACGACGATTTCATCTACAAGCGCAAGAGACAATGTTTACTTAAAAGGTTTGCTGTTAATTCTCCTTTTAATTTCCACGAAAAAAAATAAAAGGCAAGAATTTTACTGGACACGTTACACTTCCGGAAGGACTTGTAACAATCATGATCCAACACCTTAATAACATCCAGCCTAGAAAAAAGACAAGAAGAAAGAATATACAGACTTTACAGAGTATATGCCTGAATTACATACCGATTACACTCATTGACAGGTACGGATCCACATACAAGATTGTGGCAACTTTTTAACATTTATAAATATAATACATATTTATAATTATTATAATTTATAATTAGTAAAGAAAATTAATTTATAATATGAGTATGTCTTCATAAATTTATTTTTAGTCTCATTCTCTCAATTAGACGTATTTGACATTTTTTTTTCTTTTTTATTTGAATGTGCAATTTACATATTATCTTTGCAATTAACAATTTTTTTTCTCTTTCAACCAGTTTAAAATATTCTTCTTAGAGAAAAAAATATATATACATTGACAATATAAAGTTTTTTTATACTATCATTTAATCATAGATAGGAATTTTGTTTTGATAATAATCACCCTAAAAATCATACCAAAGCTTATTTCTAATTGGTAGGCAGTGTAAAATGTTTTACACTAACAATGCATATTCATTAAATTTTTTTTTTAATATCTTTGTCTATATACTTGAATTTTTTAACTATATAACCCTTTCAATCTAGTATCTTTTATCTCTATTTTTAAATTAAATTTTATTAATTTTTTAAAAAAATTATCAATAATTAAAAATAATCTTATACCAAATTTAAATTATTCATTATAAATCTAAAATTTAATTTATATATTTAAATTAATTTATTTACTACTATTTTAGCCTATTCAATACACTTCATAAATGTTTATTTTATATAACTAAAATTCATAATAAATGAATACTTTTAAACATATAAATTATATTATAATTAAAATTTACATATACTCACAACTTAAAATTTTTGGGTTTGTCACTGCTCAGTGATCCTCTTTTTCCTTACAAAGGGTAGTAGAAGTAATAAGAGATTGGAGACGAACAACTCATCCTCCCACACGCAAAGAAAGCTGTTCTCCACTTAGAATCCCATTGCCAGGCTTCTCCAACCCAATGGCCCATATCTAATAAATAAGCTGACTTATTATTTTTTGAAAGTAGGTAAATCTTGGGAAAATTTTTTAAAACAAATATGTCCTAACCACACATCATGCCAAAAAGACACGCTTGCTCCATTCCAGACCTTTCTTTTTATACACTTAGAAAACCAATTAGGAGTTACCATAGGGTCAATCTCAACCTCACACAAATCCCTCTGCCAAAAGATGAGCTCTTAGCATTCCATCTATTTTCTTGTAGCATTGAATTTGACACTAGATTTCTTTCTTTAAGGGTGTGTTTGATATGTACTAAGGTATAGCACAAGACAAATATTTAAGTTATAAGATAACTTTTTATCCTGTATATTGTTTAGTAAATAATGGACAACACAAGCAAAATAATATGAGATTTACTGCAATAACTTTTTTAATATTAATTATCTTAATACTATGATGATGGTGGTGGTGAGAGGAGTGGCAACTGCGGGGACAGTGGTGGTGGTGGCCAATGTTTTTAAAACCGGACCGGTCATTGAACCGGTCAAGGCACTGGTTCAAGGTTTAATAGTTCAACCCGGATTGAACCGTGGTCGAACCGATATTAATAAAATAATAATAATAATAATTAAATAATACATAAAATAATATTAAAAAAGCATAATATCATAATTTTGTAATACTAAAAATTAAAAATAAAACATAATTTTATAGGTTCTTTACATTTACAATACCTATAAGTGCAAATCAAATATGTTATGATACTTAAGTATAAGTTTTAACTATACACATAAACATTTATTAATAAAAACAAGTTTATATTTAAAATAAAAAAGAAAATGATAAATACTTTAGGTTGGTTTTTATTTTTTTTAAGAAAAAAAATCAAAATAATGTTGTATTAAGCATTTTTCTTTGATCTGCTGTGAACCGGTTTTTAGCCAGTTTTTGACCGGTTTTTCCGGTTCTTTGACCCGTTTTTCTTCAAGTCGGTTTTGTGGTTTATTTGAACCGGTTAAGTGACCGGTTCACCGGTTTTTCGGTCCGACCAGCCGGTTCGGTCCGATTTTCAAAACAGTGGTAGTGGTAGTGGCAGAGGTGGCGGCGACAATGACTACAGTGGTGGTGCAAGCAACGATGATGGTAATGTTAGTGACGACAATAGTGGTGGCAACAACAGTGATGGTGGTAAAGATAGTCACAACGATGGTAGTGGCAATCATAGTAGTGGTGGTGGTGGTGGCAACGACGGTGGTGGCGACAATGGTGGCAGCGATACTGACAATAGTGGTGCTGGCGACGACGACGGTGGTAACATTGGCAATGACGATGGTGAGGTATTTTTGTTTTTTGAGTATTTTGTACGTACTTAAAACAAAAAGTTGTCTTATAGTTTGTTGAGTAACAAAATTTTAGATTTTTGTCTAGTTATGTTCTCCTTATTTTGTGCTGTGCTTTGACCATTATTTTAAACAAACATAAGACATGTTTTGGTGCTGTCTAGTCCTTTAAAATTTAGCAAAACAAACGGATACAAAAAAAATATTAAACCATATAGAATCCCTGTCTACCAAAAGACGAATTTTCATTTACCTATAACAAACATAAATTAAACAAGGTGCTTCACCCCGAGCTCCCCTTGCTCTTTAGGGAAACAAACCTTGTTCCATCTTACCCAGGCTACTTTTCTCCTTCCATCAATACCACCCCACAAAAAATACTTTTGAATCCCTATAAGAGCATTCAAGACCCTCTCGATAGTCGAAAGAAAGATAATTAGTAAAGAAGGATACTTGATAGCAGTGAATTTAGGAGAACTATGCAACCTCGATCCAAAAAACATATTCTTACCTTTCAATTTAGCTAGCTTTCTCCTCATAGACTCAATCATTGGCTGCCAAGATGAGAATTTCCTCGGACTCCAACAAGAAGGTCCAATTAACTGAAAGTGAGCCACCCATTATTGCAATACAAGAAGTTTGAGGTTGCAGCAAAAAAAAATTCAAAACTAACATTAATACCATGAATACAACTCTCATGAAAACTAACCTTTAGACCAGAGGCTAATTCAAAGCTTCTATAGATTGCTTTGATAGTCCACAAATTTTGGACAGTAGAATGACCAATTAAGAGGGTATTATCTACGTACTGTAAATGAGTAAAAACACCATCATTTCCAAATTTAACTCCAATAAGTCTTCCAACCACAACACGTTTTTTCATTAATCTATTATGACCTTCAGTAAGACAGTAACTAAGAGGAATAAAAACGAAGTTAACGGATCTCCTTCCTTTAACGCCTTTTCAACCTTAAATTCAGAAGTCGGGCTCTCATTAACTAAAACTGAAATATGTTTAGAACACGGTTGTTTTTATCCTCTTTTGCCAAACCCCATCCTAGTCATCATATATTGTAAAAAAAAAAAAAAAACCTACCTGAATGAATCACAAGCTTTCTCCAAGTTTTACTTTAAAAATGAAGCAATCATATTCTGACTTCTTTGCCAAATTAACTACCTCATTTTAATAACAAGAAGCCCATCAAGAATCTATCTATTATACAAAAAAGAAGATTGATAGCGTTAAAGGATCAATGACAGACTTTAGTTTACATGCCTACAGTTTTGAGATTAACTTAAAGATACTTCCTATTAATGAAACAGGCCTATAATCATTTAAAGATTGCTGTGGATTCTCTCTCTTAGGCACCAAAGACGGGAAGGATGTGATAATACCCTTCAATTTTCGGAAGAATTGCATTAGAATGAAACTCATCTATCATATCTCAAATCTCGAACTTGAGGATATTCAAAAAATGCTTGAAGAAGTTAAAGTTGAACTCGTCTAGCCCCGGACTCTTATTACCTTCACAACTCAAAATTGCTTCTTGGACAAGAATTCTTAGGCCAGCCTCCTATTATTATCAACTGAAAGCTGGTGGAAATTGATACCATCAAGGAATTGCCGGGTAATAAAGGATTCAGAAAAAAACTGTTTGAAAATGATTTTTAACCCCCAACTTCACTTCATCAATACCTTCTATCCACGAATTTGGGAGATGTGATTTCTCCTCCTTCTAGAATTACAGACATGGAAAATTGCTGAATTAAAAGTCTCCTTCCTTCAGCCATTTTGATCTAGTTAGATTTTTGAAAGTAATTAAGATTCTCCTTGAGGCTTCACATTCTCCACAATTCTGTTGTACATCTCCTCCTTTTACCTAGATCCAAATCAAATATATTTTCCTCAGAGCCAAAGAATCAAGAGAATTAATTTCCTCCACTAAGGAATTAATTTGTTCATCTAAATTCTTGAACACAGGCACATTTCACGCTTTAATACTCTCCTCTAGTATAGTCCCCTTTCATTTTGACTAAATTTCCTAATACAAAGCAATATTTTTTTAATTAATAAAATTTTCCATAATAATATAAAATCCCATATCCAAAATATTTTTGAATTTAAGAAATTACCACTTTTAATCACCATCACCATCATCAATTTCACAATTTTGATTATTATGACTTAGTTAAATTTTATCCATCATTTAACATTAAGCAAGCAAATAAATAGTTGTGTGAATCATATTAAAAATAAAAAAAATGTACATATCTCAGAAAAAAAAAAAGATTTGTAATAAATTTCACTTTAAAAAAACCTTTTAAGAATTACTCGTCATTGCTAAATATGTTTTGGTTGGATGTAACATTGCTAATTCCGCTGTAGAGAATATAGAAACTATTAAAAAGACAGTTAGGATAATATTTTTGGTATGATGAGTTTTCTCATCAAAACTTGATTTGAACCATGTGAGCATCAATTAGGAGACTAGTGACTGGATTAGAGTTGATATGTTTTACTTGGCTAAAGAAATACATCGAATGTGGAAGAGATTCTCATAATTTGTGCACTTGGAAGTTGTGATGGAGGATGACATAAATGAATTGAATGAGATAAGCCAGATTCCGTACCCAAAATATATAATATTTTATATTTGCGATACTAATTATTCAAAGTATATATGTTAATTAGCGTTATTCAAATTAGGTTTAATACTTGAGTAAGTTTCTAAAACTTTTTGAGAATGTTTAATTAGGTCTCTAAATTAAAAAAAATTATTATTAAATCCTTAATCTTTTACAATTTTTATAATTGGATCTCTCAAGTTAGTTTATCTCAGTTTGAAACTGTCAAAAAAATAATAATTTGTGATGGTTTTACTAATTTCAAGGACTTAATTACAAAAATTATAGAAGATCAATGATTCAATTATAAACTTTTTTAGTTGAAGGACCTAATTAAAATTTTTCAAAAATTCAAGCACTTACGAATCCATTAAACCTTCAAATTATTATAGATTTAAATGAATAGAATATTATACTTTATTTAAAAAATAGATTAAACTACTTATTTAGTCTCTTAAAAAATATTTAATATTAATTTAGTCTTTTTGGTGCCGTACTAAATAAGCCCTTAAAAAATTAAAAACAACATCAAATATATTTTTTATTAAGTTTTTATACAACAAATAATTTTTGTATTTTTTAATATTAATAGAATTTACATTATATAAAAAAAATTGAGAATAAAGTGAATTTTTAGATGACTAAAGTAATAATTTAGTCGTAAAAATTCAAGTATTTGTAAATATTATATATATACATTTCTTTTATATAAAATAAAAATATCATGTGAAAGAATCAAAAGAGTGAAATTTTTTTTTTTTGATAACTATGTTATTAATGTGAAGTATCCACCGGCTTTACCGATGATTAATCTCCATTGGAGAACTTGACTAGTCACCTTTAGTGAAATTTTCATTTTCAACCACTTTTTTTTCACCAACAAGACTCGAACTTGAGATATTACTTAAGAGATTTAAGTCAAGTAGCACTCAGACCAACGACATGCTGGTAAAAGAGGGTGAATTGATTCTTTGAGTTTAATAACAGAAAATTATAAAATTAAAAATTAAATGTAAAAGAAACAAGAATAATATGAATGTACTAAAATAATAGAGGATAGAGTTGAGATTTATAGGCATGACGTACGCTCAATTCCTAAATAACGATTTAAGATTTTATTTTTTACTTCACGTTGAATTTTTACTTATGAGGATTCAGACAAATGTTCATCTACCTTAAGATAGAGTGTACGGTGGTTTTCTTTCTGAAATAAAGTAATCTTGATAAAAAATAAAAAATAAAAAACACAAAGGTCTTCCTTTTTCTCTAAAAATAAAAATGTTCTTATTTGAGTTACAATAATATTTTAGCTTTCTCTTTAGAGTGATTTTATAAATGTAAAGCTGTCAACAATTAGGAAGAACAAATGGTGTTGCAAGTATGAAGTTCTTTTACATTTTTCTCCAAAATCACTTGTTTGATTCTTGAAGAATGTCTTTCAGTTGTAACTAATGCATTTCCTTGGCTTTTGCTAGTTATTGTGGTGATATTAGGATTTAGAAAATAGCATCCTTAATCCATGGAATATTCAACTCGCAAAATAAGCAAATCTCAAAGTAGTTGTTGGTTTTATTTATAGTAGGTGCTATTGTTGTTGCTAGTGTTACTGTTTTGGCATAATATTGAGGAGTGATAGTAACTTATTCTCTTTAATGCACTCCTTCTATCACACTATTTTCTATTGATTAAAAATGATTGAAAATTACAAAATCATGAGATAAGTTTATTAAATAAGATGTGAGACATACAAAATTTTATAATTGTCAATAAATTTTAACCAACAGAAAATAGCGTATTCAAAAGAATATGTCATAGAGTGTGTTCGTAACATTTTTCTTGTGATATTTTATTCATTGGAGAGTGATTCTTTTTTTCTTTTTTCTTTTTTTTTTTGAAGATCTTTTCTCTTTAAAGTTGAATCCTAGCTAATAGAAATAAAGTAGAAAAATTATCTTCATTATAATGTAAACAATATAATTTGATTCTACCAACATTATCTTTGTCTAAGTAGAATTAAACTTGGATTCTTTAAGCAATATCTCAAATTCAAGTCTTGTAGATGTAAAAAAAACATGGTTGGGAAAAAAAACTTCACTAAAGGTGTCCAACAGAGATTAGTCATCAGCAAAATCGATAAATACTTCGCATCTATAACATGGTAAAAAAAAATATATAATTTGATTCTAAACGTTTCTCTTAATTTGTAATGAAGGAAAAAATATTTCAAAATCTTACCAAATCAAGTTTGAGATTCAATTAAATATCTATTATATTCTAGTTGCAACATATTATAAGAGATTATAAGCAAATCAATTACAATAAATAAGGTAGTTAATAAAAACAAATTAAATTAAACAGTATTAATAAATTTTAGCAAATCAATCACAATTAAGAAGTTATTTATTTATTTTATAAATCATATTATTTTTTCTTCATGAATAGTTATAAAATAGCCATCTTTATACGTGAAAAGTATTGCAGTAAGAATTATATTAAATTTTAGTATAACATTCTCTTATTAATTCTTGTACATATATTCCTAAACAAGTAAGTTTCTTATATATTATACAAATATTTTTAAATTTGAACAAATTTATAAATAAAAAATAAAAAAATAGATATTTTCATTATTAATAATTAACATTATATTATATGAAATAAGAATAAATTAAAGAGATATAAGAGTTTTAAAATTGAAGGAGAAAATGTGAAAATAAATTATTTGAATTACCATACATCATTTTTATTAATATGATACGTTAAAATTTAAAATTTTAAAAAAATCAAATTAAAATTGATTAAGATTATAATAATCTTAAATTCATTTTATCTAGAAAAGAAAAATATCTTTGATTTAATACATATTTAAAATTTAAATCAAATTGAATTAATAATATTTTAAATGAATAAAAATTTATAAATAAAATCAAATATTAAACGTAAGAAAATTTACTTGATTTAATGAGGAAGAGAATATCTACTAAAAATATTTCATTTAAGAGTGGTGATTCAAATTTAGTTGATGAAGAAAGTATTAGTATTTTCATATTTTTAAGATATTTAATTTATTCAATGTTTTATTTAATATTTTCTTTAAAGGGTATTCAAAAGATTAACGAGTGAGTATATTAGAGAAAGATATAATATTTAACACTTACATAATATTTTCACACTAGTTCTCTTATCAAATAAAAATATATTAAATACCTTTTTTCTTTATATTTCTACAATATTAATATATTTATTTTTATTTATTATTTATTTTTTCTTTGAGCCTAAATAATAATGGTGAATACTATGAATGTTAAATAATATTAACAATTTGAATTTATTAAAAATGTTAAATAATATGAATGTATCTTTATAAAATAAGTTATTGAACACGAAAAGTAAAAAAAATAAAATCATTTTATTTATTTATTTTTAAATTCTTACTATTTTTACACACCATGCTCGATTATAAAACATTGGTTATTAAATCACATTGCATGTGAAGTATATTTCAGTAAGAATATTTCTAAATTTTTAACAATATTTTTTATTGTATGTTTTACTTATTAAGTAAAATATATTGTTTTTTCTTATGTTTTTAACAAATTAAATTTATTTATTTTTATTTGATATTTTTCCTAAATAAAATATTATTAAATACATTTTTGTAATAAGATATTAAATATATTATTTTTATTTAAATTTGTAAAAATGTACGTAACCATTGTATGGGTGCAAGTTCATCAATATAGTATGATATGGTTAGTAGATAACCATGTCTCTTAAGTACATGGTCAAGGATTTGATCTTCAAGTCTTTATGTATGAAAGAATATCTATTGTGAAAGATTAACCCTGTAAATGTATCTTCATATCTCGAGAGATTAATTTCTAACTCTTGGCCAGACATACCTTAGGCAACCAAAAAAAAAGAGTGTTAGCACAAGTTCATTTTACTAGTGATGTAAATTTATAACGATGAAGAGAATGGATTAACAATTTCTTAAGGAAATATTTCATGGACAACTAGGTGCTAATTGACACCTAGAAAAAGAAGTATATTTATGATAGGTGATATAAAGTAAAAAAATAGAAAAAGAAAAATTATAAATGTTAATAAGGTGTTTGATATTTAAAAATGCTTATATATCATTACTCACTTTTTTTTTAAATAATGACCAGCCTCATGACATTTTATTTTTTCTAAGGGCAAGATAATATCACTTTAAATATTATGTCATTTTATATTATTTTTAAGTGTATTTTCTAAAACAATTTTAGTAAGCATTGAAATACTAACAATATTTTTTTAAGACACCCTTTCAACTATTTTTTTTATTAGCTGTAATTTAGTAAAAATTACAAAATTATGTAAATTTTATTTCTTATTCAATGAATCTCGTTTATTATTTTATAATTTTTAATAAATTTTAGTTAATAATAAAAAATATATTAAGAGGAGTATATTGATTAGAAATAATATAATAAAAAGTATCATGCTAACATTCATTTTTTTAAATATCCCATTACCAAAAAAAATCATCTTGTTAAATATAATTAAATTCGTTAAATTGTCAAGCATTATCTGTAATTTTTATCTACTATTCTTTAGAAATATTTTATTTATCTACCATTTTAAAATTCAAAAATGGCATCATTATTGTTATTTTAGTTATATTCCTATAAAAAACAATTATATAGAAAATATCAAAATAATAAATAAAAGAAACAAAAATATACTAACAAATTTAAATAACTTAAAAAAAATGAGAAAATTAATTACTTTTTCACAATCTTTATACTGTAACTTTAAACAAATGAATGCTCAACGAATTTGGATTCTTTACAGTGAGAGTAGGACAATTGAAAAGATAAAGTTAAATAATAACTATTAATTAAAAAATCAACCATGGAGATTTGAATCATCTTCAAAATGTGTCATATGTATATGTATTTGATTTTATTATCATTTTTAATGATTAATTTTCTAACCACCAATTATAAATATACTTTGTTCTCTAAAATGTACCACCTCATCTTAAATGAACCAAATCCAACAAGTCAAATCTGGTCCACTTAAAAAAACATGTAAATTATTAGAATTAAGGATTTGACTCTTTAAAAATGAGATAGTGCATTTTAGATTAGTTTAATTTTTATGCACTATTAGCATAAAATTTTTTGTACCATTAATTAATCAAAAATCATAGTAAGTATAATTTTTAAAATAATTATTATAAAAGTCAACAAACTTACTATACATAATAATTATTTATTAGATGACAGTATAAAAATACTTTATACTGTCATTACATACACTATTTTTTCGTTTTGGATAATAAAGTGTACTCATACTCGTGGTTGAAAATTGTGATAAATAAAATTAAATATATAGTTAATAAAATCTAAAAGTGATTATAATCTTAATTATTAATTATTATTATACTGTATCTCTTAAAGTACACTCCCCTTCTTTTAGAGAATCCTAAAGTTTTTTCATTCTACAAACTAGAGAGGTGGACCGTCCCATTCCGTTGTCACTGTGACAGTGTGTTCGTGTCCGTGTTTGAAGTTGAAACGTTGTATCATGTTTGTCATTGTCTAAGAAAGAGGGAGAAATGGGGAGTGGAGTGAACAGAAAAATTTCTGCAGCATCAACCCGTGCTCATTCCAGGAACCAAAACAAAAGCACTTCAATTCACCCTTCAGGTCCCACTTTCTGTTTGACGAATGAAATGAGCATGTGCATTCTTGTAGTGCAATGCATTTGGCATATTCGTCTGCCATCCCCCTTCTTTTTTGTGATTTATTATCATATTCATTCTCCCATGGCATTATCCTCAGTCTTGATGGGACTTCTCCACCTTTTTATTTTGTTCGCACTAGTTTGTTAGCAAGACAGTACTAAATTGATATTCTTATTCTTATTTTATTTCTCTTTGAAACAATATTTTATTTTATTTTATTTTGTTTTCCTTTTTTTTTTTTTAATTTAACTTTGCATTCTTTCAGGAATTTTTACAACAGTACTGGCAATGTTGTTCATTGGATTTGTAGCATGGGGTTATCAGGCTACTCAACCTCCTCCTCCAAAGATATGTGGCTATCCTAATGGGCACCTACAACAGCACCCAGAATCAAACTATGAGATGGAAGGAATTTAGCATACAAAGAGCATAGTGTCCCAAAAGATGTAGCCAAGCATAAAATTATCTTTGTCCATGGTTTTGATGCTTGCAGGCATGATGCTTATGTTGCCAAAACATTATCACCTGTAATTGTTTATGATTTTATTTTATTTTATTTCTTTTGCTTTCATAACATTCTTCGCTATCTTTGGACTTTGTACTATTGGAATATGTGGTGGGCTTTTGCAGGATGTTGCTGAGGAGTTAGGGGTCTACATTGTATCTTTTGATAGACCTGGGTATGGGGAAAGTGATCCTGATCCAAATCAAACAGTAAAGAGCCTGGCACTAGATATAGAAGAACTTGCCGATAAATTGGGAATAGGGTCCAAATTTTACATAATAGGTTCTCCCTGGGTGGGCAGGTTGTTTGGAGGTGCCTTAGGTACATCCCTCACAGGTATGATGTATTCAGGTTAAATGTAATTCTGTTGGCTAAAAAAAGAACATTCTTTAGTTGTTTTTCTTTTTTTGGCATGTAAATGTTTGCATCCTCATGCTTGAATTTGTATTTTAGTGGTGTGAGTGATACAAGATCATTGTTCCTCTGCACTTATTATGCAGAGTTCTGATCTAGGGCAGGCTGCCTCAAAACAGAACTTCGAATGAATATTAACATCAGGTTTCCTTGGCCATTAGGCTAGTGTAAGTATAAATGGCTTAGGGTTGTGAAATTGGGTAGGGCAATTGTGCTAGTCTAAAATAACAAATCTAATTGGAAGCTGAATTTGCAAAGAATAGAGTGGGATATAGGAATAAATGGAACCTAAGCTTCACTTCTAGGATTCTCAAGCATCACACATCTCGATGGATAGAATTTTCTCGGAAATGAACTCTTCATTATTCTATTGTAGAGCTAGATATATCACATATATAGCACTTGATAGAAGTGGTTCAGATTCTAAAGGAAAGAATGTAGAAGCAGATTTAGGCTAAGGTAGAAGATATAAAATAAATGATTTTCCTGGATATTCAAGAGACCATACCTCTCCCCACTCTTTGACCCTTGTTGGAGAATGAAGTCCCACATCAAATGGGATAAAGAAAAGTAAAGTATATATAAGTGAGGTGGTTGTGTCCAAGAATGTCTAGACATTTTTTGGACCAACTCCTACACTTCATACAATCCACTAAACTTACACTCCTCACATTGGGCCTGTGTATAAAATCCAAAATGGTATCAAAAGCTTAGTTCGATCCTTCAAACCCTAATTCCATGGATTCCAATCAAAATCCTCCTTTGCCACCTCTTCTGCCATACCATACTGAATTAGGTGCTCCAACGACACCTTCCGTCACCTTCTTGCACACCATATCTGAGAAGTTAAACACCAAAAACTATCTTCTCAGGTGTCAATAGGTTGAACCAGTGATCAAAGGACATCGGTTACACCATTACCTGGTGAATCCGCAAATTTCGCCAAAATTCCTCTCCATTTCTGATCGCGATGCAGGTCGGGAACAGCAAGATCAACTACTTCTTTCTTGGCTCCAATCGTCAATTTCGCGCAACATGCTCACTCATGTCATTGTCTCATTGTCTGCAAGTCCTTGTGGCAATTGTGGGACAAGATTCACTCATATTTTCATTCGCACATTAATGCGAAAGCACGACAGCTCCAAACAGAACTTCAAAGCACAACTCTAGAAAATCGTACAATCTTTGAGTTTCTTCTTCGCATCCAAACCCCCGTTGATGCGCTCACTGCAATTGGAGACTTAGTATCCTTGAAGGAACAACTTGATATTATCCTCGAAGGCTTACTCGAGGAATATGAATCCACTGTATCACTTATCAGTAGTCGTTGTGATCCACTTTCAATTGACGAAGTGGAAACTCTACTACTCACGCATGAAGTGTGATTGGAAAAATTCAAGAAGAAAGCTCTTCCTTCTGTTAATGTTGCAGAAGCCACTTTTGGCTCTAATTCTCCTTATTTGCAACCACAAGCCAGTGTTGCTGAAGCAGGCTCTAGTAGTCCTCAGCATAATTTTGCACCGACTCGTGGTGGTCAAATTAATGGTCATGGCGGTAGCTCTATTGAATGTGGTGGTCATGGTCGAGGCTGCTATTATGGTTATCAATGTCAAATTGGCCAAAAGTACAATCATGTGGCTTCAATATGCTTTCATCGTTTTGAGGAGAACTGTCTACTGCTCCCTTGGATGCCCCTCTCTCAAACCATATGCCACAACAAGGGTTTTTCAATTCATACACTCAACCTCAGTCTTCATCTGCACCTTCGCAATTTCGCCTTGCTTCTCAACACTATGCTTCAGTCAGACCAAGCATACTTGGTTCACATCCCTCTACTTCTGCTCCACAGGCCTTTGTCTCCACAGTTGATCAAACAGGTTCTAACTAGTATCCACAAGCACTGCATACAAGTACTGCTCCATAAGTTTCTAACAGTTGGTATCCAGACTCTGGCGCCTCCCATCATGTGACCAATGTTTCACAAAATATTCAGCAGCTCACTCCATTTAAAGGCCTAGATCAAATCACTATAGGCAATGGTCAAGGCCTCCACATTAACTCCACAGGTGTCACTAAATTCCTTTCACCCTTCAACTCAAACTTTCCACTTGTTCTCAATAATTTACTCTATGTTCCTTCCATCACCAAAAATTTAATTAGTGTCATTCAATTTTGTAAGGATAACTCTGTATTTGTTGAGTTTCACTCTTCCTTTTGCTTGGTGAAATCACAAGGTACCAATGAGGTGCTCCTCAAAGGCTTTCTGGGTCAAGATGGACTCTACCAGTTTCCAACTATGTTGAACTCTTCTCCTCTACCTTGTAATAAAAGTTCTAATTCTAGTAATATTCTTGTTGTAAACACTACTACTCACAATCCGATTTCATTTGCTACTTGGCATTCCAGATTAGAACACCCCAATATTGATGTCATGAAAATTGTTTTTCTCAACTGTAATTTTTCATCTATTAATAAAACTGATGTGGAATTTTGTACTCCTTGTTGTCTTGGCAAAGCTCATCAACTCCCCTCATCCCTATCTACTACACTTTACGCTAAACCGTTTGAGTTAATTTTTAGTCACTTGTGGAGCCATGCACCATCACAATCTACTCCTGGGTTTCAATATTATCTTACTTTTGTTGATGCTTATACGAGATTCACTTGGATATACTTACTTAAGAGCAAGTCAGAGACATTGCATTACTTTAAGATGTTTCAAGATATGGTTACCACTCAATTTCAGCTCACCATCAAAGTTGTTCAAACTAACTGCGGAGGAGAGTACAGACCATTTACCAATTACCTCACTGAACTTGGGATCACTCATAGGTTGATATGCCCTTATACATGCCACCAGAACACAAGCACATTGTTGAACTTGGGCTTACTTTGCTTGTACAAACCGATCTTCCTCTTAAGTTTTGGGATCACGCCTTCTTAACAAGTGTATATCTCATCAACAGATTACCCTCATCATCAATCAACAATGAAGTTCCTTACCAACACCTCTTCAAACTGTCTCTGGATTACAATTTTCTTCACATCTTTGGTTGTGCATGTTTCCCTCTTCTTCGGCCTTATAATAATAACAAGCTGCAGTTTCGTTCTCAAGAATATGTGTTCCTTGGCTACTCAACATCTCACAAAGGCTACAAATGTCTTGCTGCAAATGGCAGAATTTATGTGTCAAGGATGTTATCTTCAATGAATCACGGTTTCTATACAGTGATCTTTTTCCTTCAACCTCTTTCACAACAGTCAATGATGCAATCACCATTCCTCTCACAGTAACAACTTCTGCTACTGCCACACTTTCCACCTCACATGAACTCTCCACCTCAACTACATCAACGACTCCAACCACAACACAACCTTTCTCCAACTCACATGAACTCTACTTCATTTGAACCCCCAACCTTCACCTCCACTGTCACTACCAATATAACACAACCTCTCCCTCCTCCCACAAACACACACCCTATGCAAATCAGTGCCAAGTCTAATGAAACCTGGATCTTGGCTCCTTTACCTTCTAACAGAACTGCTATTAGCTGCAAATGGGTTTTCAAAGTCAAAGAAAATCCCGATGGGACTATCAACAAGTACAAAGCTAGGCTTGTTGCCAAAGGCTTTCACCAGCGACATGGCTTCGACTACAATGAAACCTTCTCGCTTGTCATTTAACCTGTTACAGTACGCCTGATACTTACTCTTGCTCTCACTCATCATTGGCCCCTTCAACAGCTTGATGTCAATAATGCTTTCCTCAATGGAACTCTTGAAGAAGAAGTTTATAGGTCCCAACCCCAAGGTTTTGAATCTGTTGACAAGTCTCTTGTCTGTAAACTTAAAAAGGCCATTTATGGACTCAAACAAGCACCCAGAGCATGGTTTGACAAACTAAAGATTACCTTACTGCAGTTCCAGTTTCACAGAGCAAATGTGATCCCTCGTTATTTGTCTATTCTCATGGGACATCTGTGATCTACATTTTGGTTTACGTAGATGACATCATCATCACAAGCAACAACTCCTCTCTCATTCACAATCTAGTCTCTCAGCTCAACTTTGTATTTTCTCTCAAGGACCTTGGTGTGCTGGACTATTTTTTAGGCATTGAAGTCAAACACCAGTCTGATGGATCCCTAATGCTGACCCAAAGCAAGTACATCCGTGACTTACTTGTCAAAACTCAAATGGATGATTCTAATGCCATTTCTTCCCCTATGGTTGCAGGCTGCAAGTTGTCAAAATCAGGATCTGAGTCTTTTTTAGATGCCACTCTTTATAGGTTTGTAGTGGGTGCACTCCAGTATGCTACTGTTACCAAACCAAAAATTAGTTTTTTAGTCAACAAAATATGCCAATTTATGGCCAAACCCATGGAACAACACTGGATTGTGGTGAAAAGAATCTTATGTTATCTCAAAGGCACAGTCTCTTGGGGACTCCATCTCCAACCTACTCCGTCTAATGTACCTCTGTCCTTATCAGCTTATTGTGATGCTGGTTGGGCTTTTGACATTGATGATCGCCACTCTACCTCTGGTGCCTCAATCCTTTTAGGCTCCAACCTAGTCTCTGGGTGGTCCAAAAAGCAACATGTTGTTGCTCGTTCGAATACAAAAGCAGAGTATCGTAGTCTTGCACATGCCACAACTGAAGTTAACTGGATCCAAACCCTTTTGTCTGAACGTACGGTTCCTCATTCAGTCCCTACTATTTTCTACTACAACATGAGCACAATAGCTCTTGCTCACAATCTAGTGTTACACGCTAGAATGAAACATATGGAGCTGGACCTGTTTTTCGTTTGAGAAAAAGTAGTCACCAAGCAGTTGCAGGTGGTTCATATTCCTGCCATTGACCAGTGTGCATATATTCTCACCAAAGCTTTATCTCCCTCTCGGTTTTGTGCTCTGAGGTTCAAGCTCAGAGTGGTGGACTCTCATGCCTCTCACCCTTCGTGAGCTTGCGGGGGGGTGTTAGAGTATAATTTTACTCTATATATAATTTTCTTTTCTTCCTTTTGCACAGCAATAGTGTAGGTAATTGACAACTGTTTTACTCTAACTAACTCACAGTTAGTTTGAGTTTGTTACAATCTAATCTCTATAAATACCTATTGTACTGACTGTTGTACCTGAGTTAGATTCATTTTCTTAATACATAAACTTCTTTCACAATCTTTATCTCTCTCTCTCACACCCACTTGATTCTTCTGCTACTCAAAATGGTATCAGAGCCCAATGCCTAACAAGCCATATTGATTCAAAAAATAAAAAATAAAAAATAACTAAAAACATGTGAACTAAGCCGCTGAAACTCAAGTATAATGAGCACAAGCCCACAAGAGGCCTTTGAGGCTTTCTTGAGTACAAGCCCAGAAAAGAAAAAAAAAACAAGTCACAATTGGGCCAACAAAAAAAAAACAAAACAAAACAAACCAACCCAATTGGACTTGAGGAGGAGTGTTGGAGAATGAAGTCCCACATCAAATGGGATAAAGAAAAGTAAAATGTATATAAGTGAGGTGGTTGTGTCCAAGAATGTCTAGACATTTTTTGGATCAACTCTCACACTTCATACAATCCACTAAACCTACACTCCTCACATTGGACCTGTGTATAAAATCCAAAAACCCTTTGTTTGAATGAGAGGGGAAAAAATGAGGAGAAAATTTTGATATTTGAATTAAAGAGAAAACTTGGAGAGAAAATTTTGAAATTTTGTTTCTTAAAATCAATTTCTCTCTCTCTCTCTCTTTTCCTTCATTTTCTCTTCAACCAAACAAGGGAAATTTTTAAATTTTTTTTAAAAAAAAAAAAAAAAACTCCTCCCTAATCTTTTCTCAATGACAAGATACCTCTCACTCTCCATCCCCTTTTCTTATTTATAGGCAACATGTCTTATTTCTCTAATTATTCCAGCTCCCAATTAACTAACTAACTAACTCTAGCTAACAAATTATTCCACTAACTATGGGGGTCACTTGTCAGCAATAGTCAAGACTTGTCCAAGTAGCTCACACCCCAAGTTTATAACCAGCCACTAATACAAATATAAGAGCCCACTCCCACTAGCATAACTCAACAAACTGAGCCCATAAAAAGCTAAAAGACATAAAATCACTATAATGACGCTAAAAATAGGAAATTCTTCAGTTTAGACGAGTTCAGTTAGATGGAATTGTCAATCACTATCTTTATCTCTTTATTACAGTGATAAAAATTTCAATGCTGACAGGCTGGTAGGTGCAGTGCTCATAGCCCCAGTTCTCAACTACTGGTGGGCTGGTCTTCCTGCAAACTTAAGTAGTGAATTCTTCTAACAACAAAAACTACAAGACCAGTAGACAGTTCGTGTTGCTCACTACATACCATGGCTAACTTACTGGTGGAACACTCAAAGATGGTTCCCAGCTTCTAGTTTAATTGCTGACGGTGTAGATCTTCTTTCCCTTCAAGACAAAAAGCTTCTGCCTAAGAGGTCTGATCGGAAGAATCATATGGAATGTGTCTGACTTATAGAGTGGAAATCATGTAACTTCACAATTTATATTTGTTGGTGGTTAGATTCATACCAGTTGATTTTGATATTTGTCGGTGACTGTTGTGCCTTAAATGTGTTTAACTGTGTAATGCTGCATGTGAAGGACTCCTCGTTAAAGTCAGGTTTGAACAATTATATCCACTTGTCACGTTTGAGTTTCTACTTCCTTGTAATTTTTTTCTCTGTAGAACTGCTCAAACCATACTCGTCATAACTTTAGAAATAAATAACTAGCAGTTTGTCTCTAGTTACCAATGGCTATTACAAGACATCCTGTACACAAAATACATAGATTACATTCAAATCTTATTCTACTAGTTGAGATCAGCTACATGGATTAATGGTTGCCATTGGGCTCTATCAAAAGCCAAAATTTCAGTCATACCATAATTATCATTTAGTGCAACTGAGCAAGGTCTAATATCGTATACACAACTCAACTTTAGTATTTACTCCTTTTGTATCATCAATTAAGACTATATCATCTGTAAGAAAGACTAGAGTATTGAAACTATTATCATTCATGCAATTTATTAGTATCAATTTAGAAGTAGATGCAACACTTGTAGGAAAATATTAGACTTCCTAATAAATCTATTCAATTTTGATCATCTAGTTTATTCATGGAAAACTGTGGGAAAAATATGCCCAAAAACTCATCAATCAGGGTTTATGAACTTTTAGTTTGGTCTCTTGGAATCATTCTTTTGACATCTAGAGCACAGGGCATTTGCTCTTGTATGATTATTGCCACTAGTTTATTGCATTTTGTTACCAATAATATGTGATAGATACCAGAAACACAGCCTGCATCCGTAAGGAGCATGAAATATCAAATATGTATGGAGTGCCACTTTGTGGGTGATTTATTTACAAAATTTGACATTTAGAAGCAGAATAACAAATGGATTGCAAATGCAAAACAAACTGCTAGGAGATTCCTGATTAACTAGTGATATGGCCAAAATAGTGTATATAAAAGTAAGGGACAACTCTCATCCTATGAGCTTGTTTTTGGCATTGAGTTAGACCCAAACCTAAATTCTAAAATTGTTTGAGTTTATCCTAGTGGTTATTGTTGGGCCTACTGGACAATCCGTTATTGGACTGTTGTCATACCATTGACAGTGCTGCAAACTTCATACTCAAGATGTTTAGTCCTTGGCGTGAGAGAGGTGTGTTGGAGATTACGCATTAACTAGTGATATGATTAAAATAGTGTATATAAGTAGAGGATAACTCTTGCCCTATGAGCTAACTTTTGGGATTAAGTTGACCTAAACCCAAATTCTAAGACAAACATCTTTATCTTTTGCAGTAAATGTTTATGTTTTGTCAGAGGCAAGACGTTTGTTTATGCTCTAGGCCTTTGATGCATAGATCCTGTCAGTCTTTCATTCTTTCTCTGTCTCTATTTCAAATTTCCCATGCATCTTAATTTAAAAAGTTTTAGTGAACTACTACTATGCTTGTGAGCTTGGCATAGGTATTAAATCTATCTTCAGGACTTCAACATTGTCTTGTGTGTTATCAACTTTATTTTTCCTTCCCTTGGATAGACTACTGCTTGATGTTTCTTGATTTTATGAATCCTTCATATGAAGAAGAGTTGTTTCCTAACTTAAGATGGATCTTAAGTAATAAATTGATATTTTAGAATTTCTTTTAAAATTTGGGGCGTGTAATATTTTTTTATGCACATTGTATTCTTGTTGAAGCAAGACGACTTGGTACGGTGCACATTGTCTGACTGGATAATGTTTGGTTAGTTTGTCCTATCGGTAATTGATTTTAAATTTATTTGACAAATGCCAAAGCAACTTTTCATTTCTATAAGCACCCTTTAGTAAGTCGACTTTCTTTTAAATTTCATGTAATGATAAAGAAATGTGAGATGGGTTCATTTGAGATGTAGCTGATATATTGTATGCTCTAATTTCTGACTGGCCTCATTTTAATCGAGCTTGCATAGAATTATGTAGTTGTTTTATTTCCAATTAAATTATTCTCTCATGATATTATAATGTTTTGTTTCTGTTGGAATATTGACATATGGATTTTTTTTACCGTTTCCAGCATGATCAATTTCTTTCCTCAACAGAGATTTATAATGTTTATTATGTGGCTTCAACAGGCTCAGGTAAGACAGCAAGGATAACATGAAACTGTCCACCGAGACTTAATTCTTGCATTTGGTAGCTGGGAATTTAGTCCTTTGGATCTGGAAAATCCATTTCCAAATAATGAAAGTTCGGTTTACATTTGGCAAGGAGATGAAGATTTGATAGTGCCTGTTAAAGTGCAACGATACATTGCACAAAAGCTTCAAGGTACTGGCCACTTGCTACCTCACGTTGACGGTATGAGTGATACTATCATTCAGTCACTTTTAGTCTTTTAATCTCTGTTCGTATAATGGAGAGGAGAGGAGAGGAGAGGAGAAGAAATTTTTAAATTTTTAAAAATATAAGTGGTTTGGTTTAATGAAAATAGCTGGAGAGTTTTTAAAAATTTTGTGGGCACCACTACTTATTTTTATTTTGTTTTTTACCTACTTTTTTCATCTCTTTATCTCTTATTTTTTATTTATTTCTTTTTATCAAACAACCTAAAATTTCAAATTATTTCTTATCTATTTTTCACGTCTTTAATTTATTTTTTATCTATTTCTCTCTTTTTTACCAAGCAAACCCTAAGCAGGAAGTAAGTTTCTATATGACATCTGCTATCTACGTCAACATTGGCATTTAATATTTCTGTTACGGAGACTTTCAAACTACGGTGATTGTTGCAAGTCCATGTAGATTTCATTAAAATCTCGATTGAGGGAAGAAGAATCACGTTGCACAGTACTGCTATTTGTTTGGATAGTTCATAAATATTTCAATTAATTCTAAGTTGAATAAAATTGTTTTTAAGAAAAATGAAAAAAAAAAAAAACTTTATTAAAGGAATTGATTACGGGTATGAAACCTATATAAAATATATCTATCAGTTTAATTAAAATACACTAATAGTGTAATTTGTTTTATATTATCATTCAATCACAAATTGTCATGTATGTAAGTAAAGCTGTCAAACTAAGCTCCCTTGGTCCATGAGCAATGGATTTTGTAAGTGGGGCAGGCTAGGCAAAAAGAAAAAGTATTTTCATATATTATTGGTATAAAGATTTTTAAACTGTCAACAAATTAAAAATCATCTTACATATTTTTTAAATTAATTGTTACAAAATTCAAAATCTCATCAATATATATATATATATATTAAGAAAGTCATTTTTATATAAAGAAAAATAAATTTGAGTCATACAATTATACAAATGGTCAAAATTAAGAGACTTTAAAATTACATGATCACTTAAAATATTACCTTTTAAAAGAATCTTATGATTTATATGTTTTAATCTTAATTATTTATGTTTTTATTACATATATGTCAAATTTATATGTTAAGGAGTATGTCTAGGCCAAAATCAACTTAATGTGGTTTATTTTATTTATTTTTTCATTTCAAACATTCGTACATTAAAATTATGTCCAAAACTAGTTAGTTACCCGTCCATTTGCACGGGTCGCATTTGTCCTTATGCATATTTTAAAACAACCTATATATATATATATATATATATATATATATATATATATATATATATATATATAATAGAGATGATTAGACAGACCCAAACATCATAATGATATAGAAAAAATCTAGTTAATTTCACAATCTTTTTTAAGGAACAACAAATTATTATACAATTCTACCCTAATGATGCCCAGGTTCATTCTGTCTTTATTTTTAAAATGAAAAAAAAATTAACATGGTATAAAATAAAATTAGATTTTAAAGAAAAACATTTTAAATCACCATAAAATTACATATTTTAAAGAACATAAGTTATTTTTTCAGTGTGGAAACTTATGAGGCCTCGGTGAACATTACAGCCAAATTAGGAATTGAGTGCGAAAATAAATTAGTTTATTTGCAAATTCTTGTGCATCGCACAAGTCTACACTTAGCCTCATCCAAGAGACCCAAGTTTAATGAACTCTATTGTTGATTATAGAATATGAACTTGAGTCAATAAGCCACTTTTACAACAAATGGTTATATACTAACAATTACATTAGTTGGTTTTTTACGAATTAGTAGAAATGAAATTATGAATCACTATATCATTTTTAGGCAATGACATGAATACTCTCTGTTGAGTGTCTAAACTAAGAGGCGTAACCAACCACACATGTTATAACCACTTCATAACAATGATAGTGTGTATAAAAGTAAAAATAAAAGTATCCTATGCTAAATCAAATACGTTACAAATCATCTACTTCAAACAAAACTACATAAACTTTAAGAACACACTTGAATTCAAAATGAAACCAAAGAAAAACACAACTTAGAACAAAAAGGCTTCAATTCTTTAAAGAAAAAGTATAAGAAATAAGAACGAAAAAGAATATAAACAATTTAATCTTTGTGGTGTTATAAATCTTTATAATCTTTGTGTCTTTATTTTTAAAATGTAAAAAAAATTAATATGATACAAAATGAAATTAAATTTCAAAATAAAATATTTAAATGACAATAATAGTACATATTTCAAAGGTAACGATGGCATAATATAAAATTATCTTAATTTCAAATCTAGATAATAATATTTTAAATTTAAGTCAATCAAGTTTTATTAAGTAAATTTTCTTTTTAAGATTATTTTAATTTTTTTGTAAATTTATTCAAAATATTTAAAATTACATCTATAAATTAAAAATATAAATCTATAAAAAACTAATAAATTAAAATTTTGAAAAAAAAATCAATTAGAGTTAAATAAAATCAAGTAAAAACATTAATAGTCAATGCATAAAATATGCGGTGATTTTGTAATTTACAGCCAATTTTTTGTAATCAATATTGTACACGTTTTTTTTATGTGGTATAATATTTGGTAATCTTAATCGTAACATTGCCAATTATGTGCAAGTATATAAGTGTGTTTTTATCTGTTGAACTGATTCTCTTTTTTAATATCATTTTTTTCCTGTTAAGTCCTCTCTTATTTATGCATTTATTTTTTTTATATCTTGCTAAGAAAAACATAGGATAAGATAATTTTTTTATTTCATGGTATTATTTCTATATTCAAATATCATCCATGTAATTTGATTTACATTTAGACTAAAATACAATTGAACAAAATTTTGAATTCAAAATTTTATCCTATTCAAAGATTCGTCTCGCACAAATTTAGCCAGAGGACTACTGAGAGGAAACAAAAAAATGAATACCCTACCTTGTATTAATTATACATTTGTTTTAATAAGTTATTAACAGAATCTCATTTTTATCTACTTTTCTAATCTCATTTTATCTACTCACAAAAAAACCTATGGCCTTAATGTATTTCAAATATTATTTATTAAACTCAAAGAAATGACTCATAATTAGCTATAATTTTGTAAACAAAAATTAATAATTGAGATATTCTAGATTGATTCTTATAAAAAAAAAAACAAACAAAATCTCTAATTTTTTATTTTTTTTTGGTGTCAAGCAAAATCTCTAATTTAGTTTTTATAATAAAGGCCAGAAGGAGTATAACAAATAATAATTGAAAAAATAATAATTTGATACCACCATGAAATAAAAACTAATGCATAAATTAAAAATACTCTTACTTACAAAATTAATAATTAAAAATATTTTATATCTCCAGAAGACTTTTTTGCATATATTTATTATAATGATTCTTTTATTAATAATTGCTATTATAAAGCCTTGACGCTCATATGATGTAATTATTCATTAATGTAATTTAAATATTACTATATTTTGACATAAAGTTTCTAATTTTTTTGACGTAATTAAATTACATGATGGCGTCATTTTCAATTATATATTTTGGCATTCACTTTTCCTTATAAATATTTTAGAATCATAGAACTACTGAACTTATTGTGTGATACCACAGAAACTACTGAACTTATTGCTCTTTTTCTAGTCAGAATCATAATTATTACCACTAACTAAGCTGACCTGCAATCTGTTTAATTAAAAGATAAAACATCCTGGCATACCTGAGAACATAACCAAGATACAAATAAAATAGATACACAACTTTTATGTAGAGCTCAAATGAAAGCCTCCCCATATTTCCATTCAGAAATCAACCTTGCTGGTTTTTTTTCTGAAAAGAAAGAATTGAAGTTAGTTACTAAAGATTTTTTCACACATTATATTAATCAATAAGAACTTAAGCTCATTTGGTCCAATACAAAGGAATTATAGAGATGAAACCCACGTTTAGATATGCCTTTGTTTAATATTTACAACTTTTTTCCAGATCGGAAAAATCAGCCATTGAAGTATCTGGTACCTATGCCGCCGTTGGATATGTTTCCTCCTTTATGAATAGTAAGGTTGTCCTAGCCTTTAAAACATTTTCCCTGAAAAGCAGGATTAGTTTATTAAATGAAGGTACCGAAACCGAAACCATTCAAATTGTGACGGTACTGTAGAATTTGCCTATGTTTTAACCCAATTTTCCACGTGTTTTTGAAATAAATTGAGAAGCATTTCTCCCCTTCTTCCGCCAGGGCCAAGTTTTGCAAGCGGTATGGGAATGCCCTTTTTTCCCCTTTGCTGGAAGGCCAATGTTCCATTCCCCATTGTTGGCACTATTAAAAAATTGAAATCGAGTTTATAAGCGAGGTTGATGGTTAACGTGTAGAAGTCTGGTGTGTGTGGGTATCGAACCCTAACGATTTCGAACGCAGCAGTGGTGTGAGTTGCGTGGATAGCGAACCGAGGGAATGTTGAATGTATTACTGGTCTGAGTAGCGTGGATATTGAAGCGTAACATTTGTCGAAGGTAGTAGTTGTCGGAGTTGCGTGGGTATAGGTATCGAGTAGTAAAAAGGGGGAAGTTAGTCCTGCTCTCAGTAGCCACGTATGAGGACGGTTACGGTAGGATAAAGGATGAAGGCTGAGGCATTGTCTTACTTGTTAAAAAGTTAACTAAGCAGCATTTTATTGTGCAAAGGCCAAATCTTATTACCTCTTTGATGGCTATGCGCATCTCTCCTCTGGTCTTGCCCGTGGCTTGGCTGGCCTCTCTGCCGGCATGGCTATTGGTTTCGTATGACGCTGGTGTTTGGTATAACCCTTCTCTACTTTGTTTCTCATATATGATTTGTTTCTTATTTGTTGATATTTTAAGGTCTTATTGAATTGCAATGTTGCATAGTGACATTTAACTCTTGATCCACTGACTTTTACATGAAAGACATTCTACATATATTTATACATTATTGTCCTGTTTGGATAAATTTATCAATAAATAGTTATAGGAGAAAATAATATAAAATGAATTAAGTTTTTTTCATAAGATAAAATGAGCTTATGCACAAATTAAAATCCAATTTTGGAAAAGCTAAATGAGGGTGTCTATAAATTAACTTATGCATAAATTAATTTTAACTTATGGGAAAGTTTAATTTATTTTATCTTATTTTTTCTCTTATAAGTATTTATTGAGAAATTTATCCAAACAAGGCTTATGTGTTTTTAATAAAGCAATCAATTATTCAAAATATATGTCCTTGAGTACATCTTTGCATTGCTGAACAATTCTTTTAGAAAGTACACTTCAATATGTCTCTGGCCTTTTCAACTGTCAAATAACATATGATCCTTCTCCTTCATGGAACATATATCTATATGCCTTTACTAGCATGCATTTGTTGTGAATATGACAGTGGATTTTCCTTCTACAATAATACCGATTGAATCAATCTATTTCTGCAGAGCCACTGCACATCAGCCAAAACTTTTTGTTGGAATGATTCGCATCCTCATTTTTGCTGAAGCTCTTGCCCTTTACGGTCTCGTTGTTGGTATTATCCTGTCTTCTCGTGCTGGCTAGTCTAGAGCCGATTAAGAAAGTGGTTGTGCTGCAAAATATTCTTTGACCACCAATCGTTTTAATCTCCTTATAAAGCGGGTGAGGGAGGTAATTATTAGCTGTTGCAAGGTTAGCAATGTCAGGCAGTATTTGCAAGCTTTAGCAATTGTCTGAAAGTTCAATTCACCATTTGTGGGGTTTGTTTGTATAGTTAGGTCTATCTTTACTTAATAAAGCTTCTTAAGTTTCCTCTTTTTTTCTTTATTGATTGTATTATGCCATATCATCTCTGACGACCTTATATATATTTTTTGGGCTGCTGAAACTGGTGCATGTAATGATTTGGCTAGCAATGAAACATATTTCATGGGTCTTTCCATGTTGGATATTGGCAACCGTTGCTTTTTGTGTTATATTCTTGTAGTTTGTGGTGAGGTGAATCATATTAATGGAAGAGAATCCAGTAACTGTTTATATATTGATCTTTGATCAGGTGCCGGGTAAATATCAATGGAATGCAACTAAAATACAAAGAACTGAAAGAAAAGAAAGGAAATACTAAATAACTAGTAAGTGTCCCAGTAAACGAGTAACAGAAGGTTGGCTTGCTGCTGTTATCCACATGGAGTATTATGCTTGTGAATGCATAAAGTTTCTACTTTGGCAGTTGCTAACTGAGCTGCCCGGTTTGGTACACATTCAAAAATTAATGTTATTTTCAGTCATTTGAGTGTCACAAGCTAGCTGGAATATGCTTTTGTTGTTTGTCCTTGATTGTAATCTTCAATTACAGTAGGCTTTTGTGCTCTATTGAATTTGGTAGAAATTGTTTTATACTTGTGGAAATATTTAATGCATGCAATTTCACTTTGTAATTTGAATATGGTTTCCATTAGTTCAACTATAAATTGGTAGAGTTCGAAGCACGTATTTCCAAAACTAATATTTTCAGAGTTAGTTTATTGCTGTTTAATTAAAAGTAGTTGACAGAAATAACACTACTTTGAAATGACACAACAAAATAACTGTTGTATGTCTGGAATCATTACTTTCAGGGATTGATTTTATATAAAAAAGAGAATTGGAGATTGTTATTATTTAAGATAATGATTGATTTGATTTTGAATTTCTTTTATCTGAACTAAAAAATCTATCCAAATAGGATTCAATTAACAAATTTTTTATTTAAGTTTTTTTCATACCCTATGTTTGGATAAAATAAAGAAGAAAGAAAAAATTTTAAATTTAAAAATTAACAAAACTAAAATTAAAAACAATCGTATAACTCTTAAACTATATGCTATTTTTATTAATTTATCTAATCAAAGCTTTTAAACTACAACTTAAAAAAAAATTCTAATCAAATGTCTCCAAAATACTGTTTATTGTGAATTTAAATTATAATGTAATTTATATAAAATTTAATTATAATATAATTTATAATTAAAAATATGTATTTGTTATAAAATTCAAGTATGTAAAAAAAAATTATAATTTACTAGTTAATAACAAAATCCTCGTTACAAGTACCAGTAAAATAACAAAAGTTTTCTAATCACAAGTCTCTAAAAATATTGTTTATTATAAATTTTAATTATAGTTTATTATAAGTTTTAATTACAATATAATTTATAAAAAAATTAATTATAATGTAATTTATAATTAAAAAATATGTATTTACTGGTAACGAGTATTTTGTTACTATCTAGTAAAAGATAAATATTTTTTTATATATTTAAAATTTATAATAAATAAATCTTTTTAATTATAAATTATATTATAATTAAATTTTATATAAACTATATTATAATTAAAATTTATAATAAATAGTATTTTGGAGACATTTCATTAGAAAAATTTTTCAAGTTGTAGTTTAAAAGCTTTGATTAGATAAATTAATAAAAATAACGTATAGTTTGATGACAAAGTCTATTGAAAATTTACCTTTTATGAAATAATAATTATTTATTTATAATTTAAAATAAAAATATTGATCGAATTAATGTAAGTATGATAATGTTGGCAGGCTATTCACCTTAATTTAGGAATGTCAAATGGGTCAATTGAACCCAACCCGTGCAAAAAATGGGTTGGATTGAGTTGAATCTGTTTTTTACATTGGGTTGGAACACCACGAGTTAGGTTCGGTTAGTTCGCCAACCCATTAAAAAATTTAAAATATTTAATCATTTTATTTGTCTAAAATTTTTCCCAAATTTTACGATTAAATATAATTAAAATAAATAAAAAAACTATAAAACTAGTAAATCAAGGAACCAACTTAATACTTAAGAGATGATTATAAACTTTAAACTACGGTGTTTATTTGTCATAAATTTTAATCACTACAAAAATTATCTTCTTGGGACTTCATATATTTAAACAAAGAAAAGCTATAATCTCAATCACTCAACCCTAATGATTGTAAACTTATGTCTATTTTCCATTTTATAAATTAGCTTGTTTTTTCTTACTCCTTTTTTGTCTATATGAATGGATAATAAATTTTAGATTAATTTAGAATAATAAATTTGATCATCAAGTTTAGATTATTTGTCCACATTCGTAAATCATGGTTAGTTAATTAAATATGGATAAATAATCATCACTTCAATGTTGGACCGATGGCAATCAATAATTATGGTCTAAATTTTACTCAATTTATGGTTAATGCTAATTGCTTATTTCCTCATGTGGTTAATATTGATTGCTTATTTCAGTTATTATACTATTAATGATGAAATCGCGTAGAAAATAATTATGGTCTGTAATCGAACCAAGTATTTATGAAGCATCATATAACACCACGTGTTATCTAAACCTCTATTTAATTGACACGTGTACTCCAAACATTAAAAGCTATTGTGAATTCGACACGTGTTATTCGAACATATTTTTGGATTCACAAATGTATTTATAATGATATCTCACTTTTATTTATATTTTTGTTTTTAAAAACATTATTCCTTGAATTTAGTTAATTCCATCTATTTTTACATTATAAATATAATATTTAACTTTGAAATACAAACATTTTTATATTATAACCAGATGACATCTCTTGTATTAAATTAGATTGTGCACCGTGCGATGCATGAAGAATTAGCGTTTGGTTATTATTCTGATTGATATATAATATAAATTATTTGTAACATAAATGTATCCTTCATTGATATATAAATTTAAAGGTAGTCATATATCAAGTTTATTTTGAATTGTTTTCTTAAAAAAATTGATTTATGTTTAATGCATTGTTGTGCAGTTACTATTTTTACCATATATAACATTTATTCTTATTCTCTAATTTTTTGTGTCTTAATTGTTCATAAATTGCATATCTTAATTATCCATAAATTGATTTGCATGTAAATGAATATGAGGTCAACACGTAAGCAAAAAAAGGAGGAAAACACTCTAATGTTGCCAAATAGAATGAAATTCATGTGAAATTGCTTCAAAGGTTGACATGTGGAACTTTTCTTTTTTAGATATTTAATAATACATTAACACCAAATCAAACAACTCCCAATTGATGACGTAAAATTTAGTTTATTGAGTTAAATCATATGAAAATGATCACATTTTCTTTAAAGCATAGTTTAAAATATCCTCTTCATTTATACTCTTAAAATATATAATAATTATTATACACAAATATCCTCCCAAATTATACTTAAAATATATAATAATAATTATTTTGGTCCTTGAAGCTTATATTAAATTATTGTCATAAATAATAGAATGTAAGTAAAAAAATTATTAAGTAAAAATTATTTATTGGTTTCTATTTAGGACAAAATTAGGGTGAATATAAGTAAAAAATTATTGATTAAGTATATAATTTTTTTAAAAATAAAAAATACTCGTTAGTTTATCCTTGATGTCGAAAACAATTAAGGAAACTATATATATTATTCTCGTTAGTTATTAACAAATAATTAAGTTAAATGACCGCTAAAATTTTTAATTATAATTAAGGCAGT
Source organism: Spatholobus suberectus (assembly GCA_004329165.1). NCBI lineage: Eukaryota > Viridiplantae > Streptophyta > Magnoliopsida > Fabales > Fabaceae > Spatholobus > Spatholobus suberectus. The sequence goes on along the minus strand of CM014732.1, from coordinate 13,530,879 downwards.
TATTTAAGAGGTAGATATTTAATAGATTTTTCAAATTCAAATATAGCTATTTAATATTCATTAATGTAATAATTATAATGATAATAATTATGATCTGTAACCGAAGCAAATATTTACGAAGCACCATATAATGACACATGTTATCCGAACTTCTCTGTAAATGACATATGTCATCCAAACCTTGAAAGTTACTCTTGATTTGTCACATGTAATTCAAACCTGTAAATGGATTCTCAAATTTATTTATAATGATTCTTTACCGCAACTCCTCTACGGAGTATGGACATATTTTTGTTGGGTCTTTAGGGAGTTAGCCTCTGATAGCCCGCGAGGGGGAGATATAAACCTTGTTTCCCTACGTTTTGGTGGAAAGCAAGTAATAACCTGAATTATCCTTTTGCACAGGGAGACATTCCTGAGCTATTGTTTAAGTACCTCTAATCTGTCTGGACTTCTGATTACACCTTTATTGTCACAATAATGAACTAGCAACAAAAGTAATTGCCTCACCACATGACTTGGTGTGATTTTTCCCTATTTAAATACAAGTATGAAAAGATAGATCATAGATCAGTTCAAGTCATTCATTCAAAGGAAAAAATGTAATATATATTGTATTCATGTGCTCGACTTGTATAGCTAATGATCCATTTAAATGATTATTATGAAAAAAAGGAGGATGTTATCAGAGCTTGACAAATTTGGCTTTGCGCTAGTGTTAAACTATATTTTCATTGGAAAATTGTTTGGTAAAAAAAATTCCCAATTTTAATTTCAAGTCAAAGTACTTGCAGCTCGATCCCAAGTGGTCTCCTTAAGTCACGATCACGATCCTCTCGGTCTGATACTAATTTCAGCAACATGAACATCTTACACTGTAACCATTAATCCTTCCCCCATGTTATCACTAGAACTACCCACTAAAGGCTCAACAGATCTATATATTTGTCAATATCAGCAGGCATATCAATATATTTAGAACTATGCAACTACATATATAATTACCCTTAATTTTTAATTATAAAGATGTACAAATAAAAAGTTATTAATTACATTTACGGTCAATTAAAGATAGGTCAAACTGATTAAGACCAACTACAAGCTGTGGTCTAATTGTCATATTTGATATCATAAACTCAAGCAAGAAACACTAGCCGTAATTATGATTAAGGATGATATAAAATGTATGAACAAAAGGTCAAAGCAAAAATTTCAAACAACCAAGTAATGTCGATGCTATATAACTCCATATGAAAATATATATCACACTGGACATATATATCACCATCACCAACAACCACATTCATGCTGCGAGAAACACTCAACTGATCAGTAACCAAAGAACCCTCCTTCTTCTTCACATTTCTGTTGTCAGTTGTCCTACGAGGTACCAAAGGCTCAACAGATCATGTCAGGTATGGCACGAGACAGTAACCTCCCCAATATGTAGCCTCCTACACACCAGTATGTAGCGATTAAAAGAAGCAAAGGACATCTTTATAACCAACATTGAGGCATTGAACTCTGTTTCTCCTCCTTCAGGCAAAAGACCTCTGGTTTCCTTCTTTGGTTGAAACTTGTTACGGCTTGACCATAATTCATGATCTTCTCGACCCAGTGACATCCTTAAGTACTCACTAGGGAGTTTTTGTCCTTCTGAAGAGTCAAACCCCCACATCATCCTTAAGTACGTACAGACTCTGGTACCACTTGAGCTAGATCATGAGTTACGGTCAAACCGTAACAAAAAAGGCCCTTTTTGTTATGCCGTAACTCATGATCTTCTAGTAGCTCAAGTGGTACCAAAGTCAACCTTTCGTACGTACTTAAGGATGGTGCGGGGGTTCGATTCTTGGGAAAGGCAAAAACTCTCCAGTGAATACTTAAGGATGTTACTAAGTCGAGAAGATCATGAGTTACGGTCAAGCCATAACAAAATTGTTGATGAAAAATCCATTAAACCAAGTCACAAATCATGAACTCAATTGCTGCCAATTTCCTCAATCATAACTCCATACTTGCCTCAACGTAAATTACAATTAAAATCATTCAACGCAAACAATCTCCTTACCAATCCTTCAAACAACGATATCCGCAAACCCATCAACGACCATGACCCTCCACCAACCGGCCATTCAGAAACACAAGCTCGTTTCTTCTGGACTTTCACTCTCCATAAACCCTAAATCACAAAACCATCAACTTACTCAATCACCGGGAAAAAGGTGAGACGCTGACTGAGAACGGTCTCATGCCTCCGCCACAAAGAATCACAGTGGAAAAAATAGCGCCAGTAAAGTGGAACAAACCGCAAAATTTTTGACAGAACGGAACATCATTTCTGTCTCCCACGATTCCTCCGACGAAAGCCGATAGTGAACCGGACACCATGCTCGTCCGGGAAGGAAATAACAATCCGGTTAGACATTGGGAACAAATAGGGGTACAATGTCAAGATTGTCCACCTAATTATCTCAGTACACGTGGATTATTTTTTTTAGAAAAAAAAACAACGCATATTACTTTCACAAACGGTGGCTCCCTAACAATCCCAGCCCTCCAATTTTAAATTTTTATATCCAACGGTTACAAAATCTATTCCCACGGTGGGAGTCATTAGCGGGTCTCCCACCCTTGATTTCGTCTCTAAACCAACTCCGTCACTATTTAGCTCATGTACAACTTGTCTAGGTCCTCAGTAAAATGTAAAATAAAGCTATTCTAGTGTTGCAAATACTCCTGTCAATTATTTTTCTTAGGAGAAGATATAAAGTCAACCAACTACTTGGTGATAGTCATGTACCATGAGAAAGCTAGAATCCATAGAAGTCCTTGAAGGCCATCTTCCTTATAGAGATAAACATAAAAATTGGCTACTTTTGCAATATTTCTGTAACCAACTAATATATGTATAGAGATATAGCAGGTAAAAGATTAGCAAAAACACAGAGTGTTATTTTTTTTTTAATTTTAAATTAAAATTTTCAATACATTGATTGCACCTGTAAAATACTAACAGATAATATTTGATAATTCACTTTCTGCATGCTGATATGTAATGTTAGATGGTCTAAATTATTAAATTTAGATAAAAGAAACCATTCTATTAGGGTCCTAATCAAATTTCTCTAAGTGATCCTTATATTTTCTTCTTTATAGCAAATATAGATATGAACCCTAAAAAAAGAAAAGAGAACAATAAAACCCAACTATCCAATGCCCTAAATAACAGAGAACCATGTAAAGCAATTTAAACTTGATAATTCAGGGTAATAAATTCAGTGCAAGTTGAATGTAATTCATGTAATAGGCTACAGTAGAAGCAAACCTGGTCTAGAATGGTGTAGAGATGCATTCTAAACGTATTATACACACACAAAAAAGAGTAAGAGAGAAAAGTGAGGGTTATGAGCTATTTTGTTTTTAGCATGTGTGTGAGTGGAAAAAGAGTGAGAGGTGAGTAAGTACTGTGTATGGTGAGCAAGAAAGAATTTTTCCAAAGGTTGACACGTGTAGTTTGCCAATCACATTTGGCAATCAACCCACATGAACTTTAAAAACATTATAGTTCATCTTTATTTTGTACAACTTGTTTAGCATGGATGGAGACTGTGCACATATGGTTAAGCTAGCAGACCTTTGCAAGAAACATGATTTTTTGTTAATCATTGATGATATAAAACTTCTTACTATATTTCAGCAAATGTCTTTCTTTAATAAAGACTATTTATCATATGATGTTATAAGGAGGCACCAGCAAAACAATTTAGAGGACTAAACTTGTCAACCTCATCTGCATTTTTTCTAAAGAAGCAAACTAACCTAATGCGAAACTCAGAATACCAATAAGAAAATGAAACAAACTAAGACAAACCATTCTCTTGCTTTGTTACTCTAATGAGAGAAAAAATAAAGGGTATTGCCTACACACTGGGAAAGCAAAAACAAAATAAGAGAAGGAAAAGAAATAAGACTATGAATAAACATAGAAGAGGGGTAAATTTGCATTTGACAAACCTAGATACAACTTCGAAGTAATGGAACTATGGTCCTAGCTTTATTTCAAACATAAACATCAGTCCAAATTAGGAAAGTTCAAGAGAAGTGTCTCTACAGCAATTGTCATGTTATAATTATCAAATATATGACTTTGAGGAATTGCATCTAAAGAGTTCAGGTAGCACTTTCATTTTCATGACAATCAAGTCTAGTACCACCTGAAATAAGGCTTTTAGTTGTTTTGTATTCATTGTAGAACACTGGGACATTATTATCAAAGTGTATGCAAATGACAACATTCATATGAAAGAAATTGGCAAATTATCTCCAATGTGTTAAGTGGCAAATCTATTTCTAAAAAGTTAAAAAACCATTTAACTTACATATAAAAGTTAAAAAAAAATCAATAAGCATAATGAATTAATGTTTTTAATTTTTCCTATACCTCAATCATTTTTTCATTAATAAATGGTCTTAAATCAACATTTTCTTTCATTAGTTCTTAATTCTTTATCTCATAAGTATCTACTTAATTCTTTGTCTAATAAACCATTCACTATGTATAAAAACAATTGTAAAAGTTTAACATGTGTCTAAAAAAATGTAGAGAATAATACTTTAAATATATTTTTCTATACCATGCATCCAAATCATATAGGTTATAACTAAATCCAGAAGTCATATGTATACTGAGAAAGCCAGTGAGCTAGAGAACTTTCATAGTAAATGCATTGTACAGTCAACATTACCTTTGCCTTAGTTTATTGGAGAAAGAATTGTATCCCACTGTCTAACACATCAACAACAACTTTCAACAGAGATAAGAGTGTGTGTGGAAATTTTAAAAATTTAAGGCTCGTAGACCAAAATTGAATCTTGAATTAAAAGATTCCAAATTTACCTCATCCAAAATTGATAGACTATTTCTATTATAAGAGTGATGTATACGAATTTGGTGTTACACAGTTCGAAATGCTAATAGGCTCAGCAATGCTGGACTTAAGTTGTATGATGATCTCCATTCTAAAATTGTTTCAAAGTTTCTACTTTTCTACATTTTCTTCCAACTTTGAAAATGGTGAATATCTTGTCTATCATTTCATTGGAATAATTTGAGAGCTTTCTAAAAGAGGCAACAAAAGATATACATTCTTGCAACCACAGTATCCAAGAAAATAAAGGCAACATGCAACCTTTTTATCTTGTCTATTGGGAAAGTAATTAATCCTTGAGTATGTGCAATCAAACATTCTAGATAATGTAGCACTTCATAGTTCGTAGTATCTTGTTATGTCTTTCTTAGGCAGAGAGGTTAGCTTTTGAGCTTTTTTTTTTTTAATTTTAGCAAGATAATTTACCTTAGTAAAAGGACTGCTACAGTTCTAGTTGTGTAGGTTAGTGATATCCATCTCATGCAAAAGTTCCAGCACCATATGTGGAACCTCCTTTTAGCTCATGCATCTCAAACATGCCACTTCCAAAGGTGTATCCAAGATGAACGAAAAGGCATACCATGATGAGCTAATTGAGTTATAGCTATCAATCTGCAATGAAGACATAAAGAGGAAATTGAAAACTAAAATCAAGAGGCCATAGCCTTATAGGATCATAACAGAAATCATGATACTTCTTAATGCAAATAATTCATACTGATGATGATTAAAGTTAAAAGTTATAAAAATATGCACTCTCTGATTCTAGTATACATTTATCATCATAGAAGTTAACGAAAGAGTATAAATAATTGGTCAACAAATTATGTATTTAAGTTTTACCGCGACAAAAGCATACAAATCAGATAAGTGGAAATTACCTATCAAGTTAATTCCCACTGTAAAACACAAAGATAACACAAGAAGGGGGGTTGAATTGTGTTATAGCAAATTTTCGCAAAACCTTTGTTAAAGACATATCGTCTGAAAGATATGATCAAAGAGTTTTTCAAAAAAATGTTTTATAAGACAGACGAAAGCTGAACGACAAATTGGAATGCACACAAGATTTATACTGGTTCGTCTCACCACAGAGCCTACGTCCAGTCCTTGGCAACAACCAAGTTCCACTAACTTTTTCAAGTTACAAGTATTCTTTCCACAAGCCTCTTCAGGCTCAACCCAAGTAGTCTTTTACTTGCCTTTCCAAGCAATAACCCAAGTATTCTTTAAATCAAAGCCTCTTCAGGCTTCCACCAATTTCTTTGGAAAAAGGTTTATTCGTGAGTTACCTCACTGGGTTTAACGTCTTATCAAACGAATATACAAGTAAGTACACAAAAAGATTTTTACAATCAAAGTATACAAGAGAATAGCTTTTTCGTTTCTAAAAGATGTTGTGATTTTTCGGCAACAACAACAACACGAAAGAAGTCTCTTTTTCTATTTATAAGCTTCTCCAAAAGTATTCGTTGAGTGCTTTGCAGGAGACAGCCTTCGTCTGATGAAGAGAGTCGTTGGAGCATTAAATGCAGCATTTAATGCATTTTACCAACTTGTCTATGATAAGATAAAGCAGTCTGCTTATCTTTTTTATTCTTGTACTCAATTTTGTAGCAGTTATCATGTCCACTTTCCCGTTTTGACATCTGCACACATATTCCTTCTTTTTTGCTTAAAAAAGCTGACTCTCCTCGAGAGTAGGTATGTAGGCTTTATACGTTTCGAGGTAACTTACGCTCTGATTGATGTGCATATCATTTTAGAACTTTGTCATCGTCCAAAAGATTTGTTAGTTAATAAATTTATCTAATCAAAAGATAAAGATGATATTCATTTAAAAACATCAAACGATTGCTTGCGAACGAATGATCAGACGATTACGTAAAAACATATATATTTTAACTGTTTGTTATTATCAAAATATTTGAGGGTTATAAATTTGTCTTTTGTCTTAACACCACCGTGTACCACAAAACAACAAAGATAAAAAGGGAAAGCCTGCAACTATTGAGCCAAACATTATTCATAGCAAGCTAAATGAGATGAAATGAGCTAAAGCAAAACATTACCCGTTCTTTCAAAAAAGGTCTTTTTTTTTTTCAAAAAAGCTGAAATCAGAAAAGAAAAACGAAAATGAAAAAAGATGAAACTTTGTAGAATAAAAAAAACAAATAAGCAAAAAAATGAAACTTAAAACCTATCTCACTTAGAAGAAAAAGACACACAGTTGGGAGAACAAAGAAATCAGTGATTAAAATGTAAGAAAGTAAAACAGGGACATGTTAAAGTAAAGAAAGAAAAGGGGGAAGTCAAACCTTCTGGCCTTGTCGTCCCAATTGCAAACCTTCTGGCAGAGAGAGTGAAGAATATGAAGATGGAGAGAGAGGGGGGGCATAAATCTAAGGAGAAATTTGAAATTTGAAGAGATTTGTAAGAAGGGTTAATGGGTTGTGTGTAAAACGTGTCCTCCCAGGCAATTGTGTGAAAATGAGTGGGGAAAAAATGCAAGAGAAACTGACATGTGTGTTAAGAGGGGTAAATTGATAGAGAACAAACAAACAAAAAAGTAAAAAGTAAATGAAAAAAAGATGAGCGAGACTTCAATTTTATCAAATGCTAACACCTGTATTTAGAGGATAAAATGGTAAATGTAAGAGCTGTTAAGTTTCTTATATAGTAAATAGATTTGAAAAGACGCAAAAGTTGAACTATTAGTATGTTTGGTTAAGCATTATATGAAGAAGATTCACGTCAACCTAGAAGCAAAAAACTTTACCTTCTAGGTTTTTTAAAATTTTTGATGCGGAAATCAGAACATAAGCACATCTTGAACGTGTACACAAACACACACTATGTTGTTTCGAAAGGACGCAGATCTTTTCTCTTAAAACACTGAACCAAACTTATTACTATTTCCGGTTCTTTATATAAACAACAAATAGAAGTATTTTTTTGGTCCTAATTATAAGCAATATAGGATGTATTAATTGCTATCTTCCTTTTATATCCTTAATTTATTGTAAAGCCTATTAATAAAATATTCATTCATTCCCAATGCAAGTGGATGCATTCATTAGCATATTAACAATATAAATTACACTCATTGGTGGAGAAAATTATTTCTTGAATTATGAGTAGTATCATTAAATATAACCATCACTTAAACTATTTAATTTTATGGGTATTTCTGGAATAAAATTTAAATTTATGATATTATTAATTAAAATTAACTAACTTAACTATTTTTATTGGTTTTAATGAATTAGTTATTTGTTGCTTATATAAATGACCGGAGGTAGTATTAGATTTGGAAGCGTGTTTGCAATAAATTTTTGTGTACTCATTTTATTTTATTTTTTGCATGTATTCTTTGTTGAAAACAATTTTATTTAAGGTACGGTTGAAAATTTGGTTCATTATTGTAAGGAACTAACCCTTCCTTTATATGCCACTCCCATTGATTTCTTTTATACAGTATACTTATATTATTGAATTTAAATTTAATTGATAATATTTAAAGTAAATCTCAACATAATTAAGTGTATATAATAAATTTGAAAAATCATTCTTCATAATGAGAATCTTTTTACGAATCCTCTTTTATGTAGTTACGCGTCCTCATATTGTGACACATGTTTTTTGAACTTTTATAATAACATGAGTTAATATTAATTACTATTTAGTTTGTATAATGTACATGATAAATGTTTATTTTATATAATTAAAATTTATTATAAATAAATATTTTTAAACATATAAACTGTATTTTAAATTTACAGTAAATAATTTATATTGTGATACAAGGTTATTTTCATTTATTGACAAATTCTTTTTAAAAAAAATTGAAATTCAATTTAGAAATAATTAAGGATGAAAAAGGTAAATTAAAAGAGATAAGTAATTAAGAAAATTAAGTATATAGATAAAGATAAAAAGGAGAGTGGTTTGAGATGGTTGAAAAAGTTTTTTCTGGCTAGTTAAATCAAATTAAAATTAAGAAATAAATTTGAAAGGAATAAAAATTGAAAAAATAAAACTAAAGCTCAATATATAGGATTAGGATAAGACATGTGGCTCAATGAAAGTGTGAACAACTCCTAAAAACATTCTTATTAAAAAATGAGGATTCAAATTTATAATATAGAACTATATTATTTAATCAAGGGATATTTTCATTTACCTTATTTTTTATTAATATTTAAAAATTTTCAATCACATGGAGTATAATGGAACATTTCTAAATTATCATTAAGATGTTTTTTATAATTTAAACTGATTTTTGAAGTTTTTTAAATTTGAAAGCATTTCTTTATAATGTATGATTATGATAATATATAAGTATTTATTAATATTTACATGTATTCATCTTTCCAAAACCGTGGCTCTATAATATTGGAATCATCAGCATTGTATGTGAAATTAACATTTAAGTTATAGTTCTCTTTCACTACGCCAACTACTACTATCGGGTAAAAACATATTCCAATTCAGTGTGGTGAGTGCTACATGTGAGTTATATGTAATTTTTTAACTCCAACTTCATCTTCACTTGATAAGTTCCATTTTTATGTATTTTAATTTTAAAGATTTTAAATATAATTTAAATATAATTTTAATGGATGAATTGTCGTCATTTAAATATTATAGAAGTGAAAATTATTTTAAATCTTATTTTGTCATAAAAACATATATTCGAATTCAAATCATTATTGATTTTTTATGTTACTTTTAACATACATCAATTAATTACTTTGACTTGCAAAACTTCAAAATTTATACGATATAATAAATTGCTATAACTTAAAATATATGAAATACAAAAATATTGCCATCCTGTAATATATATCTTTAATGTAAACATAAATAAAATTTAAAGTTATATATATATATATATATATATATATATATATATAGTTAATAATATATTATTACAAAAACAATATATCATTTTACAATAACTATTTTTTTTCTTTTCAAATTTATTTCTCAGGAGACAATGATGATACAATCAAAAGATAAGACATTATAATAATTTTTTTATCTGTATATGAAATTAATTGAATTTAAATATCTATCTATCTATCTCTCTCTCTCTCTCTCTCTCTCTCTCTCTCTCTCTCTATATATATATATATATATATATATAACATTTTATTATCTAGATACTTTTGTTTTGTATTTTTATATTATTTATACAATATAGCATATATAATTAATTAATATAGTCTATAAAAAAATTTAAATATACATGTGGCAATTAGTTACAAATAATAATTTTTTTAATTAAAATTTTGGCATTCTAAATTTTATTTTTAAAATTGAAATTGATTAATATAATATAGTAAAAATTATAGCAATATAAGTCATTGTCGCAACAAAATTCTTCTAGTAGCATAAAATATACGTTTCTGTATTCTTTTTATACGTATCGTTGTCGCAAAACAAAAATCTGCTGGTAGCTGTGCGTGTATTTTTATAATATCATATCTGCATTGTTTTTAATATTTAAAATAAAGCAAACATATTTTTATTTCCTTTCCTTCTTAAATAAGTAAGTCTATCGTAAAATATAAAACATAATTATGTATAAGAATCATTTCTTGTAGTGTAGTAAAAACTATAAAATAGTATAAGAAAATTATAAAATGGGACGTAAATAATATTGTAAAATTTAAAAAACAGAAAGATGAATACGTGTTGAGCTGAAAAGATACGCTGCACTAAAACAAGCCTACACAAGCGACACCTGTCCTGTACGTGGCGAGTGACGTGATTGAATCGGGAAATTTTTGCTGTCAATTGCGACATTTGACGATTATATTTTCAATTAATTATTTAATGCCTTGTTTTGTGGGGTACCCTGGGCCGGAATGAATCATATAGGCGAAGATGGTCCCTTAATTTGCAGGGCATTGTTCCTTACTTCCATATGTGTAGCTCTTTGTTAGTTTGCGTTTGTTTCAAATAAATTTGAACACACACAGTGGAGGTGCGGTCACTGCTCAAACTCAACAGGAACATCTCATCCTCACCTCACTATCATAAAATATATTAAGCTCTAAATTTTTTGTCACTGCTACGAAAGGAACTTGATCAATAGCTACCAGCCTCGCATTCGAATTTCAATTTCCAGGTATCTATTTCCCTATACTTAATTTGTTGTGCAATCAACCATGCTTGTCGATCGTATATTGTTAATTTCCATTTTGGTTGCATCAATCTTCATGGTTGTTTGTTTAGTTAATATGTCTTGGGCTGCATGAGATAGATTAATTTGACGAGGCAGTGAGGCACATGGGTGTTTGGTGTACTCAATGCAAGTGTCAGCTTGCTGAAAATAATTGAATGTTTGGGTTTTAATTTCATGAGATTACTTATTCTTTTGAACATTAGTGCTAGCAAGGTAGTTTTGAATTTTGTACTTTAGATTTATTCATATAACAAATTTATATAACATTTTTTTTTTTTTATTTCTTTCCATCTCATGAATCTTTTTTTCTTATCATGATTCATGATAGTTTGTTATAGTTTATGTTTTCTCAATTCCCATCCTTCTTTCAGTCCTTTGTCAATGATGCTGTGTGTGTGAATTTGGACCACCTAAGTCATTTCCCCCAAAGGAGAAAAGATTCCAAACTTCAAACTTTCTACCCTCCTAATATTCCTCGGTAGTAAATGTATACTTGTTCTTTAAGGGATTAAATTTAGATGTTTTCATCCCAAAAGTTTATATTTATTTTCAAGGCTCGTGAATAAAGAATAATTTTTATTTTATTTTTTTAGCAATCGGCTCAAGTTATGCCAAAACGAAGTTGTAGTAAACTTAATTAGAAAGCGGAAAATGACAATTTGTTTTGTTCAATTTAATCATTGTTGATTAAAAAAATATGCTTCTTCGAACCAAACCCAAACCTAAACCTACCTCTTTATTTTGGCGCATGTTAGTTGTATGTAGTATGAGGTAACGGGATTCGGACCAAGGCCAGGGAGCTACGTATAAAGGCGCTTCAATTTTTATTTTTAAATTTGTTCCCCTTAATTATTTTAGAATATATAGCTCTGCAGCACGAAGTTTCCATGCCTACAGCGCCCTTCTGTATGCAGCGAATAAAACCAAACGAATAATTGTTTCGTTGGTGGTGCAATTTCTAACTTTCAGTGCTGGTGTTGATAAGATACTGGATTTTTTTTTTACGTAAAATTCAGTGGAATCAAAACCGACATATATCTTCATCTAGTTTTGTATAATATAAAAAATTTAAAAGATATATTTTTGAAAAGCATCTGGTTGCACCAAAAGGCTAGAAAATGAACTGATTCGGACGGAGGTCCACCAAACCCCCACGTGAAATAACTTACTCCCCAGCTGCTGTAATATCAGTCATACAAATTAAAAATCGAGAAAATAGTCTATGCATAAAAAGCTAAAGAGTTTTAATTATAGTTTTTTAATTTTTATAATAATTATTTTAAAAGTCATATTAATTATAATTTTTAATTTATTGACAATGATTATTATGTTCTTTTTAAAAAATTAATATTAATAACAATTTGTACATTATTTTTTGTGTTTATTTCTTTTCATCATAACATTTATTATATTCTATATTCCTTTCTCTTTTTTTTTTCTCTGTCTCCTTTAGTTATAAAATTTGTTAGAGTTATACTAATAGCATATTTCTCTTTTATATGTATCTTACATTTCTCTATTTCTTTCTTCTGATCTTGTCCCTTCCAAGAAGAAGAAGATGGTAGTTGAGGAGGGTAAGATGAACTCCCATGGCGAGGTGGAATCACGACTCCAGCAAGAAGCGAACAGGAACCACCATTCTCCATTCTCATCATCCTCCCTTGGAAGACAATCATCAATATACTCTCTCACACTAGACGAATTCCAGCAGAGTCTATTATGCGAGAGCGGCAAGAACTTCGGGTCCATGAACATGGACGAGTTTCTCAGCAGCATATGGAGCGCCGAGGAGAACCAGGCCATAATAACCTCCTCCAACCTGCCTCTATCCCAAACCTGCCTAGAGAAAGGGACAACAACGATAAGGAAACAGCCAAGCCTCCCTCGCCAACCTTCACTGTCCCTCCCTCCACCTCTCTGCAGGAAAACCGTGGACGAAGTTTGGTCCCAGATTCAGAAAGAACAACAGAACAACAACAGCAATGACAACAACAGTGTTCTGAATACCGAGCCTGCCCCTCGCCAACCCACTTTTGGCGAGATGACTTTGGAGGATTTTTTGGTCAAGGCCGGGGTAGTTCGGGAACCTTGTGGACCACCACCGGCGTCACACTCTCAGCACCAGTACCAGCACCAGCATCAGCACCACCACCAGCATTACACGAATAACAACGCTGCAATGCCAGCAATGGCTTCTTCTTTTGTTGGTAGGCAAGTTATTGGTGGTGGTGCAGTGAGTAACGTGGTTGCACCGGCTTATCAAGTTGGGGAGGCTTCTGGTGGGTATGCTGGAAATGGAAAGAGGGATAGCGGTGGCGGGTATCAGACGCCGGCGGTTTGTTTCGGAGGGGGCGGGTATGGGGTGAGTATGGGAATGGGTGCGCCTGTCAGTCCGGCTAATTCATCAGATGGGATAGGGAATGATGGTGGTCAGTTTGGGCTTGACAAGGGTGGTTTGAGAGGTAGAAAGAGAATGGTGGATGGTCCTGTGGAAAAGGTGGTGGAGAGAAGGCAGAGGAGGATGATCAAGAATAGAGAGTCAGCTGCCAGATCTAGAGCCAGAAAACAGGTGCCTCATTCCATCAATGCAATGGCTACATATCCTGTTGATAATCTTGATATATATCATGAAATGTTCATGCTGGCGTCCTGCTTCATACAGATAATTGCAGTGCACACTCCCAACTAGAATTATTGTATAAAGCTAGTGTACTCAATTTGAGTGAACTATGGACTGGGTAGTTGATACATACCAGTAATAGTATATTTATGTGCTACTGAACACAACATTAGTTTAGGAAGAATTAATAATGTATCAAGACTTATGCTTCCAAGTTGGATACGTAAGTTTATATAAGAATCTGTGCTCGGACCTTTCCACTTCGGAGTGTACATGTTCGCCATTGATTCAGTAGGATCGATAGTTTTCCTCAATAGTTTTCCCCTTGAAATTATGTAACTAGGATTGGCCTTTCTTGTCCAAGAAATTATAGGGGGTTATTGACAGGTTCAAACCACCAGCAGGCTATCAAGATCAACTACTAATAAAATGCCTATTAATTAATTTTGTTTACTTAGCTTAGATTTAGAGATGTAAATAAAGGACCACGTAGCTGCTAGCTTGTGAGGCTCATTGTGTTTTCCAGTTCTTGCATAGAGTTGGTCTTGTGATGATGATTTGGTGGAACGATAAGAGATGGAAAAGTAGGGTCCGATTAATAACCTGAACATTGTCTTATCGCATAATGCATGAAACTATATATATATATAGTTTGCTGAAGCACTGAAGCAGATGATCAAGGGTAAGCAATTATTAATGGGGAGAAATGTGGTCAGGAAGTATATTAAACATACACTAGTTTCGGCTAGTAGGAACTCACTTTCAAGAACATTAGAGAGATCTTGTTCTTTGAGAACTCCCCCTGTGCAGACTAAAGGGGTACTGGAATTACGCCAGAAGGAAGACATTTTAAACTTGTACAAAGTAATCCATTTTTTTTTTGGAATATTTTGGTAGATATTTGAGGAAGGATTGTTATTAAGCTTCATTTGTGGAACCTTATTCGTTTTTTTTGCTTTGGCAGGCATACACGGTTGAATTAGAAGCAGAACTAAACCAATTAAGAGAAGAGAACGCCCAACTGAAACAGGCGCTGGTACTGCCAAATAACATGAACTTATGCATGCAGAATGTTGTAAGTTTTTGTTGTTATGTATTAGTAATTCAATTATACTGACAAGGTTCTTGCTTTTATTCTTCAGGCCGAGCACGAGAGGAGAAAGAAGCAACAGGTAACCACTAACCAATAGTGATCTAATTAACTTCCTAGTTTGAAGTTCACATCAAGGGTACAAAAGCTTTGGTGTAGCATTGTCCTTTCATGCTCCATTACTATAATTAAAACCCAATATGAGAACTATTGAATATCTATGCAGCTTTAGCTACGCACAAGACAGTAACTCAATTGTAGACACTCTGCAACTTACAATGATTGTTTTATTTCCCGTCCGATAAATCCATAACAAAACTCACATGTGTTCTTGGGAAATTTGTCATATATAATCTGATCTAGTCGTGACAACACCCTTCTTTTGAAGCAAATAACTTAAAACTACATCTAAATTATTATCTTGTGATCACCTTGTGCAGTGTTTTGAGGAAGTGAACGTTAGAGTTCAAACCAAAGCTCATAAAGCAAAAGAGAAACTGAGAGCTTTGAGAAGGAACATGAGTTGTCCTCCGTGAAGAAACTGCATGGTAACAAGTGAAATCTTTGGATTTTAGTACACACAAGAGTTTGTTGCGATGCATCTACTTGTGTGGCTAAACGAAGAAAAGTCAATGACACGTATCCAGAGGGAAGAACATAACTAAAAAATTACTAAAGTCAAAGCCAGTTGGAGAAACAGAGAAACAGAAGGACGGAGTCATGAATTTAATTATAGAGTCAAGCTGCAAGAGTCCTCAAGTTCAAGATCAATGAAGGATTGGATCATTCAATGCAGATGACTCTTTTCAAATGATAACTAGTTACTCAAATGTACAATATAGCTGTTGTATTATTGATGGCATTTTCATCGTTTGTAAAATAACTAATGTGTCTACCGTTCATGTTTACGCTTACCACACTCTTGTTTAGTTGTTGATTTGATCGTTGGTGGGCACTATTTTCAGCTATACATATGGAAACTGAATGCCTTAATTGCCAGAGTCAATCTTTTATATATTTATATACATACATGTGAATATCTTTGGTCCTCTTCGGAAATTTGAAGACACTCAAAATCAGGCTTTCTCCATAGGATTTGAATTTCTAACTTGTTGGTATCACCAGAATCAATTATTAAATGAATTATCGCCAACCATTTCATATCCCACCATACCCCTATTACGAAGGGATTATGCATAATTACAAGGATGATACGGTGATTATAAGGGGCAATCAACTCTGTAGCATCAACGGGGACGGGGTTCCCCTACACACTCTATACTCGTCTAATGCCTATAAATAGCAGGGAACCAACCTCTCCCAGGTAGGCTACCCCTCCCTCATTGTTACTCTGCTAAAATTATTAATATTGAAGTGTCTCCTTGCGAGAACACCCCCCTCACCACATGAATCACCACCGGATTTCTATGCCAGAAAGTAGAACCACCAACTAAAAATAGTACGAGAAAATCCAGAATCATCATATAAATAAGCCCAAAGGAGTAAAAAATAGCCCAAAGAAGCTGTAGATACATTGCTAATTACTACCATGACTAAAACCCAAATGCGGTGTTTAACTAGGAAAGAAGAAAGTTAGAATGATTCACGAGGAACAGCAAACATTTGCAATGCAGTAATATTCAAGCGCATAAAAGTAACCACATATAGATTCCCTCTTCTCCTTCCACCAAAAAATAAAGTAATAAATAATGGAAAGAAGGGGGTTGTGATGGAAACTGAAATTCACTCTTATACACAAAGAATCTATAACTTTACAATTGAAGAATTCTTGTGATTCACGACAGAAGAAATGGACAAAAGAAACTTGTGGGGTATGCAAGTATCTTGTTTCACTTTGACAGGGATTAGACGAGTGCGACAGAACCACCTACTCATATTCAAACTCGAACTTTACATGCCCATATTTTCTTCCAAGTTGAATAATGAATTCAGAGAATCTGGCAAGAATTTGGCACTCTTCATGTGTTTTGACCTCTGAAACAAGACCATAAATGACCAATTTTTTCAAATTGGGACATCCTTCCAAAAGTCCAGCTACCCATACTGAGAAAAGATCACTAATTACAGTCCATCCCAGTTCTAACACCACCACATTCATCAAACAAGACAAACCCTGCAAGCCATAATGAAGCACTCCATCTCTTAAATCATAACTTAAGGACAAATGCATCAGCAGAGGAAAGCAGACAGAAACTGTCTCTATATCAACAACCTCATCCTCGTCATCAAAAACAACTCCCCACAGCCGAAGCTTATATAACTTGGATGCTTTTGAGATCATATGATAAAATTTTGGCCACATAATTGTGAAGTTACAGACATCTATAATCTCAAGGCTCTCTGTACTATCCCCAATATCAAGATGGATGACACTCACATCATCAATTTTCAACACCTTCAATGTTCCCTTTCCAATCAGCTCAAAAACCTCAAAGGTACAATCTTTCAAATGAAGTTTCTCAAGTAAATCCGCCTCCAATGTAAACTTATCCGAACTAAACGATTCAATGAAGAAATCCTTCAAAGAAACGGTGCTGAGCTCCACGGAAGCCTGCGAATCAGACATTGCAATTTCCGGACTAACCATAGCCAAGGTTTCAAGCTTTGGACAGGCAGACAGCAGAAGGCTCAAATCCAACGCCGAGACGCTAACAAAGCTCAACGAAAGCGACTTCAAGCAAGGAAACTTCAAGTAACTCGGCTCAACACCCGTGATAGAATTGCGAGCCAAGGTCAACACCTCCAACCTCTGCCTGCTGCATTTTTCAATGATATTGAAACTAGGGGTTGTCCTCACATTGTAGCACAATTGGCGCAAGGAGTCCCTAGTATACATAAGCCAAGCAATGACCGGCGCGGCCGAGAACTCGTGCTCATCATCCATGAAAATGGTCAAGAATTGCAGTGCCTTGGTTTCAAAGATTGTCTGAGTGATGAGTATTTCCAACCTATTAGAGGTCAAGTCATGATAGAGGGGCCAGTCACAATAATTGAATGAAAGACTGTATAGGTGACTGCGCCATGCTTCCCTCCATTTCTTGCAAGTTGCAGAAGCAATCACAACATCCCGGGCAGAACCAAGAAGAGATAATATATTACCAATCACTTCAACAGGAAGGTGCTCCATAGCAGTACAATAAAACAAATTAACAGAATAAACAAATACTCAACCACAGCATCAATTTCAAAAGAGTCCAATCCAATCTATCAGAATTCAGAACCTGTGCAGTATGTCGAGATTTCACAAATTAAACTTAATTGAACAACAATAATAATAATTAATAAATAAAAATCAGAGGCAAGGGAATCGTGTAAGGGAATAGACTGTGACTGTGAGGGATACTAGTGAATCAGTATCGCAGCTAGCATTGAATCGGTAAATAGGAGAAACACGCAGTTATAAAGATTAAACGAACATCGAAGGGACTCACTTGTAGAATGAAAGGATCGTCTTCTTAGCGAGGAGAAATTGGAAATTGAGCACTCATAACAACCAAACCTCGCCGAAATTGGAGAGAGAGAGAGAGGACCTACCTCTCTCCCCAGGCGAAGGGGAATTTTTGTTATGGAGAGGCAAAATCGGAGTGGGTCTTCAAAATCGTGTGCGAGGTCCTTTGCACGTATTACCACCCACACAGGCTTTTACAGTTTTACCACTCTCCACCGCCGGATTTAACTCTTCTTGCCGTAGCGAGTAAGAGAGTGAAGGTGTATTTGTTAATTTAAAATTGATTATGTTCAACGCATATCCAAACATGCGGATAGAGTAATTATTTTACACGTTCGCCCACTCTAGAAAAAGCAAAACTCTTCTTTTCTTTCTTTTACTTTCATGACGACACCCACACACCACATGACTCACAAATATTACGCTCTTTTCTTAGTAAAAAAAACTACTGTTAATTAATTTTGTCAAATAATGATAATTAGTACCGGAAGAATTTCTTTTTTTATATATAAATTTGCTAGCAAAAACGCAGGTACTGCCACGTCAGTATGTTTGCATTTTTATTATGTTAACGTATTTTTGTTGCACTAAACTTGATATATTGTAATAATTTCATGTATATTAATTTTAGTTTAATAATTGTGTGTCCACATTTTTTAATTTTTGAACAAAATATCTCTTATTATACATTAATATGTATATTAATTTTAGTTTATTAATTTATTTTTTGCTTAATGCATGTTTATCTGTAATTTTTTTATATGTTATTTTTAGTTTAATAATTTTTTTTAACACATTGGCAGATTTTTAAAATTCAAAAATGAGCAGATTTAATTAACAAATTGATAGATTTTAAAATTCAAAACAATGGATGGTTTTAATTAAAAAATTGGCAGATTTTAAAATTCAAAAAATTGGACAGTTTTAATTAACAAATTTGTAGGCTTTTAAAATTCAAAATATGGATAGTTTTAAATTTCAATAAATGAAAACAATAAGTAAAATTGAAATCAGTTATCTATGTTAGTCTCTTTTTTTTTTTTTAAACAAAGACAAATAATTAAAAAAAAGTTGTTTAAAAACTGAAAAAATATTGAGCAAGTTGAAAACAATTATTTTTCAAGTCTTTTAGAGAGGGAATAAAATGGCATGACAATTTAAGCGATAGTATATAATCTAATTTATGCAACCACACATACACACACATGAAACTTTAAAATTAAACGATAGTAAAAAAAAATTAAGAAGCCTTGGAAACTTAATTAACAAATTGGTAGATTTTTTAAATTTAAAATATGGGCAATTTTAATTAGCAAATTAGTATATTTTTAAAATTAAAAAAAAGAGCAGTTTTAATTAACAAATTAATAAATTTTAAAATTAAGAAAAAATGGACAATTTTAATTAAAAAATTCGTAGGTTTTAAAAATTCAAAAAATGGATAATTTTAAATTCCAATAAATGAAAGCAATAAGTTAAAAAGAAGTAAAATTGAAATTAGTTATCTATTTTAGCCTTCTTTTTTTTAAAATGAAGACAAACAATTAAAAAAAAAGTTGTTTCAAAACTGAAAAAATATTTAGTATGTTGAAAACAATTTTTTTTTCCAAGTCATTGAGGGAAGAAATAAGAATGGCATGACAGTTTAAGAGATAGTATATAATCTAGTTTAAGCATACACACAAGCAAGAAAGTTTAAAATTAAAAGATAGTTAAAAAGAAAAAAAATTATGAAGCCTTGGGAACTTAATTAACAAATTGGTAGATTTTAAAATTTTAAAAAATGGACAGTTTTAATTAACAAATTAGTAGATTTTTAAAATTCAAAAAAATGGATAGTTTTAATTAATAAATTGGTAGATTTTTAAAATTCAAAAAATGAGCAATTTTAATTAACAAATTGGTAGATTTTAAAATTCAAAAAAATGGACAATTTTAATTAAAAAATTGGTAGATTTTTAAAATTCAAAAAATGGATAGTTTTAAATTTCATTAAATGAAAACAATAAGTAAAAAGAAGTAAAATTGAAATTAGTTATCTATGTTAGTCTTCTTTTTTTAAAAAAAAGACAATAATTAAAAAAATTGTCTAAAAACTAAAAAAACATTCAGTACGTTGAGAGCAATTTTTTCCCAAGTCATTGAGGGAAGGAATAAGAGTGGCACGACAATTTAACAAATAGTATATAATCTAGTTTAAGCATACACATTACTAACGAACTATCAAAAGGCTTAATATGCCCGTATTATTTAGCTAGGCCAAACATACTCTTAAGAGTGCCACAACCACTTAAGAGGGAAAAAAAAAACATCTCAATCTATAAAAGCACCTTCACCATCGCAAATCTACAAAGGAAAATAATCAGGAAAAAATGATATGATCTTATTATGTAAACACAAATTGGGGACAAAAAAATAAAAAAGTAAAAGCCAAACCCTAACACACGATGTAAGTGAATGAAATAGAAAGTGAAAGTGAGAAATACCTACTTCAAAATATAGAGATTGATAGTGATCTTATAAGGCAAAGGATGGCACAAATTGCAGTGAAGGAGCACATTTACAATTCACAAATGAGGTCCCATTATGCAGTGCAAGAAAGACCAATAAAGCAAGAAAGAAGAATTCTCAAAAGCAAAGGAAGAACCTTTTAGTGCTTCGGGGTTGAAAGAGAAAAAAAAAAGGGAAAAGTTGTCTATGTAAAAGTGGAGACCAAAAACAGTTACTAAAATAGGTATCCCCTTTATATAATGGTATAGATTAATATACTATAAAATCAAATATTCAATTTTGAATAAGAAAAATTTTAAGAGATAAGAAAATAGGCTACACACTAACAATGTAAAACAGTTTTACACTGTTATCCAATCACAACCCACCGTGTATGATAAGTTTGTTGACCTTGATAATAACCACCCTAAAAATCACACTAAAACTAATTTTCAATTGATTGGCACTGTAAAACAACTCTTAAAGTTAGTTAATCTCAATTTAAATTTGAATTGAATTTTAAAATTTGAATATCGACACTATATCAAATAGAAAAAATACAATTACTTAAAATTAATCAATTTTAACTTAAAATTAATTTTTAAATTTTAAATTTTAAATTTTTCATAAATCATATCAAATTAATAAATATAGAGATTATATATCTTGTTTCAAATAATTTATTTTCATTATTTTTTCCTCAATTTTAAAAATTTCATCTTTAATTTATTCTTTTTAATAATAATTTTAATTTTCATATTCAATTAAATAAAATACTTATTATTAAATATTAGAGTAAATTATATTGACACCCCCTCAAATTTCATCAAATTTCATCCCATACTCCTCTTTTTTTTACTCCTACACTACCCCTCTTACGTATTTGATAAACATTACATTAACACTTCTTATATATCACATTAACCTCTCTTGATTGTTTAAAAAATATTACAACATGCACTCTTATGAGGAAGGTTATTGTAAACATTAAAATAACAGAAAAATTATGTACAATTTCAAAAAAATCTCCAAAGATGTCAATGTAAGTTACTCCAAATATTAACAATAAAAATATCTCTTATTTTTATAACATTAACTATTAGGATAGTTAATTATTTGATTAACGTCTGTACTAAATCTATAAGATAAACCATATTTGAAGTTGCAAAAGACCAAGCTCAATCCCTTATTTTTATGGCAAGTTTGAAACAAAAGAGAGAAAGTGAGAGAGGAGAGAAAAAGATTGAAATTTAAATTAAAGGAAGAGTGAAAGGAAAAATTAAATTTTTGTTTATAAAAGTCAACTTTTCTCTTTCTTTTTCTACCACTTTCTCTTAAACCAAACAAAAGAAAAAATATCATTATCTACATTTTTTTTCTTTTTATTTTCTTTCCATTCTACCAAACATACCATTAGTCATTTGTGAACTTAACAAGCTTGCTAATTCTTTAGTTTTTCTTCATCGCTTGCCTTACGTAGCCAATCGGGTTTTAGACTGAAAAGGAGAATATTATTATTAGATGACCGTTGAGTATTAATAATTTCAGGTCAAGTAATTAACAATTAATAAAAGAACACAAACTACAAAATAATTAACTAATTTCTTACTAATTAAATTGATGAAACCAAATATCCTAAATTTATACATAATTAAATTATTACTTGAGATATTGTAAATCTTTAAATATTTAGTATTTTCTTTATTCATTTTCTATAAATCATTTACCATAATCACACCCTTTTTGTTTCTCTATGTAGCCAAAAATTTAGTAAAACAAATTCTTGCCAACAACCCTATAAAACAATATCATAAAGTATCTTGACCTCGAAACATGTACGATTAATATAGTATTTTACATTTCATAAAGCATCTTCTGTCATTATTGGCAGGTCATCATTCCGTTAAATGCAAAAATACAAGAACTACATGCAGCTTTGGTAGCTACCTTCCCTCGCTCCCAGCTTGTTAGGGTTAGACGTGCGCACATCTTTCCCCCGAGCAATGCTAAAGACTATGTCATTCAACCAGAAATGATGATTCGTAATAATTTAGTAAAAGCGTAATCTTCAAATTGACCAAAGAATTTTAAGAGAAATTTCTTCAGCTCTGAATGCGCTGAATGATATGTTAAACTTAACGGAGATTATTTCAATGATATTGTTAACCTACAAACTACAATTTTAATGATACAAAGAATTTTACATTAGAAATAAGAATCATCAGAACAAATGATAATGCAAATTGTTGAAATAAGCCTTCTTAGCATCAGCTTCAGAGAACTCTGTATATTGAGACCATGTCAGTACTCAGTGTCCCTTTGTTCTGAGCACCAAAAGCTCTCATTTCCCTTGTTCTCGCAGGCGGAATTATAGAAATCCATTATTAGTTGTACTTGTATGTCTATCAATTAAATCATGATAGGACGACTTCATAAGTGAGGATCCACAGCAAGTTGAATGGCAATTTTAACCATCTCATGGCTTAGAAGCTCCACTACTGGTTGTTGTCATGAAAGATTCACCACAACCACACTGGCCTTTAGAATTTGGATTGACAAAAATAAATTCCGATCTGATGGGAGAAGCAAAAAAGAGTAGTAGTTAAAATAAAAGCACTGAAAACAAAGCAGTAGTTCACATTAGAAAAAAGAAAGAATGAAAGAAAACAGTCGAACCAAGTAACAGAAACGAGTACAACACAATAACTGTACAGTAATTTTCATGCCATTTCATCAAAACCTTCCTTCAGTGATGCAGACATTTTTCCCACATATATTCCCAGAGCCTTCATGTAACACAAATTCATACCACATTTCATCAAAAGCTTCCTTTAATAATGCATATATGATATAACCATATACTCATCCTGACAAGATATTTGGGATCTGGAAAATAATTGACTACTCCAAAAGCACAAATTAATGCGGATTCAGGGAGGAGGTGGTAATAGTTTCTGTCACAAGCAGATCAATGCCTAAATATGCAGTTCCTAAATGGAAGCTTTAAGTTAGCAACATTCTGATACAGAGAATTTTATTAATGTAATATGTTCTAAAGCTTGATAGATTTATATGCATTTGTGTTTCAATTCTGTGTATATTCAGTATTTATAAATTATAATAATGACATCATGTCTAAACTCAATTCTTTACCAGAAGAAAAATGTTCAAAGAAAGGATTAGATTATGAAAGGGAGTAGGAATTAGAGTAGAAATAAAGGATTACAAGTAGAGGTGGCCCTCTGTAGAGACTGAAATCACAAAAAAAATACCCAAAAAGAAAGAACATAACAAGGGAAATTCTTCTGCCAAATCAAACTATGAATTAGAATGGAAATAATAGAGACCAAACTCCGCACAAGCAGAGGTAGCCCTCTGTGAGAATGAAATCACAAAGAAAATGCATGAAAAGAAAGAAAATAAAGAGGAAAATTCTGTAGTCATACAGATTACAGAATATCCCACCCCTTTCAAACCTCTCTGCCTTGCTCAAATTTTGCCTACCTACCTCTCTTCCTTTCCCCTGCGTGTCCCCACCCCCTTTCTCCCCATACAGGTACGGTACCACAATTCCCTTATCCACTAAACATATGACAGCTATCCATGTTGTTTCAGCCATTCCACTCCCTTCCAACAAACTCTTCCTTTTAGCATTTTTCCCATGATGAGGAATGAGCACTTCCCATTTCCTCTAATTCCTCTCTTGCATACCTCCTTTCATACACACACGGCCCACTACCCCCCACTACCCTTCAGCCCATATTTTTTTTTCTCTCCAGTATAGACATGTGCTATGAGCCTAACAGATAAATAGGCTTAATCATGCTAATAAAGCATTTTAGAAAGAAGAAGAAAGGGGGGATTAAAATTAGATGGTAAGATGTGATTAATTAGAGGATTAGTCCCGAGATAGTGAAATGGCATAATATAAGATAGTGGAAAGTTCCTCAAGTTGCCAAAATATAATTTCAACTTATAATTAATTTAATTATGGTGATTGGAATTAAAAAACAAGCAAGGGTAGACATAACATGGTTGAAATAATTAAGAGGTATTAGGAAATCAATTGTCAAGGATATTTAAGCAAAAATTAGGAATAAGGGTACAAGTTAGAAAAGTTACGACAAGGAACTACTCCGGTTCACAAGAGTAACAAATGCACAGATTATTAAAAATTTAATAGATCCAAGCATAAACATATTGGAGGTATTGCCAGTGTGGAAGGGTGGGGGAGGTAGAAAAAGTTACAGTATGATATAAATGCCAGAGACAACATTAAGAGGATTAAGAAATTCACTAATGATTATAATAATTGAGTGTCTGGTATTCTAAGTTGACCTCAAAATCAGACATCATTTAAAAAATATGAATATTTTCCAATTTCAGTTAACTCTGATGGAAACTGTATAATTTGTGATAGGATGAATCTCTCCATCCAAAAAGCAACCAACAGGATAAGGCTAAGTTATAAACATTCATGAGGGAAGACAATTAATAACTAAATTCATGTAGATGGAGCCGTTTTCAGACAATAATCTTAAGATATCTGTGTCCCAACCAATATATGATAACTGTTTATAGAGAGATTTCTCATCACATTCCCAAAACACAATGCAATAGACAAAAATAGCAAAACAAAAGAAAAATACAGTTGACCATGAAGAAAATTTTTTAAAGAAAACATTTACCTCAGTTTGTCATCTACAAAATCCATTTTAGTTCCAATGACGTGCATAAGGGCCTTTGGATCAATCAATATCTTAACACCCTTATCCTCAACCAACTCATCAAACTTCCCTTTTTCATCTGTCAAAAGCAACAGGAAGGAATCTAAGCTCAAGAAGTCATAATGCATTCATCTCCAGCTCACCACAATTGAAAGGAATAATCAGTAGACAAAATTACAAAAATAATTAATTCCCAACAGGATTAAACTTTTATTAATGTTACTCATATTTGGGACATGAGATTTTCATGTGAAATAGGTTTGCACCAAAGGTCAAGTTTGAGGTGTGCCTATTTACCTTAGCATTTGACATACCTCATTGCATGCTTTTGACTAATGATATGGTCATAGCTAATTAATCAAAGAGGGGAAGTATCTTCTAAACTTGAGTTAAGCAAGAGTAAGTCAATGGGTAGCAAGTTTCATAAGACACAAGTTAACAATGTTTTGGAGGTGAAATAAGAAAAGAGACAAAAATGTTTTAATAGAGCTCCATGGTGCTGAATGATACATGTGGCAGATTTCACCTAATGAATTAAAGGCTTTCTTGTTGACTGTTGTCATCATTTCCATTAATCGTCTTGTTACTTACTTGGGCCACTTCCCCATTGACAAACTTCAAGGTATCACTTTTCATCATCTCAAATGTAACTACTGGGTACCGACTATCAATTGTACTTCCTCATTTCAATTTTCAGTCATCCATAGTTCTTATTTCAGTAATAAATGAATTGAGCATTTTCACGCTATTGTGTGTAAACACGGTATGTATATGAAACCAAAGACACAAAATATCCACATAGCAACAAGAGAACCAAACTCCGAATCACCTAATCATCTAGCTTCAGATTATCATAAGATACGATCTCAAAGACATTCGTCATAGGAGCAAGTCATAAAAATTGAGAAAAATCGGTCATTCACAAGCCCCGATGCAGGATTCCTCGAAAAGTAAAGGATTATCTGTGCGGAACACTCCTTTTGAAAATTCAAAAACCGAATGGATTCAATCCCATACATAAGATAGGTAATCAAACGAGCCGAAGCTAAATCATTTACGACCAACCTTTCTCCTATGATTATACCACAGGGATTCCAAAACGAATAATTCGTAATCAATTCAGCTAAGTTAATTGAGACAAATCTAAAGGATACGATATTATGAGAATAGATTAATGGAAAGAGTGAGAGAGAATGAGAGACCTGCGTAATTGAGGGTGTAGGATAAGCCGTTACAGCCGCGAGCCTTGACTCCGAGCTTCAAGAAGGGCCTCTGACGCTGCTGCAGCAACTGTCGTATTCGCGAGGCGGCGGCGTCCGTTAACGTCACGGCTTGGCGCCGCGCCGCCGCCCCTATCTTCTCCGCTACCAAGCCCATCGCCTTCGAAGCCATTGAAGATGAGCTATCTCTGTCCCGTCGGGATAATTCCGTCATTTTAAAGCATTTCCAATTTTTTGGGTTAGGCGCGTGGTAGCCACGTTGTGGCCATGCTGCTCGTTGAACGTTCCGGAAGAAAACTATGTGCTTATGTGGCCTAATCATAACGGCCTGTTAGCCCACCGCGGGCGAAGTTATTAAAGATAAATATGTTCTGCTGCTTTGCAATTTGCGTCTGTTTCAAGCAATGCGAGAAATGGTAAAATTTAAGTATGATTGAAGTAGTTTTTAGTTGTGAGTTTTAAAAAAAATTTAAATTGTAACTAGTTTTTAATTTTTAAAAATTAGTTTTAATTTTTTTTTAAAATTTTGGTTTTAAAATAAATTTATTTTGAAAATTTTTTATTTTATTAAAATTAGTTTACAGGTATATTTGTGTGGTGAATTATTAAAATGTAAATTATTCAATCACAAATTTTTAAAATAATCACTATTGTCGTTATTACCAAAAATTCACAACCATTTCAAATGGGTCCTAATTTAGAATTGTAATAGAAATGAATAGTTATTAAGAGTGTAGTTTTTATATTAATAGTGTAGATTTTACGTTGTAAATTAATGAGAAATTATTTTTTTATGATTTTTAAAGTAACTATTGTAAAAATTAATAAATTTATTATATATAGTAACTTGTAATTGTATAATAATATAAATAAGTTTTATATTATCACTATATATATTATTTAGTTGTAGTAGTAGTAGTAATAATAATAAAATAATAATGGTGATAATAAAATTTTAATGTTTTATATTCTATTAGTAGATAAATTTTATGTAAGTTTCATTAATAATTCGAATCATATTGTATTTAATAAAATTTGCTCATAATTTATTTAACAATAAAAATGTATTAAAAATGCATTTGTTAGTCTTTTCATTTAATTTACTAATATAAATTTTATAGATTTTATCAAATATTTTCATGAGTATTTTAAATGTAAAAAAAAAATACATAATTTAAAAGAAAATTTATTTAAATTATATAATAAAATGGATTTATCATTTTTAGGTGTGTGATAATTTTTTGTTGTACTCTTTTCATCATATTCTCAACACACTTTTTTTTTCTTTGAGAAGTACATTTCACATACTATTCTTGCAAACTAACCAAAAAAATATTTTTCTTAATCATCTCAAACTATCCTTCTTTTATATTTGTCTATATACTTTTTTTTAATTGCCTATCATTTTCAATTGAAAAATAACCTTATATTAGAATTTAAATTGTTTATTATAAATCCAAAATATATTTTGTATGTTTCAAAATATTTATTTATTAAAATTTTAATTAAAATATAATTTGTAAATTTAAACATATTTATTTATTATGAATTATAATTATATAAAAATAAATATTTACATTATACAATAAAAAGGCTAAAATACTAATTAAAGAAAAAAAAACTAATGTTGGAACCAAAGACGTAGAAGCGTCCAGACCCTCAAAGTTCTGAAGATAACAAACTTATTAATGTTCAAGTTTATGCCAAAGAACTAACTTCTTTACAGCATACAAGCTTCCCTTAGAAAACCGTTCAGTAAACGTGTCAGAGAAGACCGTCTAGTAGACATGTCAAAGAAAATCGTCCAATAGACGTGCTTAAAGAAGACCGTCCAGTG
This sequence comes from Spatholobus suberectus, assembly GCA_004329165.1. Taxonomy (NCBI): domain Eukaryota; kingdom Viridiplantae; phylum Streptophyta; class Magnoliopsida; order Fabales; family Fabaceae; genus Spatholobus; species Spatholobus suberectus. Next base: position 13,502,302 of record CM014732.1, on the reverse strand, counting down.
AACTATGAAGATGATCGTCTGAATAACATATTCAAATATCTGATGCAAGCTTCCAAAGACAAATATTCAAATGGCTAAGTTCTATTTTGAATGTCCAATTATTTATGTTAGTTTTTCTTGAAACTAACATATTACTACTTTTGTGATCTAATGTTCAAATTGTTTGAAACATTAAATAACATCAGAATCATTCTAGTGCAAGAGCACAGCAAAAAAGCAAGTCAACTTATCAAGCTGCTAAGACGAATGAAGAATGATCAGAAAAATAGACCGCTAGCACAATCCTGCACCTTCCTTTTTAGTGCAAGTCTAAAAGATGTCGCACCTGATCTCTCTAAAAGGCTAGTTTGCACGCCCTTCTTTGCATAACGAAGTTAAGTCTTCACAACAGATCTTTTCTCTGAAGACTATACATGTATTAAGGAAGAACGTCACAAACCAGACATAAGTGCCTGGTGTAAAACATTCCTAGTTAACAAATTACTTTTGAACAATTGATAGAAGCGTTTAGTGGATGATAGCAAAAATCTTATAAAGATTTTTAGAGTGTGCTTGAGCTTTATCTTTCAAATCCTCACTACGTGAGTTGATATCGTTTGTATAAAACACTTGTTGTGTTGTGAAAGCCTGGAGAGGCTTAGTGTGAAAGAATACTTGGGTTAAGTAATCTAGGGCAATTGCGTTGTAAAGCCTGAAGAGGCCGCAAACAATACTTGTAACCTAAGGTTGGTTAGTGAATACCTTCTGGGTGAAGGGACTAGACGTAGTTCAAGTTGAGTGAACTAGTATAAAACTTTCTGTGTTCTTCTTCTCTTTATCCCTACGCTTGAAAACGTTTTCATATTGATCAACTTATTTCAAAAAAGTTTTTAAACGCACAATTCAACCCCCTCCCTTCTTGTGCGCTTTTTCTCTTTCAACTAACCTTATTAAAAGGATACACACTTAATTCAAAATAATTTAAACTTAAAAATAAAAAGTTAGGAATCACATGTGTCATTCTTTAAAGTTGAATAAAGTGAAAAAATGAGTTACTTTTAATATAATGTTCTTTAATTTAGGGTTTACTATATACATTTTTTTTTAACGATTTTTATATACAAGTTAAATAGTTAAGATTTAAAAAAAAAAAAGGAATTTTCACAACTTCTTAAATAAATATTTAAAATAAGAAACATAATAAAAATAAAGTGATAAATTTATAATTTTATAAACATAAGAAATAAAAAAGAGAAATAGATTATACACTGACAGTGTAAAGTAATTTTATACTGTCATCCAATCACAAACAACCATATATGATAAGTTTGTTGGCTTTTACAATAACTACTCTAAAAGTTATATCAACAATGAATTGTAATTTGTTGACGATGTAAAAGTTTTTACACTAACTGTAACACCCCTACTTTTGTATATTAAATTATTCTGTATGTTTAAAAAATTTTTTAGGTCATCAATGTATTTATAAAAATTAATAATCATTTTAGAATTTTTTCTGGAAATTATTGAGATAATCTTTGTAAAATGACAAAAATACCCCTAGTTAACTATAAGAACCAATCAGAGACTTTTTGACCTCAAAATATTTTGAAAATTTTATATTAAGTATCTCTCATTATAAAAACTTTATTTTGAAAGAAAAGTAGTGAAATTTATAACAATCCTATTTCAATTCTTCAATTGTTTTTTTTAATATTTGACAATGCAATTCTAAAAAATCGGAAAGGAACTTCAAAATTCTGAATCTCACCATTTTTCTCAGAATATCAAGAGCTATTTAATCAGTGATTTTTAATAATTTTTCTGAGCCGGAGAACGAAGAAATTAGAAAATGACAATTTTGTCCCTATTTCTCAACATTAAGAACTGACATGAGGAAAAGATTCAATTGACATTAAAATGTTAATTTGAGCTTGGAATTATGTCATATATATTAAAATATAATTTTGGGGATTTTTTGGGAATTTTATGCAATTTCTGTGTAAAATGACCAAAATGTTCCTACGTATCTAATAAGCCAGCAGTACTGGTTTGACATTCAAAAAGGGTGAAAATGGTAATTTTAGTTTATTTATGGGTAAAATATTTAATTTTATAATTTTCATAAAAAATTTGGTATTTATTGAATTAAAATGGATTTTCTAGCTTAAAAATACAAAATAAATACATATAATTTGAAATAAATAAATAAAAATGAAAATTTATTATTATAAATTTTTATTTTTATTTATTTATTTATTTTTGATGAAAAATAATGTATTTTTCCAGTTTTTCATTAAAATGAATTATTTTGATATTAAAAGCTAATTTTTCAAGTTTAGGCGTTTTTGTTGGTATCAGTTAATTCACCTACAGATAAAATTTGACACATGGAGGCTTGGGACAGCTGGTGGAGCACGTCCCCAACCCTAAAATAGGTGATTCACCACCTATTTGGGATATGTGTCCTTAAATTGGATTAAAAATAAATAAAAATTTGATTTATGACATAATGCTTACATAATGGATGATGTAAATCTTTGGACACCTAACCCCCCTCCTTCTTCTATAAATAGGCCTCAAAGTTTTCAGATTTTCACTCATCCTTTTCTCTCTCAAACTAGACAAATTCTTAGAGAGCTTCTCTCTCTAGAAAAAAATTTATTTTACTTTGTTTTTATGCTAAAATTTTACCAGTTTTCCAACAACTAGTAAAGTTCTCTTCCTAAGAGCTTTGCATCAACAATTCCATCTTCTTCGTCAACTATCTTAGAGGTAATGGGGGGAGTGAGGTTGGTTCTAAATTATGATTACTTTGCATGTTAGTAGGAAGAGTTTTTCCCTAAACCCGTTTAGGCTTAAGTTTTATTATTGTTATTATTGTTTAATGTTAAACTTTAATTTTTGCTAAGTTGTTACTCTGCCCAAATTTAGATTATTAAATCATTACTAAATTGTTACTTTGCTCAAATTTAAATTATTAAATTTTACTTGCTAAGCTATTACTCTGTTCAATTTTAGAAAATTAAAATGCATTTGTTAAGCTGTTACTCTGCTCAAATTTAGAAAATCAAAATGAATTTATTTAGTTGTTATTCTGTCAAAATTTTAGTAATTAAATTATAATTACTATATTGTTATTCTGCTAAAATTTTATATGATTACTAAATTGTTATTCCGTTAAAATTTTGGTATTATACAATTTTTGCAAAATAAGACATAAATGTTGATTGTACTGGTGCTTAAATTAAATGAGACTAGGGAAACTTCTACTTGAGAAGTTAGAAATTGATAGTTAGTTAGCAATGTAAAGCGAGTGACATGTAGTGGCATGGCACCCTACTAAGGAAGTTACAGTTTGGTACGCTGAGGAATGAAAGGCAGGGACCCACTTGCAAAAGTCTTGGGGGTAGGCATCGAGTGGTGAAGATCCCAATAGTCAGGGTAGCGCCCTTAAGCCAAGATATTTGCCTGACCAAACTCGATAACCCCGACAACTGCTCAGCATTCCAAGATTGGTTTGAGAGTATACCTCTATAAATGGATATCCTGACTGTTATTTTCCTCAATGATAATGAGGACTGTACCACACAAGGGTAGTCTGATACAATTTAGAATGAACCTTAGGATCCCTTATGTTGTCAGCTGTGTTTTATATTTGTTTTATGGTAGATTTCCTATCGTACATGTAAAAGTGATTTTAGAACAAAACACCTCACTCTATTATTTTATTCTGTGTATGATTGATCGTGATTATTGAAGACGACATTAACTCTTCGTGATGCTGAGTATGAGATAGAGAACATCTCAACGAGGGAGGACCTGAAGACCTATAGTATTTTCTTTTTGTATGAGGGATAGGGTAGATAAATACTGCTTTGCATATGATCATTTTGATGTATATAGTGGGCTAGGTAGTATATGTCTTTCGATGTACTTTTGTTTTCTAACTGTTATGTATTATCGTCAAACCATGATGTACCGTTTGATATATATACATATATACATAAGCGATTTTTATCACTTCACTTCTATTTTCAAATTCTGTCAAATTTAGAAAATTTCTATTATAAAAAAAAAATTACCAACATTTTCATCAACTTAAATTAATAATTAAATTAATATAAATTATATGTAAAATTAAATGAGTGTTACACTAACAGTGCATTGTATTTAAACTCAACAAAAAATCATCTTTAGAGGTCCAAAAAATTTCAAATACTAAGGTCCAGGTTGAGGCAAAATGTAATTTTAAGTTTTTAAATTTTTAAAAATCAAAACTAGTTTTAAAATCCACGGATCAATGTAAGGCCGAGGCAAATGCAAATTACCTATTTCATAGGTCTATTTATTTGCATATTTATATGGATTGGGCTTATACTAATCAGATTGACCAACACATGTAACTAGGGGTGAGTATCAGGCGGGTTTGAGCCAAAAATAGCTCACCCAATATAAATTGAACATAGTTATTTATGGATCGTTGCCGACTGTGTGATCCTTCAATTTAGTCGGATTACAGGTTTAACGGCCAGGTATTAATGGATCAAAGGCAGAAGCAAAGAAAAAGGGACGATCGGAGGTAGTAGCAAAGGAATAAAAAAGGTGAAGGGTGAGTGTGAGCTACAACTGAGTTGAGGATGATGGAGTGGTGGCTTGATTGGATATTTCAAGAAACATAAACATTGTAGTTACAAAAGAAGAAAACGTATACCTGAACCAATGGTGGCTTTTGTTTTGTTCAACAAAAATGGAGGGATAATGAAGTTTTCAAGTTTCTTTTACCTGATTACATTTTTGCTTTACCGCCTTCTATGCTTTTAAAAATATTTTAGTACATTTTTGGGAAGTGGGATAGTTAGAGTGAGAAGACAAGTCACAGGCACTAGAGCAAAAAACAGTCATATTCTTTTATGCCATGTTACAATTTTCATTTCACATATAAGTGTCATAGCATGTTGAAGAAGTATGGAGATTGTCGATCAGGTCGGTCACCGCCAGAATAATTTTTTAAAAATTGAATATGACCGTTATAAACCATATAAAACCATTTTTTTAATTTGTTAACCCGTTTACCAACCAAAACCACCCAACTTTTCATTTTCCTTTCTCAGATACTACAGGTTCAGGTGGGTCATGAGTTTGGGCACACCCCTACACGTAACTTAACAAGACAACTTCTAAAACTTTAAAATTAGAATTAGAAAACTTTTAAGTTTAAGTTTTATGCAAATAAGTTTTATATTTAAATTTAAGTTTGAGAAACAAAATTTACAATCACCTCAAATCGACCTAACTTAATTAAATTTGTTGAGTTTAGTATTTTCTTTTTTTTTTTTACCTCAAACTAATCCGTAAACAACTCTAATCTTATAAACCCTTACCAAAATTGATGTTTATGAAATAAATGTACTTTTCATTTTCATTTTTTTTAACTATTATATAATTATTTTAGAATAAATAAACATATAATGTGATTCTTACAAATATTATTTGTGCTCATTTAATTTTCAACTTTTTTCATACAAATTAGATACTGAAGAGATTATTCTGTTAACAAATTAACTTTGATAGGTGGTAATTGTATATATTTGTCAATAATTTCAAAGATCAAATAATAAAAAAAATTCACTTGTCAGATTAATACAAATGATTTTTTTAATAATTAAATACTCTAATTTCTTAAAAACAAAAACAAAAAAGTAGAGATAGGCAGAGCACGTGGAAAAGGAAACCCCTAGTCGACTAGGTTTTTTTTTTTTTTTTTTGATAAACGACTAGGGGTTTTCAATTCCAAAGCTGTCCTGTCTGCATATGTCGTTGGCAACCTCATCGCACCGAAACCAAAACCACCTTGCGGACCATTTTCATTTTTCATTTATCAACAAAAACACGCAGCTAAAAATGGAGAAACGCTTTTAGTAAGAGGGGAAAAAAAGAAGAAGAAGCATTTCCACTGTTCGTTTTCACCACTCAAATGCTACTCTCACTTTCTCAGACCTCTTCAATTTTCTCAGGTCTTCTCTCTTTCTCTCATCTCCGTAATGTTACGCATTTCCTCTTCAACTTTCACATAACCGTCCTCTATATTTGTGGTTTTTAGCTGTATCATTTGCCGATTCTCCCTTTTCGTGCATTTCATTCACTTCTACTATTATTATTAACACCACCACACTCGAGCATAGTACAGTTCCTTAATTATATTTCTCTTGCCCTAATATTTCGGCCATTATTTATTTATTCACACGAACAGGTATTGGAAGAAAGGATTCCGAGCGAATTGCAACTTTCACGTATTGAATTTCTGTTAATTTTTTTTTCCAATATTTAACCGAAGCCACGGATTTCGATACCTGAAAATGGCAACCTGTTATACACCTTCGAATGTTAGAAATTCGGCTGGAGTGCTAGCTGTTGTTGGAGGGAGAACAATTTCTGAGAACCACGGTAACAGATCATGCTTGTTGAAAATTCAAGAGAACAAGTACTTGTTTGGGAACCGTAAGTGTGGTTCGTTTCAAGTGAAGTGCTCTTCGAATTCCCACAGCATCAGTCGCAAGGACCCTTTTCTGGATCTACACCCCGAGGTTTCAATGCTGAGAGGAGAAGGAGGCAGTGCATTGAACAACCCTAGGCCTAGAAAAGATGTAACAGGTGGAAACGTGGCTGAAAGTTTAGAAGCCACGTCGACTCCGAGTAACTACAATGAAGCTAAGATCAAAGTCATTGGTGTGGGTGGAGGCGGGTCAAACGCGGTCAACCGCATGATAGAGAGCTCCATGAATGGTGTGGAGTTCTGGATTGTTAATACTGATGTTCAAGCCATGAGAATGTCGCCGGTCATTCCTCAGAACCGGTTGCAAATCGGTCAGGAGCTCACACGAGGACTTGGTGCTGGTGGTAACCCTGAGATTGGCATGAATGCTGCCAAGGAAAGCAAGGAATCAATACAGGAGGCAGTTTATGGAGCTGATATGGTCTTTGTTACTGTATGTTCAACCAACCAATTTTCTTCAGTTATAGATTGTGCTAACTGCATTACCGTTTTGCATTGTGAATTTTATTTTTAGTGCACTTGTTAGCATCACATCAGTTGACATGGTTTATAATATATGCTCTGTTGTAATACCAAAATATATGTCTGTAAAGTCATAACTTGAAGTAGGATAGGGTAATGTATGTTTTCATAGAAAAAGAAAGGATAGGGTAATATGTTGTGCAAGGAGGAATAGGCCACAATATTCAACAGAGAGGTTATCAAGGGACTACATCTGAGGGCTTACACTGGTGTGTGGCTTAAATTTTTATTTGGCATGCTCTCTTTAACATTTGTTATGGTGGCATTCAAGTGCATGATCTGAGTTATTTGATCTTCATAACTTGACGCATGTTATTTTGTGAATCACTCTTTTGGATTTTCACATTTCCCCAAGGTATTAAAATTTGAGAGTATCGAAGCTATAACTAATGGTTCTTTATCACATTCATTTTCTATGTATGCTCTTAAATGGTGTTGGACTGTTGGTTCTTTTGTGGAGGGGGAACATTAACAGGGGCTGAAACAGAGGTTTGTACAACCAATTATCAAAACAAAATCATGAATAATATCATTCAGGTAATTTGTCACTCCAAACTCCCTCACTAAAATAAAAAGAACACGGGCACATGCTTATAAATGAGAACTAATGTGTCAAAATTGATAAGACTCCTTACAATAAATTGCAACTTCTCTGATAATAATTTAGCTGTTTGCTGTATAAAAAAACTGGTTAACACATCAACCACCATACAGCTTAGTTGCTGGCGTCTCCACTTTCATCAGAAGCTATCATTTTATGGTCAAAGGCACTGTGTCATTTTTTTATTTTTTTAGTCAAAAATATATATTTCATGATAAACTGCTACCCTTAGATTATCAACTTGTCCGAAAGTTGCTATTTTCCTGGGATGTCACTTTGAATTATAAAAATTATGGGTTTATTTTTTTTAAGTAAGCAATTAACAATTTCAAATATTGTGATAGGAATTGCTATCACTTTTAGGTAGTTACCAATACTTCATTATAAGTCTGACAGATTTAGTGTTTCAAGGGAGATTTCTCATAAAATAAAATTTATATTTTACTTGGAATTTTATCATTAGTGAAGATATATGATAATAACAAATGGAAAATTTTCCGTTTTCCATTTGTTATTATTTTGATGTTGAAGTTCAATATTTAGCTTATTAGATTACATAATATTAAAAAAAATTGAAACCTCTACAATGGCAAATAACTTGTATTCAATATATCTTTAAAAATTTTAGGAGGAAAATTATTAGGACATATATAAATTTCTAGTCTTTATTGTTTTGAATTTTGGTTATTAATTATTAATTAATGCCTATTAGAAATAAGGAACCGGCAGTTCATGATCTTTGAAATCCTCAAATATGTCAATTTTTCAAAATTGGGAATAGTCACACATGCAGTTCTACTAAATGTTCATTATTGCTATATTTCAGTAAACTTGAAAAATTAGAACTCATTTGTGCAGGCTGGAATGGGTGGAGGAACTGGCACTGGTGGAGCTCCAGTTATTGCTGGTATCACAAAGTCAATGGGTATACTGACTGTTGGTATTGTCACAACCCCTTTTTCATTTGAGGGACGAAGAAGGGCAGTTCAAGCACAAGAAGGAATTGCAGCCTTAAGAGATAATGTTGATACGCTGATAGTTATTCCAAATGACAAACTGCTGACTGCAGTTTCTCAATCTACCCCTGTAACTGAAGCATTCAATCTGGCCGATGATATTCTTCGACAAGGTGTTCGTGGTATATCTGATATTATTACGGTATGGAATCGTGAAGATCTTGGAACACAAACAAATACCTTGTCATTGCTTTGTTGTTTTTTTTCTCCCATCAAATCTTGATTGTAAAAGGAGTAAAAAGGAAAGAAAGAATGAAAAGGGAACCTTGAGTATGTTTTGACAATTCAGTAGTCCCTACCTGATTCACTATGTTGTTTGATATATTGGTTCAAAATTATGTCTCACCATTAGTTTATTTGCTAGATTCATATAATTTTTTGCTATCAATTTTGGATGCATGTAGGCAAAACATACTCTGGGCATCCCACTAATAGGATGTCCTGATCATATGTTTCCTATGGTTTAAAGTTGATGGTGTCTGTCAATCATTAATGCTCATTAATTTTGTTATTGATTGCAGATACCAGGATTGGTGAACGTAGACTTTGCTGATGTTCGAGCTATAATGGCCAATGCAGGTTCTTCACTTATGGGAATAGGAACTGCAACTGGTATGTATGAGAACTGCAGACGGAGATGCATTGCTGGTCCTGAATCCTGATCTTCTATTTGACCTAATAACTAGCAAGTTTTCCGTACATTGTACAGTTATTTTTAAATTTAAGTAAATTTTAAAATATGAATATACACAAATATAAATATAAAGAGATAAAAATATCACCACTGTTAAATGTTAAAGAATGGTGAAATCAGGTATCTTAACAAAGAAAGAAGTATAATAGATATCTTGACTGTCAATAATGAGAATTCTATTTTAATAGATAGGAATAAATTAAGGATATAAGACTTTTGTAACTAATGAGGAGATTATGGAAATAAATTATTTGAATCAATACTCGTCGATATATATGTCTAAAGGAGGAGGGTTGTGTTATGCCCTTGCAGCCAATGTAAAACTTGTCAATATACCAAACAATCAATACACATAATCTTTGTGTCCATTAATTTTGTATGATCTGTCAAGATTTAAATTCATATTAGGAATGACTAAATTTAAAGAATAGTATTTGAGAGGAATAAAAAAATATTAGAAGTGTGAGATACTTGATGTAGATGTCACGTCTCACATGGCTTACTAAGAAAGAGTGTAGGTCGTAAAAGTCCTCTTGTTAAAGTGAGTACTCAAAATTAATATATGGCAATGGATTGCTTCTAAACCTCTGCTTTGCTTACTGAAAATTATATAATATCTGTAGAGGGTATTGTGATACTTGAGCTATTTATGCAAAAGGATAATTGTAAATATTACCTTAACTTATGGAGCATATGTCCATCTATAACTGTATGGGAAGGATTATTTGACCAAAGTTGTTTTAGAGGCATAGCTGGTATTGCCTTGAAAGTTGAAATTATTCTTTTATATTGCAAATCATAACAAAGCAATTTGAAGATTATAAAATTAATTCTCAAGGTCATGCTGCACTTTAAAATTCAGGAGAAGCACACACATTGATGGTGAACATGTACTTTAATGGTCCTTGACAATAAAATTTTACCCCTTTACTCTGGTTTCTGTTAACTGATTAATTATTAAAATCTAAATATATTATCCTCTGATTGGCATACACTCTTTTTTATGGGGAAAGAGGAGGAGGGTCAGAATTGATGAGCATATTCTGATCCATAGTTGCATATATTATTGAAAATTTGAAATTTATCTTCTGGCTTCTCTTTGTATTGAAGGGAAAACAAGGGCGAGAGATGCTGCATTAAATGCTATCCAGTCACCTTTACTAGATATTGGTATAGAAAGGGCTACTGGAATTGTATGGAACATAACTGGTGGAACTGATTTGACCTTGTTTGAGGTAGCTAGCTATCCCTTACAGTGTTATCTTGCTAGATATTTGTTTCATCTGCATACATACATGATGTTTTTTTCTCCTCTTTCTTTCTTTCTTCTTTTTATTTTGACTAACAATCCTTCCCTTCTCCTTTGGAATCTGGGTCATATAATGGCTGTGGGAAATTGCTAGGAGCAACATGTAATGAATTAAGTTAGGATTTTTTTGAACAATTGTACCCTACAGCCATGTGCCAAATTCCATTGTACATTTTCTTACATGATTGAGATTATTGAGTTGTATTGGCTTTCCATGGACATGATATTTAGGCAAGGGTAAAAAGTCAGAGGCTTATAAAAATATTTGTAAAAAGACATCCACGTTCATCTAGTAATCCAGTTACTATAATTCTGTTGTCATACTTTTCTGGCAAGCAATTTATAAGCTTGGTTTTTGAAGCGACCAAATGATTGTTTGAGGCATACTTTGGCATCCATTCCGTGGGCAAAGAAATAAAATAAACTAGCCTTCAGTTCTGAATTCTGAATAGCTACCTATTTAATGATCTGCATTCTATTAAATTGATCATACTCATTCTATTTAATATGGTCCTTTAGTATGCTATGGTTTTTAATATTATCATTTACAGGTAAATGCTGCAGCAGAAGTTATATATGACCTTGTGGACCCCACCGCTAATTTAATATTTGGAGCAGTAATAGATCCATCGCTCAGTGGTCAAGTAAGTTTAGCTATGCAAACCCTTAAATATTATTTATATTAGTAACTATATGTTATGTCAATATTCCTCTTCCTCTAGAAATGAATTGGGCAACATTACCCCTATTCAGTGCGTTCAAGACACAGCAAGTATACCTTTCATTCTAGGAAACACATGCGCTTCAAAATATTTGCCATACCCATGTCACATCACAAACATTTTAGATACTCCTACCTACGGATGTGTAATTTTTACTTTTATTTTTTTTGATAAATTACACTTCTTTTCCCTTGAAATATGCTTAAATTACACTGTTCTCTCATCTAATATGTTAGAATATATGAAAATATCCAAAAATATTTTATCATATCTTAAATTTTCTTCTAAGATTAGTTTCCTTAGTTTCTTATTATCTCTTAGGATTAGCCACTTTATTTTCTTTTCTTATAATTTGTTTTCTTAATTAGTTATGATTATGATTAGTATAAATAAGGGTCAGTACTCTAGGTTTGTTGAACATATTGAACACATCAATACATTGTAATACATTTCAGTTAATATTAATTAGTATTTCATTCTCTTTTCCTCTTTCTATACCTAAAATTCCATGATTCTAACATAATTTTTAAAATTACACTCTCCTCGAGAGATGAAATGTGCTACATTTTAGTCTATTTTAATGTAAACAAATCTACCACTAGTGGTGAACCACTATTCTCTTTTCCTCTTTCTATACCTAAAATTCCATGATTCTAACATAATTTTTAAAATTACACTCTCCTCCGGAGATGAAATGTGCTACATTTTAGTCTATTTTAATGTAAACAAATCTACTACTAGTGTTGAACCACTGTCAATGAGCTTCCTAGAGACATTTGTCCTTTCTTTTACAACTTTCAATGTCACCGAAAGTTAATTTTGAGCATCCTATTGTTATTTAGGACTCAAGAGGATAAAATAAAATTTTAAACACCCTCCTATCGGCTTTTGAACTTCATCCAAATTCTTTTTTTTTCCTTTAAAATTCCAAAATTGATAGTAAGGGTTCAAAACTAGCCGTTGATAATGTCAAGAATCACAAAGCAAGAAAAAAAGATGTCTCCAAGAAGCTCATTCATATTAAAATAGATTAAAACGTATTACATATTCAACTATCGGTGGAGGGAAGTGTCACTGTTAAAATTGGAGGGGTGGGTAATGTAATTGAAGCATTTCATAAGAGATGGGTGTATTATTTTTCAATACTCAGCAAGTGGGAACTAAGCCACACAAATAGAATCCCATCTCTGCATGAAGGGAGTATAATTTACCCTTATTCTTTTGAATTTTTGTACCAATACAAATGGAAATACTACGATAATTAGATAAATGATACTACTTTACTATACCTACAATAACTAATGTTAACTTTTAAAACATTGATTCTCTCATTTAAGATTCGTGCTTTTATCTTAATTTTATACTATATATGTTTTTTCACAGTCATGTTGTGTCCTATCATTTTTTAAATTTGCCATGTAATTTGATTTCATATAGGTAAGCATAACATTAATTGCAACTGGATTCAAGCGTCAAGAGGAAAGTGAAGGGAGGCCCGTACAGGTATGACTTACAACCCCCCCGCCCCCCTCTTTCTCTTTTCTGCTCTATGATGCACAATACCCATGATTCTGCTTTTTGTCCAAAATGCAGGCCAGTCAACTCACACAGGGAGATACCATTGGTATCAATCGGCGATCTTCCTCTTTCACTGATAGCAGTTTTGTTGAGATCCCTGAATTCTTAAAGAAGAAGGGGCGCTCACGTTATCCAAGAGCTTAGTACTCTTTACCCAAACTTCTTTAATCCCTTGCATCTCTTTACCAAACAATTTTTAGGGATACAAATCTCATCAGTCTAGGTATTAGGTCCCGTTTTGCCCTTTTTTACATTTTTAGGTCCGTATTGTGCATACAGTTGTTCATGAAAGCAAAGTACTTTCCAAACCGGTGTTTTGAGTTTAGGCTTGTTGGCATATTTTAATAAGTTTATTAGCTTATATTTTTGTACAGAGAATATGTCAGTAATGGACAGGGTATGTTATAGATATTTGGCTTGTTAGTATTACCATCAAATGAAGATCATGACAACCAATCACGGGTTTTAAAATAAATTAGAATTCGTGTACACGACTGTTTTCCTTGGTTCCGAAGGCAGAACCGAGAAGGCGAGAAGGTTTCAACATTCTCGCAAGCCAGGTGAAGCTGCCCCCTGACTTCTGCTTACTTACCCATGTGGGTCTCCGCAATAAAATTTTATGTCTTTATTGATAGAGTAATGATATAAATATTTTACTATAAATCTTTTTACAATTTTTATAATATTTTATGAAGAAAGTATTAAATAAAGGAGAAAAAAATATATGCACTGATAGTGTAAAATTTTTTACACTGCTATTTAATTACAAACTACCATGAATGTTAAGTTTGTTGATTTTGATAATAATCATCTTAAAATTTACACTAAAGTTAATTTTTAATTAGTTGACAATGTAATTTTTTTTGTACTAATAGTGTATATTTATTAAACTCTAAATAAAGAAGTAAATATATTTAATGTTTTGAAAATTTAAAAAGCATTCAACACATTCTTTATCTAATAAATAGGAAGAGTGAAAGAAGGATTTTGTAGGTGGTTTTAAATTTTGTTGATAATATTGTGAATTATGACATTCTGGGTTATTTTCTGCTGATATTTCCCGCCTGCATACCCACCCGATGGCAGTTCGGCCCGTTCAAAATTATTGGCTTTTGATTAAAATTCAGACAATAGCAAGTTAAATGAGTATGGTTTGATCAAGTTCAGTCCTTTGATATTTATAATATAACTATTATTTTAACTTGTGTAATTATGTATATATAGTTAAAATTTATAATAAATGAATATTTTTGAATATATAAATTATATTTTAGACTAATAATTTAAATTGTGATATAAGGTTATTTTTAAATTGAAATGGATAAATGATTAAGAAAATCAAATATACAAATAAAGATAAAAAGAGATAATTTGATATGGTTGAGAGATGATTTTTGACTAGTTACAAGACTAGTATGCAAAATACACCTCTTAAGGAAAGAATAGAAAGTGTTGAGAATGTGGAGTGAGGAGAGTAAGAGAATCACTTCCAAATTAAGGATTCTAATTTATAATATAGGAGTGTGTATATTAATGGTTTAATTTATATGTATTGTCGATGTAAATTTCTTTTACACAAGCATTCAATAGAAATTCATTCTGCTGCCAATCATATTAATGAATGGGATGATGTGACAGTAGGATGAATTTTTATTAAATGTCTGTGTAAAAAAAAATACATTGACAATACATTTAAATTAAATTCATATATTAATTTATCATAATTTCATTTTATGTCCTTATATAGACTCTTCAGCCTACCAAATAAGTTTTTTAAAATTTGTGGTGTCATTAAATGTATATTTGGTTCTGCATTGAATGATACGATCTACGTCAAAGTAGAAGTTACTTCTTATAGTTTCTATGTTATTTGTTTCATCTGATGTAATTTTGGGTGTATTTGTTTTTCCATCGAATGCTAATGCTTTGTGAGTGGTGGATTCATGTTCAACATTAGTTTGAGGCTTGAGAACGGAAAACCAAACACTCATTTTGTAGTTTCATGTATGCTGTGAATGTGTGTATCCAAACACACTAGGTGTGTGTAAGAGCGTTTTACTTGCATCTCAAAATCGTAGTGAAATTCCATGTCGAATTGGTCAAAATGACCGAACAAATCAGTAACCAATCTAATAAGGTTTCATATTTTGGTTAAAAAAAAAAAAGGAATACCGGTCTTGGACTAGTTAACCCCTGTTAATACTGTTTTATTGGACCTTTTTCAATTTGTAATTAAATTCAGCGTTTCCCCCTCTTAAATGTGAAACAAACGAGCTTATAATGTAATAAAAGTTTAAATTTATAATGAAAAGTTTTATCTCCATTTATTTTGGATTCAATGAGACTAATGTAAGTGAAGATGTGATGTAAATATTGATATAGTACTTTTATTTAAATACTTATTTATGTGATAAAATAATTTAATTATGTTAGAAATATATTACAATATTTTCTAGATTTTATTTACACCTAATATATCTACTCTTGTATTATAAATTTGAGTATTCACTTTAGAGAGTAAAGTTCTCACTCTTTTCACTCTCTCAATTAACTCGCTTTTTATATTCTCTCTATTCTCTTATTACATAATGATATTACACATAACTTATGAGAGTGAGATTGGTTTTTTAAGATTTACAATTTTTTAAATTTAAATTATTGTTTTTGTGAATATGTTATTATCTTCAAATTCAAATTTAAACTAACCTGTATTTATTTTAAATTATAACAATACTATTAAATTTTTATTTAAATTAAATTGTATTAATTATTATTATTGTGAGTATGCTATTTTTTTGAATTCAAATTAAATCCTATTTTATTTTGAGTTCTAACAAATTTATTGTCTTTGAAATATTATTGTTATAATTATACTATTATCTTTAAATTTAAATCAAATTAAATGTTATTTTTATATTTTTATACTAATTTGATTTAGTGAAAAATATAATACAATGATTTTAATTTATATAATTAAATGATTATATATATATATATATATATATATATCTCGTACATTTGCAGGGATTAAATTGTTAGTTTATATTATTGTTCTACACCGATTCATAGGGATGGAATATTTGCTGGGGTAGATGAAATCTTATGATAAAGTCTTCGTGTGGTTCTTTGCATCAAGTTTAGGTGCGATCACCTACAATGACTCTAACACTTAAGTCACTTATCACAAGAGGTGATAAAGAGTAAAATTGCAGTGAATATGTACCTCATGTCCTTTGTGTTTGTCTAATATTATCACTTCTTTATTGTTAGAGACGTGTCCGTGAATGCATGAGGGATACATCTATGCAAGCCTATGTAATTCTTAGGTGTTTTTAACTAATTTTCAATGCAACACCAATGTGTTGCTTTTCATCTTGTGCTGGGTAGAGGATGATTCTTGTCTTAGGCCTGTATTAAGTTGTTCCGTGCGCTAACATGTTTGCTTTGTGAAATTGGACTCAACACTTCGGTCCAGACCAAGCTCAATATACTAGTCCAGAATAATTGTAAACCTAAATCTGATCCCAGCTAACATGTAAACCTAAATCCGATCCCAGCTCAACTTCAATTAAACGGTTTAATCGCAAAACCTCAAGCATATTATGCTGGTCCAGTGAAAGTTTGCTTCCTTTGTAAGATAGGAAGTCAATCAATAAGGCAAAATAAGTTGGTGGATAGGAAGTCAATCAATAATGCAATGAGCACATCCTAAACAGGATGACGAGGTTGTCGCTTTTGTAGCTTTATTTGCGATACTTGGTGCCAACCAACCAAACAACCAATTTTTATAAATCATAAATTATAGCTTTAGTCATAGTGTAGAGCAATGTATTTATTTAAGAATCGGTAGCATTGTGAAGAAATACAAATATATTCTCTAAGAATTTTCATTTAATTTGTATATGTGCTATTAAATTATATTGTGTACGATATTTGGTTTATTGTTAATTTATTTGAAATAATATTATATGTTGAGGATTATGTGATTGATTCGTTTGTAGTGTTGAGTTATGTAATAAATGAATATCATGTAAATTAATCTATAGTTATGCATTATATACTTAAATACATGATGAGTGATAAAAATCTGTAAAAATCCAAGCTGTCAAATCAAAATATTAGGCTGCATTGATTCCATAATCACGTCGGCCGAACACTTTCAAAGTCCAATTTCTAACAGCGTGTTTGTAAACACGTTCTGTTGTGAATAAATCACATCCATTGAGAGAACGACGTGAAAGCTACAAGAAGTGCATGTTTGGTTTCACGTTTGATTCTCCATAATTACGTTGAAGTATCAGTTAATGTGATTTTAGATAAATATTTACATGTTTGGTTTCACATTGGAAAATTAATTTTGACTCCAAAATTGATTTTAGGTTGAAGCAACTTTAGGTAGCTTTTATGTTAGATCAAAAAATTTATACTGAATTTGACTATTAACTTGTTTTTAGAGGAAAAACATCCAAACATAAATCACATCATCTCAAAATCAATTTTAAGCGAAATCAATTTTACAAAGTCAATTTCATTCAAAATCAATTTTATCAACGCTCACCCAAACACACACGAAGAAGCTTCCAGATGGACGTAAAAATCCACGTTGCTGATCCATAATCAAACATACACTAAAGCTACTGTGCGTGATCACATTTAATTATTTAAAAGTATGTTGAAATATTAATTAACGTAATTTTAGATAAATGTTGTCATATTTGATTTCACATTAAAAAATTGATTATGGATCTAAAATTAATTTTGTGTTGAAATAACTTTAGATTATTTTTGCGTTGAATTAAAAAATTTATCTTGAATTTTAATATTAACTTATTTTTCAAATAAAAAATGTCCAAACATAAATCATTTTACTTCAAAATTAATTTTAACTAAAAATAATTTTACAAAATCAATTTCATTTAAAATAAATTTTACACAACACTCATCTTTTTTTTGTCAATAAATCAATAGATTATTCATAAAAAAATGTCCAGCTACACAAACATACAGGATGCCAAATAGAGTGTTACAAAAGTACACATTATATCAACAATAACAAATCAAGCATGCAAACTCAAAACTAATAAGATAGCACTACAAATGCACAAAAATAAAAACACAGAAATTTGCATCCCTTATTACAATGAAATCGAGTACACTTGGTATGAACTCATGACATATAGGGCCTAACATAAACACACCCATGTGGTTGAGAGGATAAGGAAGGTCCACACCTCCGTATCGAAGAAAAAAAAAAACTGTGACAAAGGAACCTGATCGGTTGATCCACTTGTCAGTCTCAGTTTCCACAATCTCAATTTGAAGCATTAATGTTATGCCTCCTAAAATAGGTTCTAAACTAGGTACGAGGTATTATTTGTACAATAATATCAATTTTTTAAAATATATATATATATTAATAGTTTTGTAATCTATCTAAAAAAATACCAATTGTGAATATATTTTTTTTAGTGAACATGGTGGCAACAAGGTTATAACCTAGGACCTTGTACAAGTTATCCAAACTCCCCCACTACTAATTTTGAATATTTAGAGATGTATATAGTAATCCAATTTGATAGAATTAAAAGTATAGTGTAAATATTATTAAAGTATAAAAAACAAATTATGTACTTTCGTCCTTGTAGATTAAAAATATAATAGAAAAATTGACTACATATTAATAGAAATTTAAAGACAAATGATGCACAATTATAGCATGTTGATAACATAAAATAACAATTATAAGAGGGATAGAAACGTGTACCTAAAAAGGATATGAGATTCATGCTTATTGCTTCAATTGAATCACGAACACTGAATGAAGGAGATACTCCTCTCTATTTGACAGCTAGGGTTTCCCACACAATGTTGTGCCATACTAAAATTGTCTAATGGGGCGACAATTTTATAATCATTAGACGAGAGCAGGGACCCCTCATTTTAGGCACCAATTGAGGCCTCAACCCATTATAAGCACGCTCACATAACAAGCCCAAATAACTAATATTCATCAATTAAAATATCATAAATTTATTTTCATAATTGATATTAATAATCTAAAATTTAATTCAATAATTAAACAATACTAATCCTCAAAATTCCAACAATCTCTCACCTGGATAGCACTAGTTGAATTATTGAAAACAAAAGATTATTAAAACGAAATATCAATTATGTTTAAAGAAACAATGAGTTATTAACAATGCAGAAAATTATATCCGATAGGAACAAACATCATACACATCAATAACTCACATTTCATACACAATATGGATAAAGGAAAGCATAATTAAATAAAACAAATATGCAATCCCAACAAAATAGTCCAAGCATCTTAATGATGCCATAAGAGATATGATAACAAAAGTGACGTCATCAAATTTCATATCTCATCAATAAACAAATGCGCAATCTCAAACTCCTACTAACCCAAAACATCAAAAGACTTAACCGAACACATGTGAGCTACAAAATTCTCAAAAACTCCCATAGTTAAGCCATTGGTTAGGGGATTTACCAATATGCACTTTATAACAATGTGCTCAATTCGAGTTTGAAACTCATAATTTTCTCTCCAACAAAAACAAAGTGCATTGTACAAAAAGAGAACTTATTATTTCAGGAGAAAAGCCTAGTAGCAATATAGTCACAATATCTCACAAGTGACCTACATATACTCTCAACAATGCAGAAGCTAGAAATCAGTCACATAATCAGGCAAGTAGTCTCACAAAAAGTGACATACTTATCTCCATAGTAGGAGTAGCTGTAAGTGCCTACTTGACACTTTTTCAAGAAGCAGCTCCTTTTACCATCATAAACTTAAAGTTAGAAAAAGATTTTTGCTCGTTAGGACAACATGCAAAAACAATGACTTGAAATTGATCAGACTTCACATAGGTCAGCATATAATTCGTAGTACCCTGCAAGTCTTAAGACCTTAATGACTCAAAACTGGGTTGCTCAAGTATCTTCTCAAGGTATTAATACCAAAAGTAGCATTAGGATGAATACAAACTTGAGCGTAAAATAGTGCAAGCACATGAGACATTATTTATCTAAATTATTTCTCTATCATTATGAAGACATTAGAACTAGACTGTCAAAATAAGCCTGGCCCGATGGGTTGGCTCGCTTACCCCACCAAAAAGGCTGGGTTGAGTTCAAAAAAAGACAGCCCAAAAGAAACTGGGTTGTTTTGGCCCAGCCCATCTGGCTCGGTATATATATATATATTATATGGTCAAGATCCGTTGACACCAGATGTCAAAGTTAGTCAAATTACACATTCAATAACTTTTTGTAAAATGCAAGTTTAATCAATGCAACCGTTAAATTATGTGATATTATCTTCATGAACATGTATATCAAATTTCATATCATTTGGACTTTGCTAGATATGTTATCTAACATTAAATATTTACATATATTTTAATATCATATTGTACGTTAAAATAAAGTAATGAGATGAACTGTTAAATAATTTTAGAATTGTATGAAATTTTGTATACTTAATCTAATTAATAAGAACATAAAATTCAACAATTGGATTGGTTAAATTTGTATTTTAAAAAAAGTTATTGAAGGTGTAATTTGACTAACTTTGACATCTGGTGTCAATAGATCCTAACCCATACATATATATACATATATATATATATATATATATTAAATAAAAATATTAATATACTTAAAAAATTAAAAAAGAAAGGGTCACACACGTTTGTATAAAAGAAAGGCTAACATAGGCACTTCATTTTGTAAATAAAATTCGCTTATATATATTTTTAATGAGACTATTGAGTAATTAAGTCAATTATATATGAATAAAAATGTTCATTAATGCTCGAAAGTATGTAGAATTTAATTTTAAATATTTAATATGATTTAAATAATTTAATTTTATATAATTTTTGGTAGAAAAAATAATAATTAAAATAAATAACAACGTTAATAGGTCCGAAAAAATTCAAGCAAAATTGGCCCGATGGCCTACATAGGGTTGGGTTGGGCCAAAAAAAAAAAGATGCCCGGACATAAACCGAGCCAGCATGTCCAATTTGACAGCTCTAATTAGAACTTAGAGGACGTCACATAAGATGAGAATCATAGATTCACTCCCACTATCCTCAGATAAATTTCCATTTAGAAAAATATCTTAGCATCTATATGGTGTAATTTCAAATTGAAGTGAGCCTGCAATCCATATCATCTGAATTGCATTTAGTCTTGAAGACCTCTATCAGACCTAGCACACTTGGTCTTCTTATCCATTTTCTATTCAACAATAGCCTTAAAGGGCTTGAAGGCATCCAAAGAAGATCAATCCAACCATAGCCAGGGAAGTTGTCTATGGATGTGATAAAAATACTTATATCCATGTTTATGCGTAACAATAAAATTAATAAACATGTCATTCATATTCAACATATATATATAAATGTCATAAAAAAATCCTGAGTCAACAATAAATTATGTAATAAGTTTTCCATTTTCAAACTCAAAATTATAACTATAATTACTCAAAGCTGAAATTAAACATAAATTTCTCCTAATGGAGATAACATAAACTAAGACATGTCCAAAAGGTAGAGTTAAAGAAACTCTTCATAATGATATGCTACTCATCTTCACTTAACTTCATTAGGCTCATGATCTCCATCCTTCTCCTTTTTCTTCTTAAGGATATTGCAATCACTTAATTTATGTCCATACTTCTTCCAATATTTGCAATTCCACTTAAAGATTTTCTTGTTGGGCCCAAAATATTGAGTTGCATTCCCTGCCTTCCTCTTGCCATAATTGAATTTCTCATTATTATCCTTTTTCACATCCTTAGTACCAAATGCAAAAGCAGCAGACCTATCGTTATAGGGTTTAGCAACAAACTGAACAATATGGGACTTATCCTTCTTCATAGATTCCTCCTCCTAAGTAACAATGGAGATGGTCTCTTCAATGGTCCATTCATGATTTTGAGTATTATTAGAGGTCTTTAGAACATCAAATTGAGAAAGTAGTGATTCCAGAATTTTCCAAATTAGGTAACTATCATCAATATCTAGTTTCATGGACTTCAGTTTGTTACAGTAATAAACCATCTTCAACATATACTCACAAACACCACTAACACCATCATACATGGTGTTATCAAACAAGGAGAAATAATGACTTTTCTAGGCCTCATCAAAAGTCCTAAACTTTTCACTGACAAACTTCAGAAAAGTCTTAACGCAATTATTATTTGGAATGCTTTGTCTAATGGACTTTTCCATGGTTTATTTGTCACCATCAGACACACTTTATTTGAATGCTCCCATCTTTCATGAAATGTCCTCTAGGAAGTAGTAGACTTAGCAATAAGAGCTGGAGGCTTTTCTTCCCTCAAAGCTAAGTCAATGTTGACCATTGCCAAATACAAGTCTAGAGATTCCTTACAATCCTCATAATTAGTCACATTTAAAGTTATCACAGAAGTAGACATAGTAACTAATGGGAAAACAACAAAATTATTTTAGTATGCACAACACAATATGTCCAACACACAAATTTCCTAATCCATTATGATCCCGCCTAAGGGTCCCGAATCACAATGAATAAAAAATATAACCAAATACAATGTACAAACTCATGCCACAAAAAATCCTAGCACTGATGGGGTACTAGAACAAATTTGACATAAGTAAAACCAAAATGCATTATATTGACACAAATTACATTAATAACAATATATCGATAGGATATAATTATTATTAATGCAATTTTTAACATAAATAAATTATATATATAAAACAAATTTTGTATAATTGTTCCTACGATAGGTGAGATCATAATTATTCAAAATATTAACAATTGCTTGCAATAAAAATTAAATAGAAACATTAAGCATAAATTATGTCAAGAAAGGCATAAAAGGAAGAATTTTAATTTCACAACACCCAAATTAGTTTCTCAAATGCCTTAACAGAAAGGGCATAATACACTAAAATTTATTTAATATTATTATAATTATGCACAAAAAAATTTGAGACCTAAAATCTGAGAGTACAATATTAGAATACACAAAATAGTCTCAAATAAATCAATACAGAATACTTCAAGATATCAAAACTGGGAAAAATTTTACATAACATAAATAATATATATTCTAAAAATTATTAGGACCAAAAGTCATCTAAGGTAGATCCAAAATGAACTCACATGCCATCAATGTGAAGCCTCAAATTAATAATTTTATGAAACGAATAAATAAATAAATAATCCAAAAATAAGTAAAATGTTACGAGACAACTTAAATTTGTGCAATATTAAAACAATACAAAGGTCCAAATCACAAAACTACTATTGAAGTTTTGATCTCCAAGCGAAAGCAATAGGAAAAAATTTCATGATACTGCAATAGCCAATTCGCCACTGTTATATGATAAATAATCCATGAATACGATGTTGTAAACGAAAGTACTATTAGAGTCTAATTATATATTATATTCAAATTCTATTATTTGATGGCCTTTGACTATAAGAAGTGGAAGTATTACCAAAAATGAAATACGAAGCGAAGCATTACTGCTACATTTTGCAATTCAAGCAATTTGTGACATTGTAACACCATTGAACGATGCCATAATATTAAGGCAAAATGATAAATTTCTATATGGCCAAAGGATTCAACGATGCCATTATCATTACATTTTTCAATTCATGACCGCATCAGGTTCAAATGCGAGCACACGAGAATATTCAAGGTACACACAATTTTACAAATATCTTATAATAAAAAAAACCTTAAATTATTTTATCCAATTTTGGTCAAGAATTAAAACGGGGAAAAGGAATAGGGTTTAACAGAAACTACAAATCCAATGTTATTATAACACAAAACATTCATAACATGCATCAATCCAAGCTCTGATACCAATTGATGGAAATTTAAGGATAAATGATGCACAATTATAGCATGTTAATAACATAAAATAGCAATTACAAGAGGGATAAAAACGTGTACCTAAAGAAGAGATAGGATTCAAGTCTATTACTTTAATTGAATCACGAACACTAAATGAGGGAGATACTCATCTCTGTCTGATGGCTAGGGTTTCTCACACAATGTTATGTCACACTAAAATTGTCTAATGGTACGATATTTTACCTTTCCAAGAATTTGAAGTTGGGAATGCTTGTTTTTCATGTTTGGTTTATTATTTAAAAAATAATATTCTCAAGAAACATTATTTTTTGGAAATCTTTTTTACTTATGTTTCCATGAAATTATTCGCATGGAGGAGGAAGGAATCTAACTTTTTCGAGTTGAGAGAAAATTTACAGTTATAAAAATATCACATTACCTTGGTTAATTCATTTAATGTGATAAATAATTAAATTTTTTAGGAAAGTTCTATTAAAACTAAATGTAAGATTTTTAATTTTCAAGTAACAAATATAAATATTTCTAAGAATATTTATAACCGACCAAACAGATTTTAATTATTCCTAAGAATTATGATTCCCGAGATTTATTATTTCAGAAATCATGATTCCTGGGCATGAAAAAAAATTCTTCTACTAAATGTACCCTAATATAAAGCCATATGAACTCTCATTTCTCACAGCATAAAATGATAAGAGATATGATACACATATATTAATTTGTACAATATCATTTTTGTGTTTATCTCCCTCCATCACATCATTTATTACATTTCAAACTTCTTTCTCTTTTCTCTCTCTTAATTGTAAAATTTGTTGTACAATTTGTTATACAAGTATCATTTTTCAAATGATAATAATTATGAACATATTTTACAACAATAAGATGTCAATTTCCTATAAACTATTTTTAGTTCATATTTTTTCAATAACAATCTTATAAACATTTAATCCAAAACCAGAAGTAAACTACTTGGAGTTTTCACTATTACCTATGGCCTTTTTGTTCTTTTTTTTTTAGTTGGATCCTACTTGTTGTGAATAATAAATGAACGAAGAAAGAGGTGTACAAGTGTACGTTGGGTGAAGTTTAAGTGACTTTGGACTGCTTTAGGAACATTAGTAGTTGGATCAGCAGCGGTGGTGGATATCTGTCTAGCCCTCAAATGAATAGTGATTTTAACAAAGTTTTAGTACTAGAATAGTGAAAACATAGTTGAAGAATGTTCATGCATAGTGTATTTTTATATAGGAAAAGGGTGAATTGAGTTGATGGAGGAGTGATTTGTTCATCAGCAACCTTCATATTGCTTCCTAAGAGAAGAAAGGTTGCTCATATCATATCAAAGAGCAATTCCACAAGTTGCGATGAGAATTCTATTGCAGGTTAGTAAGCCAAATATATGCCGTAGATTATTAATTTGTTCCTTATACATAAAAATTTATTAAATCGGTTTCTATACATGCAAACGTTACCTATTTGGTCTCTACCATCATGACACTATTTACAGATTCCTAATTTGATCCTTATAGATGTAGCGCATTCTTAATTTGGTCCTTATACGTGTAGCGCACTCTTAATTTTGTCCCTATAAGAATTAAGAATGCACTATATGTATAAGGACCAAATGAAGAATGTGTCACATCTATAAGAACCAAATTAAGAATCCATAAATGGTGTCATAACTGCAAGAATTAAATTAAGAATATGGTACACGTATAGGGACCAATTTAATAAGTTTTTATGTATATGGATCAAATTAAGAATTCGCGACATGTATAAGGACTAAATTATTAGTTTAACCAAACTTTTTTCTTTTTCATTAATACTCTTTTGGCATGTTTTGTTTGCAACTTGCATATGAACTAATAGATAAAAGGATGTAATTGACCAACAAGCTAATAGTCAGAAAATGTCCTCAAATTCATCAGGAGTCTATTTAGAATTCCTTATTTACAGCTTATTTAGACTTATGAGATAAGTATTTGTGTAAGTGTTTAGGAAAACTTTTGAAAATAGCTTCTTCTTTTTCTTTTCTTTTTTTGATGAAAAAAATAGCTTATGATATGTCCATAATTAAGCTGTTTTAGTTTATTTCAATAAGCTCTTCAAAATAACTTATGAAAACAACTTATATCTTATATGAAAATAGTTTGATCCCTATTTCATCTTCGATTATAAAAAAAACTTATATATAAGTACTTACATGAAGTACAGACATGATAAGTGCTTATTCAATAATCGTTTAATTAAGTTGTTTATCCAAACAAATTCTAAAGTTAAAATCACTACAATAAATGGCATGGCATTACATAAATTATTGGATAAATTTATACTTGTGAGTTTAATTTTCACGCACTCTTAGTGTAAATTTTTATACTATTAACTAATTGTAAATCATTTTGGATATAACTTTTAAAATAATTATTGTAAAAATCAATAATCTTATCACACATAACGAATCATGATTGGATGACAATGTAAAAAAGCTGACACTTATTCATCTAATAGTTCATATTATGTCACGTAGTTGAATGCAATAAATAAATCTTATTCTAACTAAAAATTTATTACTTTGACTATAAAATTATGGTGTGTATGTGTATATATAAATAAATAAATCTCAAAACTATATCAGCGTGTGAGGGAATAATTTTATTATAATATTTGTGGGAATATTTTAATAAAAATAAAAATTGCAATTTTATTTACTTAAATTATTTTCTTTTTTAATAAAAAAACTCCTTTTCATTATAAAACTTAAAAAAAATCTTATATTCGTGGAAACTATTATAATAAATGCAAGATGTTGAAATTTAACAAATTTATTAATTAAATCAATATGTCACTAATGTTTTCAACAATATAACATAGATAATTATTATCATACATCCGCTTTCTCTTATATTTCCATCTTCACTTTATTTTTCTTCGTATCTCTTTTTTCATTTTTCTTTACATCACTTATTACATCTTTTATTTTTCTTTCTTTCATTTTTTTTTCTTCTCATCTCACTTTTCCTTTCACATATACCTCAAAATTAAGGTGTACTTTAACTTTCTCCATATAATATCCATACCAAGGTCAGTTCAAGGATAAGGCTACGAAAGCTTAAGCTTTTGATCCACTAACAAAAAACATTTGTTATTAGTTTTTATAAAACAAAAGGGCTACATATGTTAACCAAAAAGCCTAACATATAACACTCTCATTTAAAGTAAAAAAAATTCTCTCAAAATTTGCTTTTAAGTTTTACTCACTACTGGGTTCACCCTGATCCATACCCTATCTTATATATAAATACTATAATGAAAAGACACATGTACCTACTTCTCAAATTTGATAATTGAGATGCAGGAAGAGTTTGATGCATGTTAGATAACAAAAGTAGAATAATGCAGTATAAATAGCTAAAAGTACAATGCAACCTTTTATTTTATCAATAATTTGGCAGGTAACGTACATAAATAGTTGTTGTTGTTGTTTTTTTGAGATGGTACATAAATGGTTTTGACTTGTGGGGAGAAAAGGAAAAAAAATTATAACACAGGAGGTTGAGGGAGAGAATGAGACTCGGGAGAAAATACTCGCTTACTTTATTTTATTTTATTTTATCTCTTTTTTTTCTCATCGCATCATTTATCACTTCCTCTCTATTTTTTATTTTTTTTTATCTCTCTTCGCTCCACCTTTATCCATTCCAAAATGCGTCCAAGTTCAATTCACGAGAAGATTAAAGAATTGTGCATTTTTTTTTTCCAATGATTGTTTAATAAGAAAAATGTTTAATAAGAAATCTTACAAAGAATTTACAATGGATTACAGTGGGAAATGGGATTTCTCTTTTATCTCCCCTCTCCATAATGAATGGTCATATAACATCCCGATTGATCAGTTTTAAATTTGTCTAATTTCGTAACGAATTATCCGTGCGTATATCTTGATTTTATCCCCTCCATGTAACCAAAAAAAATAGTAATCTTTATTTTTTTAATACGTTGTGGTGGAATAAAAAGATTTTTAATTTAAGTAATAAATTTTAGACTTGTACTTTGTGTTTCATAATCGTTTTTAAACTCAATTATTTGGTGTTATATATCAAGAGCTCACAATAATATTCCCGAGGGGGAAAAAAAAAAACATAAATATCTTTTCTGGCATCTCAAGAGTATCTGTCTCATAAAATACACGTCACAACACAAGTAGTTGTATTTTAAATTTGGATTGAATAATAATGAAAATGATAATAATATCTAGCTGAGAGAAAAGGAGTGAAAATTTAAAAAAAAAATTTTTAAAATCAGATAATCCAACCTCATTGGTTGAAAGCCAAGAATCATACACACACAGAGAGACACACACTTAGGCATGCAAATCAACGTCAACCTCACAATCCTCCAAAAATCAATCCAAGGAATCCCACAGGCCTCCCTCCCATTCAGTCTCCTTTCTCACAGGGTCTTTTCTTTTTCTTTTCATTCCATTTTGGCATCTATCAATACTAAGCGAGTGGGAACTAAGCCACACAAATAGAATCCCATCTGAAACAAGACACGTACGTTTGTCACTTACCATACAAAAGAAACTCTTGTGGGCGACGTGTAAACTAATTTCCCACCCACTCCCTTTGCTTTATTCCCCACACAAACCCACCCTTCCAATTTCAAATCTCCTCTACACAACTAGATTGCAACGCATCAAGGATTACAGCACACAGAAACAAATAAAATCACTCCTCTCTCTCTCTCTCTGCATGAAAAGAAAACAACTCATTCATGGCTCACCAATCCTCTGCTGAATCTGATGACCAGATTCCTACTCAGCCATTGGACCTAAACAGTCCCCATCCATCTAAAGATATCATCAACATGGAGCAACAAGAAGAAGACCCCTTATCCTTGAGCAACCTTAACCATGATGATAGAGATAAGGATGTTACACAAAACCCATCTTCTTCAACAACCCTTCTTTGCAACGAGGAGAAAATAGCATTACAGGAGCCTGCAATAACGGATGTTGCAAAAGAAAGTAGTGCACCAGAGGCTTTAGCAGAGGATAGTGGACGCGAGAGGCTGAAGCGGCATAGAGTTGAAGTAGCTGGAAGAGTTTGGATTCCTGATATATGGGGTCAGGAGGACCTGTTGAAGGATTGGATAGATTGCACTGCATTTGATGCTCCTTTAGTTCCGAGCAGAATCTCCACCGCACGAGAGGCTTTGGTTGAAGAGTGTACAAGAGCCAATGCTGCTGGACTAAGAATAGAGAACAGGTGTTAGAATTTTCATTTCTGTAATTCAGTTTAACGACAACCTTATATGTTCATGACGGATTGTTTATTAATCCTCAACTTTATATAATCCGGTTATTCTTTTTTTGGATGACAATTTGATTTTCGTGGTTTTTGAAGATTCATTTGAAAACTTCAACCAACATTTTGGAAGTTAAAATTTGTAAACTATTAAGTTCTTGTATTTTATTTACCAATTATGCTTTCAGCACTTGTGTCTTTTTCTTTCGAAATTTTTTTTTTATTAGTTCAAACAATTTCCCAGATATCTCTCGGTCACTTCCAGCAAACCTAGACCATAAAATGTCTAATTTGAAGCTTTCCATATATATAATGTAAATAACTTTCAGCCTTTAACAAATAATTCTCGTAGTGTTTTGGTGTAAAAAAAGTTATAGAATTCGGATTAAAGGATTAATCGTAAATAGTCAATTCTGACTCCAGCATACTTAATTTCAGCAAATGCTAACGATTTAAAAGAACCCATATGGACGAAAGAAATTTTAGTCACGAAAATAGAAGATATAATCTGAGTACATTTGTTTAATCAAAATTCTATTCAAATTGTATAGTCATCTATCAAATGTTCAAGTAGAGTAGTTATCAAAATTAAAATAACAAAAGTTTAATTTGTCAAAAAGCGAAGGAATCATTGCATTTAAACCTTAATGCAATCTAACTTCATAGATCTCGATATTATTATTTATGTTCTTATACACTAGTCCTCCCTGTGCAGTATTTATTGGCCTTTACAAATGGCTTACCGGGGTATACTAGTGACATCTACTGCTAGCAAAATTTAGAGAAAGGAAAAGGAATGAGTCATTATCATTCCCCGGTTCTGAATATCTTGTAGAGAACTAGCATTGCGACCCATCAGGAAACTGTGGGCACGTGGTTGCTCAATTCAATTACCTGTTGCCCTAGTTATGGAAACCCTTGTTCTGACAGCAAGTTGCCACAGTAATTAGTGAGTATCCTTCCTTTTCATTCTATCACTAGAGCTCATTGAAGCAAAGCATACTTACGATACTAGTTCACCCTAGGGTAAGTAATTTTTGAGCAATTCTAGAGCAAAAATGTAAAGTTTAGTCGACAGTAATTGCAATTTACAGTCACACTCCTGACTTACCTAAAAAATATAATATTCAATATCTCTTTTAAAAATTTTAGTAAACATAACTAAGAGAAAAGAAAAAGAACTATGAGGATGCCTGCACATCTAGCACTTCTACTATTAGGCTCCACCAGTATAAATTTCTGCTACTCATACAGCAAACGTGAAAAACTAGTATCACCATTATGACATCAACTCCCACACCTTGATTGTCCCATCATCGCTTGCAGAGGCTAGTAGCGGCTTCTCCTATTTAGTAAATAACACTGTTACCAATTGCAGAGACATACACAGGAAGCAAAAACAATGCTGATATAGGTCACCATTCTCTAAATATGTAGAGGGTCGTTTGATTTAAGAAAATGTTCTTTTATTTTCTTTTTACTTTCAATTACAAAAATGCTTTCTTGTTTGTAATTTGTTTCTTAATTTCAAAGATTTGTATAAAAACAGTGAAAACAATGAAAAGTTATTTTCGTCGTTTCCTATACAAATCTTTAAAAACAGGAAACAAAATGAAAACAAAGTAGCATTTGTAATTAAAAGTGAAAACAGAAAACATTTTCTCAAATCAAAAAGCCCCTAAGTTTTTATAAGCTATTAAGCTGTATGCAGCAGGAGCAAACTACAAATTTTATATTTCTTATAATACTAATGAAAATTTGTCCTGTCCTTCATGGTGCAAAGTCTGCCAATGCTTGTTAGTTAAACACATCACTAGTAATAGAATGCCAACTAATCACAATTACTTTTGTTGATCATGTAGAAGTTACCAGAGTGAAATTTAAGAGGTCATTATTCAGACTCAGGCACAATCAGCTAAGAGCATTATCTAATTTAGCAGTGAAATCCACCATTCTGCCCACTCAATATTTGTGGGAAGATATACTCATTTCATTATCGATGTGATTCCATTTTAAAGTAGTGTCTGAGAATCTTACCCCAGGGCTCCACTGCACAGAATTTATATCCATGTCATGGGCCTTCTCCTTCTTCAGCAGCATCTTGTACAGAGGACCACCAACCTATGTTATAAGCAAGCAATAAATTTTTGTCAAATTTAACCTGTTTTTCTTGACAGAGTGAGATGCATGTACAATCTCCGAAGAAACAAAATCAATTATTTAAAAAATCTTTTTGTTCAATTTTGGTCATTAGTTTCCAACACAATCATAAAATCTTATATTAGTTTGAATTTTTCAGGGACTTGGATTTCAATGTACATATGGATTTATCCCTTAATAACAACTGCACAAATGTAGAGGTTCAAAACACCAGCACGATTTCAGACACCGAGAAGAGCACCTAAACAAAAGGATCTGATGCAAGTCCAAAAATATATGGAGAAACCGAGAAGGACGATTATTATATTAAGAAAAATTGGAAACCAGCTGCTCCAGCTCGCCAGTAACCTTGAACAGTAATGCAAATATGCAAAAACATCATGCTAATCTCTTAACATAGTTCAAATAAAAAACTTGATGCAGGTAAATAAAGTTGCAAATATAGTTAACATTACAACGGCTTGACTGAGTGTTCTCTGCATTTCAGTTGTAAATAAAGAAACATCTGGCATTGGTTTGTCAAGTCTTTTGCTACTCTTGTCCTTGTTAGCAAGTACAAAGAGATCAAGAAATTCCAGGTTATTGATATGCACAAATAGCCAATAGAATCACAAAGTTTGTGATTTAAAGTGATTGATTTTACACCAGAAAAAGGAAACTAGTAATGGACACACAGAATCTGATGCTTCTCCTTTCTGCAAACTCTTCCTACACTTTAGACTAAACGTACAAGGATAAAACATCTACATGCTCCCTGTGGCATCCCTAGTGAAAGGTATATGCCACACTAAATAATGACACTCGTTCTCCCCACCAGTACTCAAAAGAAGGAAAAAAGAGGGCCTTAGGGTTAGGGACCAACAGCCTATGATGTCAAAGGAGGATAAATGCATATATAGCAGTTTAGCTAATGTGTGTGTGTGCATGTGCGTGTGTGTGTGAATTCTCCAGCAGAACACAGGCCTACACTTTTCTGAGTTTGACATACGCATATTCAGGTTAACATTCTCATCTGTAGTTTCTAAAATATTCAATTAATGAACGACTAGTACCAATCATAAATACCCTGACTTTTGAGTATAGCATCCTGACAAGAGAAATTTATCTAATAGTCGATAGGCACACAAGGAGTGGCCATAAGGCGCATTTGAACTCCTTATTTTAGTGGATAACTGCAGTAGCTATAAAAGCTAAACAATTGGCATACCTGACTTTCATTGTCATCCACAAAAAGCCGTATAGCATCATCTCTAGCTCCACTGGCAAAGATACCTTCTCTGTCATACCAGCACAGTGCAGGATACAGAAATATCAGATTCAGATTATATAAACAAAAACTAAATAAGATAGGATACATCTCATCTGATATCATGATGAAACATGAAGTGCATGAGTCATTATCTTCATCTTGCTTTCAATAAAAGAAAAAGGAAAGAAAGAAGGAAAATCCACAGAATGCTGTGAAAATGACATTTACATTTTTCAAAACATCTGTGTGACCCAAAGAGTGAAAGAGGATAATCCATCCACAATGTAGGAAGAAAGTCAGCGTAAATCCCAAATACGGAGGTCGGTTGATTTACTCAATAACATAATAGCTCACATTTATTCCATTGTAATCTTACTTAATTTGACATCCTCAACAGCAGGAATAGGCATAGATAAAAATGACAACATTTGACTTCTTTAAGCCATACATATGAAATTGTGATAACCAAATAACAAGCAGGTTACATATGTGAAGTGTGAATCACTAAAAGATTTATGTAAATGCCAAGAACTGATATGCAAATTTCATTTTACCTTGACCAATGAACTGAGAAAATTGTCCGATCATGATACCCTGTAAGACTGCAAAGATGTCTCCTGAAATTCCGATAAGAAAAGAAATAATTTTATAATATCTAGAAAGGAAAGGATTAATAATTTAATATGCCTTCATTATTAAATGATCTATCCCTCATTTTTAAAATTTCTGAAGTAAATATTAGATTATTAACCCAAACCTACATAATGGATTTTATAATCTTTGAAAGAAACAAACAATGGTGTTTCAATACATTCCAAACCATACTAGAAAAATAGAAGAATTGACAGCCAGATTATGACTTGAAAGTGCAGTTAAATCAGAATATCAAATGCCATCAAAGGATCCTATATCAAAATCAGATCTTTCAATATATAGTTGAGTTTAAGATCAGGTGACTGGGGAAATGTGAAACAACAGCAAGCAAGTAATGGGTCATGACATAGAGATTGTATTTATCAATCTCGATTAGCGGCACGTAACGGCAACCTCTGAAAATGCTATAGTGGGATAATGGGATGAATGCTGTTTTAAATATTATAATACAAACTAAATAGTTTATACTACATATATAAATCCTCAAAAACAAAAGAAAAACCCAAAATTAAAAGTAGTAAGAGTCACAGTTTACACACTCAATCACCATCAATCTAGGAGCAATAAAGACATAGTAATGAAGTTGAAAAATAAAAAATGATGGTAAAATGAATAGAAAAAGAATATAACAAATTAGATAAAAATTAGCATAATGCCAACTAGGAAGTCAAAGGGAAGAAGAAAGAATGGAACACCAGAAAAAAAAAAGTCCTGTAAAGTGTGAAGGAACAAAGGTCAAAACAGAGGTAACTTTTTGTGGAAAGGTCAACAAAGAAGGGTTTCAAATCCTATTATGTTTCTAAAGCAAAAAATGAATTAAAAAATATGATAGAAATCACAATTTAATCAAAAACAAAAAACCTAAACAACGTCGTTTCAGGGGTAAAAATGGGTTTTTGAAGCATATATCATGGTAGGGCCACTATAGCACACGAAAAGCCGCAATGGCCGTTATTGAAAACTGCTCCACCATTTGAATCCCATGGCAACCCAGGGCTGCTCCGCTCTGCTACTCCGCTATAGCATGATCTTGACTACTATGGAGTATGGACCAGAGCTTAGAGAAGAGGACACTCCTAATAGCCAGAATGTTAAGAAGGGAGAACCGGAGAACATTAAATTAAATATTACATTAAAGAGTATACAAAAATTCAAACAAAATCTGGTTATATATACTTATATTGCTCCACTCTAGATGGTTAAAATGCTACTGATTACATCATAATACACTCTACCATATGCACATAACTGTTCATATGTTTTTTATCCCAAAAATAGGTCCTCTACCATAGTACAAGACTATTCCTCTCGGAAAACCAGTTTCAGGATTATAAAGCAATGACCCATAATAATAACAAACGTGCATAAATGAGTATGGCTTACATCAAACAGCTTCCTATTAAATATATGAAATGTCGAATACATATTCTAGTATTCTATGCGAGAGGGGGAAAAACTAGTGTAAGAAAGGGGCAAAAAAGAAACTTTTGTGATACTAACCAAGGTGCAAACCCACCACCAGACTGCATCCCTATGTTTTCTGTTTCCCATACCTTCAGGGTAAGATCATCGCTGCCATAAGGGATTGGTGTCAAAATGCCACAGAAGTTCAAGAAAATGCCAAAACAACTATAGGCGTGAACAAAAAAAATGCTTCACATACCTACACGTAACCATTTTGTCGCCACTCGCATTGAAGGAGAGGGCCCAAACAGTGGCAGTATGACCGCTGACAAATAACACAGTCATTCGTGAATGAATTAACATTAATATTGGTCTGAAAAATGGTGGTCCTACATAGACCATTGCAAAACATATGCAAAATACATTTTCAATAAAATACGGAAAAAGGAATCATGTCTAAAAGAGAAGAAAACAAAGAAGCTGCAAAAATGGAGGTGATGGGAGAGGTAAAGAATTAAGAATAACATTGGTTTGAAAAATCGTCATCCTACATAGACTAGTGTAAAACATAAATGCAAAATACATTTTCCATAAAATACGGAAAAAGGAATCGTGTCTAAAAGAGAAGAAAACAAAGAAGCTGCAAACTGGAGGTGATGGAAGAGATCAATAAGTAGTACTTATTGGGTTCCCCAAGTGTTTGAACGCACTGCCAATCGTCACTGTCACCTTCATCAGCCCAAACCTGGAAGAAAATTCATTGCGCCATGACGTTATCTCACTGTTTAATCACATCCATTCGCAAAAAAAGCAAACATTTGTAACGCTAAAGGAACAAAAATCAAATCAAAAAGGCAGAGCCTCTTTTAGCATTGGCAATACCTTAACATTATTATCATAGCTACATGAAAATAAGATATCCTCTGTGGGATGCCACTTCACCATTTTCACATCCTGCGTGTGTCCTTGCAGCACTGACACACACTCAAACTCATTCCCAGGCAGCACTTCCCATATCCAAACAGACTTATCTCTACTACAAGTTGCAAGCAGTGTCCCAGACGCGTTCCAACACACACTCTTCACTTCATTTTCATGTCCCTATCCGCAAAATCACATTTACCAAAGTAAAGAGCGGTGATCAAAGAATACGCACATCCAAATTCAAAACAAAAACAAAGGTTCATGGTGTATTTTAAGTACTTAGCAGTAACCTACCTCCAACGTAGAAACGCACTCAAAATCACCACCAACATTTTCCCAAATGGCAGTGGTGGCATCGAAGCTTGCAGTGGCCAACAGTTTCCCGGACGGTGACCAAGCACAAGATCGAACAGTTCGAGTGTGCGTTTCTTCCAAAACCGCCTACATTTCATTTTCATTTTCACAACAGATTATAATCAAAGTAAAATATCATCAGTACCACTTTCTTCAATAATGAAATATACACCCAAAATTAAGGGGAATACTGAATAGTAGAGAATTGAAATTTGCGATGATGATGGAAATTGAGTTGAGAAAAGAGACCTTGCATGCCCAGAGGCCAGAGGAGAGGTTCTGCTCCCAGATTCGGACGGTTTTGTCGCCGCTGCAAGAAGCAAAGACGAGTGGGATACCGGCGTGGCCGGTGGCCGGGTTCCAATCCAAGCTCCAAACCCTATCGGTGTGACCTTCAAGTCTCTGAATCTCTTTCAACTCCATCGCCAATCGGTTTTACTCTGCATACGCCCCCCAAACACTGACTTGTTTCTTTCTTTTGAGACTCAACTCCGCTATTTCCTACTTTCTCACACAAAGCGCCCAAATGTTTTCCACGCGTCAGAGAAAAAAGGTGAAAATTATTTCAACAAACAAACAGAAATGGACAATTGGGCCGCCACCAAACGACGAACGGGTGTGCAAACGGGAAAGCTAGTAGTGTAAGACCGTTTGGCCAATTAAAATATATAGAGTTGGTGTCTGATAGGCTTAGGATTTTGAATATAATTGAATTTAAAACAATTGAAAGGGAAATTGTATTAAAATATGTGTTATTTATTAAAAAAATATAGAAATTATTTTCAAACAATAAAACAAGCATAGCCTTAGCCAGTTACACTAATAGTATTTAACGACATCTTCGATGAGAGTTGCTTGTGAAGTTCTTAAACTTAAGAATCGGTTATGAGGAAGTTTAATCATTAGAGTAATTGCCGTAGCAGTTTTTATATATAAGAACCAATTACTTACATAAGCAATGGTTCTTAATAATTTTTATGAATTGTAAGACTCATTTTAAATTTTTAATTAAAAATTGTATTATTGGATAGAAAATTTGTAAAAGTTCTTAAATGTCATATGATATTATATGACCCACCAAAATTGAATTAAGCAACTTCACCATAATTAAATTATTGAATATGTTCTAATTATCATACTTTATCCATAGGAATCATATGAAATTTATAGCATCTCTTAGACTTCGAATATACAATTGACGTGAAAGATAGAAAAAGGTGTTATAACAAAATCGCAGTCAAAACTAAAAAGATATAATTTTTCCTATAGTGGAGTTACGATAAGATAATAGTAGTTTCATTGTTAAAACATTCATCAATATACGAGTTTTGTTTTGAATGATAAAAAGATCGATTTTCTATGAATAAATTTTGGTTTTTTAATATAACCATTTAGATCCTTAAATAAATAATCCAGTTTAGATCAATATAAGTAAAGTTTTACTTCTTAATATAAACGTTTAGCTCCTTAAATAGTTAATTTGGCCCAGTTTTGAATTAATCAAAGGTATGAATGCTATTGAACTCCAGTTGGATTCTTAGGTTGTGCTTAATAGCATAAAAGATGAGATAATTGGGAGTGTGCGTGGATGGAGACTTGTGCAAGCAATCCGTCAACTTCTTTCCTTAGAGGGGTTAAGTTGTGTGGCTCATGTTTTTTGAGAAGCAAATAAGTGTGTTGATGTTCTAGCAAATATGGCCTGCAATCAAGAGAATAATTTGGTGTTTTATGAGAGTCTCCATCCTAAGATTAGGCAATTGTTGTTAGATGATGTTATGAGAGTTTCTACTCATCGTTTAAGTTCGTTGTAATTTTTTTTTTGGGCCTAGGCCCCATTGAATCCAAAAAAAAAATCAAAGCAATTTTTTCAAATTAAAATTTTATAATAAAAAAAATCACTAAAATTATAGGTCTTTTTTGTAGCATATGAATTTCTTTATTATTTTTAATAACCTTAACAAACTTCAAAGATATTGAATTTCAGACATGTATTAAAAACTTGTGTTTGGGAGATAAGTGCTCTGTTAGGGTTTGTGAATATTTTTTCCACCTTGTTTGGAAAAGTCACTAGACACAGGACCATCAAATTTTTTCAAAAACAAAGTATTAGGGTAGAACCCGCCTCCACCGCCATGCCCTAAAGTTAATTTTATACAAAAAAACTTGTTTATGTCAATTATGAGGGAGGAAACCCTTTTTTGCCAATAGTCAGGGGTCGAATAACTTACACTTCAAGAGTTGAGTGCACTATGGCAAGACACTATTATCATGAAACTTTTGGTTGGGGGAGTTAGTAAATTGTACTACAATGGAGGATCATCTTATTAGGCTTTAAAAGACTTAAGCAAGTTTTGAGGTAATGGACATTGACAATGGCTATTTTATGGTCTCGTTTGATGTTGAAATAAATAAAGACATATTCACTACAAATGGATCTTAAATGCTTTTTATCATTACCTAACAATTAGTGAGTGGCATCCTCGATTTATCTTCTCTATAGCAAAGGTAGGTCAAACCATGGTTTGGGTTTGCTTTCCTTAGTCTATATACAGTCTCCTATAATGAATCTTTCACCTTGGTTTGGGATTAATCATTGAAAATCCTATGAGAATGGATGTTAACACTTTAAGGGTGTAACGACCATCTGTCGCTATAGTATTACAAATACTACCTACATCTTCGTCACTCTATTCATATATTTAGTCATTTATATTAAATATTATCTCATCACCGTTCTATATGTAAATCATACATATATGATAGAACAATGCAACATATAAGTCAGTTTATATACAGTACCATGGGAGATACATAACCAAAATTTCCTACAGTTGGTCAACTATATAACATATACATCAAATCCAATAAATAAAAAACTAAAAGAGTTTTCAAAAAAGCTCCACCCAAAAAGGCCTTCCAAAAGTCTCCATTTGAGACCTCTTCCATCAGCTCTAAGAAGTTGGATCTGCGGACACCATTCCCTCGGCTCCCACGCCAAACGACGTGATCATCATAATCATAACATCATACAACAACAACAGCAACCACAACAACCATACCAAAACAAAACAACAAGGCAAGGGTAAGCTTACATAAAGAAAACCAATGTATAGTATGAAATCCAACATAATCAAAATCATCAATCACACCAACATAGAAACCAAATCTGTTGGAACCAAAGACGTAGAAGCGTCTAAACCCTCAATGTTTTGAAGATAATAAGCTTATTAATGTTCAAAGTTTGTGCTTAAAGACTAACCCTGTCACAGCTAAGAAGACCGTTCAGTAGACGTGTTAAAGACCGTCCAGTTAACGTGTTAAAAACTGTCCAAAAGACTCGCTAAAGAGGACCGTCCGTTTGAACAAACTAAAGGCGACCGTTCAATGAATAAGCTCATACAAGCCTCAAATATCATATATTCAAACGGCTAAGTTTTTATTTTGAACGTCAATTTGATTTATGTTAGTCTTCCTCAAAACTGACATATTACTACTTCTGTGATCTAACGTTCAATTTGTTTGAAACATTAAATAGCATCAACATCATTCCAATGCTAGAGTGCAGCAAAATCAGATAAAGCAAGTCAACTTATCAAGCTGCTAAGATGAATGAAGAATGTTCAGAAAAGCAGACCGCTAGCGCAGTCCTACACCTTCCTTTTTAGTGCAAGTCTAAAAGCTGTCGCGCCTGACCTCTCTGAAAGGATAGTCTGCACACTTCTCATTGCATAACGAAGTTAAAGTCTTCTACAATGGATCTTTTCCCTAAAGACTATATATACATGCACCAACGAAGAAGCAAAGAGTGAAGACGTTGAAAAAGAACAAGAACAAAAAGACATTAGTAACATTTTGATAAAAGCGTCTAGTGGATGATAGCAAAAATCTTGTAAAGATTTTCAAAGCATTCTTGAGCCTAATCTTTCAAATCCTCACTACGTGAGTTGATATCTGTTGTATAATCACTTTTTGTGTTGTGAAAGCCTGGAGAGGCTCAGTGTGAAAGAATACTTGGGTTAAGCAATTTAGGGTGATTGCGTTATAAAACCTGAAGAGGCCGCAAACAATACTTGTAACCTAAGGTTGGTTAGTGTATACCTTCTGGGTGAAGGGACTAAATGTAGCTCAAGTTGAGTGAATCAGTATAAAACTTTTTGTGTTCTTCTTCTCTCTATCCCTACGCTTGAAAACGTTTTCATACTGATCAACTTATTTCGAAAAAGTTTTTAAACACACAATTCAACCCCCCATTCTTGTGCGCTTTTTCTATTTCAAAATCTACCCAGAAATGGGTTTACATACATTATAGTATAGCACACACAACATCACACACTATGTTGTCAACCCCATATGTTAATGTGTGAATGACATGACTCTCGAGAGATTTTCTACATTCCGGGTGATCAGTTAGGTCTTATCCCCTACCATGGTCATCTAACACCATTTAGGGATTGCCAAAACTCTGATCAATTGGATAAGCTTACATTGTTAGGATAAGTGTATATGGGTGGTGGTATACCGCGACACAAGGCCTGCACTACCTTGACCCCCTGCAAGATTACCCATCCATTTATCCCCAAGGTCCAGCCTTAAAGCCACATTTTTTATTCAGGCACTAGGTTGGAAGCCTATCTGAGTACCAACTCTAGTCACCATCCACCTTACATGCCTACTCGCACACAGCTTAAGGCCCACACAACCTCAACCAACAACATATGCATGCCAATGCATATATCACCACAATAGTCAACTCAACCACAACAATCATCATATCATATATATATGCATCAACATATCACCACAACTATCAACTCAACCACAACAATCATCAAATCACACACACACACACACACACACACACACACATATATGTATGTATCAACATATCATCACGTGGCCTACTCACCACCACCTGTGGTCTAATAATCACCATCAACAACAAATCAACCCTATACATGCCCAAATTTGCAGATGATTCACTATTCTGTTCTTCATTTTACATGTTAAAATTTATGTGTAAATTGATTAATATAAATAATATGTATAAAACATAGTACAAGAGGATGAACATTTTGCATGAAAGTACATTAGCATATAAATTATTATAAAATATTTATTTTACTATACTTTATACTTTGAACTTATTTATTTCATTTATAAATACAAATTATTTTTAGATACATTTTTTTATGAAACAAGTAGAGGACTTTACACTTAATTCACAGGGATAAACAATTTACTTGAAACTACATTAACATATAAATTATTAGGGTGAAATTATATTTTTTTAATTTATTGTTATAATAATTTTAATATAAATATAGTTTTTCTTGGTTACTCTCTTATGACTTAGTTCATATATTGAATGTTTTATTTTTTCTAACATATATATACAGTATGAATAAAATATAACAAACGGGGATGAACATTTTTCATGAAAGAATGAAAAGAAACATTTAACTCATAGGATGAGCAATTTACCTTAAATTACATTAACATTTGAATCACTTGAAAGAAATTATGTTCTATTATAACTTTAGTACTTTTTAATTTATTGTTGTAAAAATTTTAAGAGTTTAATGGTCATGTACTGTCAATATAAAAAGTTTTACACCGTCAATCAATTGGAATTCACCGTTGGTATGATTTTTAAAGTATTTATTATAAAAGTCAACAAACTTATAATAAATAGTGATTTATGATTAGATGATAGTGTAAAACTACTTTACAATGTTAGTGCATAGCCTATTTTCTCAAATTTTAATATGAATTTACTTTTCTCTTGCTTATTATCTCCTAACTTATCTAATTTATTTCATCAATAAATTCTTTACATCCCCATGCATAAGCAACCATAAAATTTATTAACTAATTTTTCTTTTATACATTTATATCTATATATATAAATTTATTAATATAGAAATTAAATATAAAATGTTACATATGGGGATAATTTTTTTTTTATGGATTGAGTAGGGGAGTGTATACTTAATTTATGGGAATGAATAATTTACCTGAAATTAAATTAACATTTAAAAGAAACGAAAAAAATTAACATCTAAATTATAAGTGTGAAATTGTTTAATTTAAAAATTTGTTTTAATTTTTTCACATGATATTTAAAATTTATAATCTTAAAAAAATTGTAGGCAAATGATTTTTCTTTTCATATTTTTACACATTAAAATCTATATGTAAATTGATTAGTATAAAAAAAATATATGCATGTAACATAACACAAGTGAATGAACATTTTGCACAAAAGTACATTAGCATATGAACTATTATAAAATTTATATCTTATTATAAGTTCAATATCTTTCTATAATTCATTACTTTAACAATTTTGGTATGAATATATTTTCTTATTTTTTTGTCACCTAATTTGATTACTAAATTTTTTTGTCTAGTCAAAATTACAATTTCTTTTTACCTAATTAATATATTTTTTAATTACATAACAAAAATCAAATTAAATCCATATAACTGTCATTATCTTTTCCATGCAAAATTCATGTCTAAAATCAATTTTTTGGCAAATCATTATTTATTATCTTCTCACTTAAACAAATTATTCAAGATTTTATTTCACTTAACCAAAATTTAATTTTCTTTTATACATTGATATGTATATGTAAATCTATTAAAATAAAAATTATATATAAAATATAACACATGGAAATGAACATTTTTTTTATGGAAGTAGGAAAATTTACACTTAACTCATGGGGATAAATAATTTATTTGAAATCACATTAAAATCTAAATTATTAGGGTGGGTTTATATTTTTATTTATTGTTATAATAATGTTAACACAAATGTATTTTTTTATTTACTAATTTATTGAATGTTTTATTTTATCTAACATAAAAAATATGAATAAAACATAACAAATGAGGATAAATATTTTTCAAGAAAATATGAGGATAAATTTAGACTTAATTCATAGGATGAACAATTTACCTTAAATCACCTTAAAATTTGAATTACTTAGAAGAGATTATACTCTATTATAACTTTATAATTTTGGAACTTTCTAATTTTTTTAAAATAATTTTATTATAGTTTTATTTTCTCTTGCTTACTATATTCCCATATGTAGCAAGGCAAGTAGAGATTATGCTAATACATAAAATATGACGCAACTTCAATAACATAATAATGACACTTGAAGACAATAATCGATGACTTTATTAAAATTTGAGTAACGATGACATCATTTCAACTAAAACAAAAATGACTATTATTAATTATTTATATTCATACTTATTTAACATTTATATTCATATAAATTCATTTTTATATATTAATTAACAAAAAATAATCCGTGCACGGATCCAATAACTAGTTTTTATAAAAAATGCTCAATCATCAAAAGTTACGGGAGCAGGTAAAATTTTTCAACTACCCATGAAGTTTTTGGTACTTATGTAGTACACTGCTAACATACGAAATTTTGGAATTTGGATTCATCGTTGAGAAGCTAAAGCACATCCGCAACTGCGCAAGTTAACTGGGATGATCAATTTTACATCCTTGAAAAGGAAAATACTGGCTAACAAAATAAAGGTGATTCATTTCGAAACATGCTTCCAATAAGAAAAATATAACAGTGGTAGTCGATTAACACCCAACTCTCTGAGTTTTAATTGCAGTCAATTTATAAAACTGCTATATATTGTTATTGTATTGTACTTGGTTTTGGCGCATCCAACGGTTTACAGGGACTGCTGTGATTGTGAATAGATCTTAAATAAAATGGTTAATTATGTTTTTGCTCTCTCATTTTTTTTGTTGATTTTTGTTTTTAGTTTCTTAAAAATATTTTGACCGGTCATAGTCTTTCATAAATTTTCTGTTTGTATTTTTAGTTCCTGCCGTTAACTTGAACCGTTAAGTGATGATGTGACTTCACATGGGCTGTCACGTGGCTTGCCACGTGGACTACTAGGCTGATGTGGCAGCCAAGTGGCAATTTAAAAAAAAAAAATTGATAAAAAATGTAAATTATGAAAATAGTCCCTCATTTTACACGATTTACGTTTTTAGTCTCCCAAAAAATAGTTTGACCAGTTTTAGTTCATCAAAATTTTGTCATTCATGTTTTTAGTCCCTCCCGTTAACTTACATAGTTAAACTTTAATAATTAATCAATTATTATTTTCACATATTATTATTTTACACATTATTTCACAACAAAAATGCAAAAAAAGAAAAAAAAAAGATTACTTGTAAAGGATAATTAAAGAGGTTAGATTGCTAGTCTTTTCATAAGAGATTACGAATACTTTGAATTGTCGAAACATAGTGATGAAGAGGTAAGAGAAGTGTTGTGATAAGCTTTTGAGCTATAATTAATTAATAAATTATTGGTTAAAATAAATTTTGAGAAAAAACTTGTATGAGTGTAAATAATAATTAATTGATTAATTATTAAAGTTTAACTGTGTAAGTTAATGGGAGGGATTAAAAACATGAATGAAAAAATTTTGAGGGA
Organism: Spatholobus suberectus; assembly: GCA_004329165.1. NCBI lineage: Eukaryota > Viridiplantae > Streptophyta > Magnoliopsida > Fabales > Fabaceae > Spatholobus > Spatholobus suberectus. The sequence goes on along the minus strand of CM014732.1, from coordinate 13,457,846 downwards.
CTAAAACCGGTCAAACTTTTTTTGGAGGACTAAAAACGTAAATCATGATAAAATGAGAGACTATTTTTATAATTTACATTTTCTATAATTTTTTTTAAAAATTGCCACGTGGCTGCCACGTTAGCCTAGTAGTCCACGTGGCAGCCCATGTGGAGTCACGTCATCACTTAACGGTTAAAGTTAACGGTAGGGACTAAAAACACAGAAGGAAAGTTTGTGAGGGACTATGACCGGTCAAAATATTTTTGAGGGACTAAAAACAAAAATCGACAAAAAATGAAGGACCAAAAACATAATTAACCCTAAATAAAATATTAAGCTTAAATATGCTTTCGATTATGTAATATACTTTTTTTTTTTATTTTGGTCTTTATAAAAATATTTTTTTTTTAAATGGACTTTGTAAAATTCTTTTTTTTGATTTTGATCCATATTATTTTGTTTAGTCCTTTTAATATATATATATATATATATATATATATATATATATATTTTATCCTTATAATATGTAAACAATTTGCTTTTAGTCTTTGCCAAATTTTTTTCAAAGGGACTAATTTAAAATAAACAAAATATTATAGGGACTAAAACAAAAAAATAGATATATTAAAGGGATTAGAACAAATAAAAGGACCAAAATAAAAAAAAAAAATTTTACAAAGACCATTTTAAAAAAAATAATTTTATACGAACTAAAAACAAAAAAGTGATATTTTATATGGACCAAAAATATATTTACACCTAAAATATTATCAGGAGTAAGCAAGACTGGTAATAGGACAAGGAGTCTATTTGAAAATTTATAAGCTGTCTACTAATATTGTTTTTTTCTTTCGCCATTGTTAGTTCAGTACAATTAGTTCATCTGAAATACATGACTTATTTTCTCATCAAAATGATTAATCTCCTTGGTTGTTGGTTGGTTAGTTGTCGGTCTATATTGCTTTGTCTCTGCATATTAAAAAATTCTGCAATATTCACGAGATTTCTCCTTCAAAAGTATGCAATTAAAGTAGTGAATTTATTAGATGCATTTGGCCCTTGTTCAGCCAGTTACACCAGCGTGGAGATATATTTTGGTTAATAGCCGACTCAACGTTTATATAGGCTTGAAAGGAATAAAAATATTTCATTATTATTATTATTATTTTATTTAAAATTTATCTTTGAACTTTTTAGAATGTAAAAATTATTTATTAGGATAACATAATTAATATTATTTAGAATTTTTAGTAGATAATAAAATCGATCCATTATATCTTTCTTGAAATATTGTTGATTTTTGGTAAAACTTAATTTATTTAGTTGTGAAAAACTTAATTAATAATATATAATATTATGATTTAATCTATTTTGTTTGGTTATTAGTTTTAATATTAAATATTTTTTCAGTTCACTGAAGATCTTAACATGTTTTATTCAGTACTTATTATTTTAAGTGCATAATATGATAGATAAGTAAGGATACTATTAATTTTGAGGTTAAAAACCCTTTAGGATCGGCTTAGTGGAATAGTATACATAAAGTCTTAGGTTTTAAACTCATTGCGATCATTGTATAAAAAAAAAAAACCCAACATAATTACATGTACAAATTCAATTATAAATTAGTACTGAAAAATAATATTGCAAAATGATGTAAGAGGAGAATGAGAAGCCGCAAAAAACAATTCTGATAGAAAGATTCACTTCTTCTTATAACAAATTGCAAAGAAGAATAATTTCATATAGAAATAATTACCAAATTAATACAGCTCAAGTTTAAGTCTTAAGTATACAATTGTATTAAACACGCGAAGAGATAGCTTTGTCACTTATGATGGTCCAACCTGACTTGAGCATAATTGTCTCTCATAAAAAATAGATGTGGTCAATACCAAAAAAAAGTGAACACATTTACATAAACCAAACAAAATAAAAAAAAAATGGCACAATGGTTTTTTTTTTTTTCACACCCATGGAAGTTGAATTATGTGTAGGATGAAGCCCAGCCCATTAAGCCCAGTCCGAGTGGGCCCGTAAAGTCCGTGTGAAACGGTGATCAATTCCGAATTTCCGATCTTAGTTGCGTTGGCGTAGGTGGAAGAAGAGAAAGATAGAGAGAGAAGGGTAACCCTAGAGTGCTGAATCGAAACGAGTGCATCTGCAAAGGCAATCGCCATGGAGTCCGTTTCTCGAAGAAGAGGTGGAGGCATTTTCGAAAGCCTTTACAAGGTCGTTATGCGTCGCAACTCTGTCTACGTTACCTTTGTCATCGCTGGCGCCTTCCTCGGAGAACGGGTCCGTCATCTTGCTTTTGCCTTGATCCTCTTATTCAATTAGGTTATTATTATTATTATTATTTTGCTAAGAGATTCCCGTTATTGGTTGCAGGCTGTTGATTATGGAGTCCACAAGCTCTGGGAGGCGAATAATGTTGGGGTAATAAACCTTCTCGACTATATGGTTAATTTAATCTATCCATTTTATGGTACATGCTGTGTCGTATACTGTTAGTTTTCTGAGACAATAAATTTGACTGGACAAATTGAAATGATGCTTTAGTTGGATTGGATGTTATTCTTCGGGAAACTTAGAAGGGGATTTTTTTTTTCCGCAAAATTACATTCTTCATAATGATGTTGGTTTTAAGATCTTTATATTGTATAACTTTAAGATGGTTTAAGCTTATAATACTTCTGCTGTTTTGATTGCCATGATAGATAGTCCATGCCTCCATGGTATGTTTTACGCTTTCTTATTAAATTTATAGCCGCGGTTTTAGATAGATCTCTTAAGATTTCTGATTTTCTATAACTATGATAGATAGTCCATGCCTCCATGGTATGTTTTACGCTTTCTTATTAAATTTATAGCTGCGGTTTTAGATAGATCTCTTAAGATTTCTCATTTTCTATAACTATGTATTGGATTATTGGTTCGTTTTATCCTGATGTTATGACTATCAATTGCAGCCACCATAAAACAGGACTAATCTTTATGGCTCCAGGCTACCCCAGTAGGGGGCTAAGACTTGGTTGTATGACTATGACTATCAATTTACTCAGGATCTCTTATTACTGCAGGATAGTGCATGATTGATTACATCATAATCTTTTAGATTTACAATTAGATTTATGGTGTATGTTATATCAAGTTGGACTAAGCTTGCATTGCTCTGAAGGTTTTTGATTGATATTAGAAGCTCTATAAGCAGATTTTGAACAGACAATGGAGTGTCAAAATTGGAAAGGTGTGGAAGCATAAGGAGGAATGGTTTTCATTTGATTGGTTCATAGTTGTTTGCAGCTTATACTAATTACTGTCTATGCAATGTTCTAGTCAAAGAATTTTAAATAGATGCATGATCTGCTGAATTTTGTGTGCCATAGAACTTATTCTTTAGTCTTTACTAATGTCAAATACTTGGATACTGCCTCCTTAGGTGGTGCCTACATTCCGTATTTCCTACTTTTTATGCTACTTGATCATCGTAACTTGTTGCTGTTGAATTAAATGTGTGTGAATACTATTCAATTACAATTTGCAAATAGTTCCCCACCACGCGCTGCACCCCCGTGGGTCAATTTGCATTTTGTAAATAGTTTAACATCACTTTTGCATGAGCCATCATATTGTTTGGAGATGATGCAATTTTGACACATTGTAGTTTTGCTTGCACCAATCAGTATCAATTGTTTTGTTCTAATTTTGTCCACAACTTTTTCAATTTTCATTCTTTACTGTGCTTTGGTTGCCAAAAAGAAAAACTGCAGAAGAAAATAGGGCTTTTTCTTTAATATGGGTGAACACTCTCTCTCTCTCTCTCTCCCCCCTACACCCAGAGGCTGCCCTTTCCCTTTTCAGTTTCCTTATCTTGAGAACTCCAAATTACCAGGGGTGCAAGTTGGTCTTTACTGCCAATTGTGATGTCTCTTACCTCATTAGCTACTTCTTTGACTTGTCTTCACTCTGTCACTTATTGGTAAGCTTGCTTCCGTTGACCTCTTTCTTAACAAGAGGGAAAACAGATGCGGTAATCGGTAATCCATTAGTCAAAATAAGGTAGTGTTCGATAGATGTGCCAGAATGGGGTGGGATATAACATTTGAGTTCTATTTCATGTTTGGTTTGTTTTAGAAATAGAATAGAACGAAACATGAGGTAAGAAAGTGGTACATTTTGGTTCTGCTGAAAAGTACAGAACCAAGGAGAAAGGAACAGAATAGGGTGTTCCATTTTTGTTTTGTCCATGCATCAAATGCTATATAAGTGTTCTTCTGGAATTCATTATCTTTTTTATTATTTTTTGAAACAATCAAACATAGAGTACAAATCCTGTTGTTGATTAGGGGTTGAAGGGCCGATTAAAATATATGCTGTGGTTCATATTCTGTTAATGGAAATGAGTGTTGCCACTCTCATGTGTCCATTGTCACTCTCCTGTATAAATTATTTTCATCTAAAATACTCTTCTCCTTTGTTAATGAAACTAAAAGTTTAGAGAGATTATATAAAATTTAATTAAATAAGAGTGGTAATGGCAATAGGCACTTGTTCTGTTTTGCCAGGCTTATCTTTTTTGATAGTTAGGGAGGAGAACGAATTGAATGAGGTAGAGAAAATTGTGTAGTGCACTTGCTAGCTAACTATCTGGCTCTGGGAGTTACATGTTTGGGACCTTTGGGTGACTCTGGGAGTTACATGTTTGGGTCATGTGCCCATTTTTTTTATTTTCATTTTTTTAATATGAATACTCACCATTTCTGACTTTTAAATGTTTTCTTTGCCTCATTTGTACTTTGCAGAAGGTTAATCATAATTCATAATTTCAACTTAAAAATAAATGGGATGTCTAAGTATGGGCAATTTGGCACTGTCGATCCCATCTATGCTAGATTGTTAGTAGACAAGTATTTATTATTTATAGTGTTAAACCAGTTGCCAACCATCAATTTCAAGGATTCTGGTTTTTATGATGCTGTGATCGCTTGCTATTTAAGCTTTTTAGTATCTTACCCTTGATTTATAATTATATTTTCTTCTGCAGAAACGATATGAAGACATTCCTGTGCTAGGGCAAAGGCAATCAGAAGAGTGACCATCTTGTTGGCCATTTTGAAGTTTTTTTCTATTCATGGAAATTTGAAGTGAACATTACAAGCTGGAAGCGGTTTCCATTTTTGCAATAAATACCTTATGCTTGTCTCTTTTAGGCTTAACTCTTGTGCGTGGTTTCATTTACTGGCTGTTGGAAATATTAAACATTGAACCAGTTTAGAATTCTGTATTTTATCGAAATGATTTATCCGAAATCATTGGTTATGCAAATCGCAGACTTTTTTCTAGTTAGCCTATTTTCTGAAAGTTTAAATGTGGAAGATCATTATTGCTCATTAATTTTATTGAGGTTTAATTATTTATTTGGTTTTTATACGTGCATCATCTTTACCTTTTGATACTTATACTTAAAAACTATTTGTTTTAGTTTTTACACATATATTTTTGATATCGTTTTGATATCATTTTAGTTTTCATTTAATTGACAGTGTAAAGATGATCCAAGTATAAAGGCTAAAGGAATAATTAAACCTTTCATTTAACATCACTAACGAGTAATGCATCAAAAATTTTGCCGAGACTAGATTCAATGCAGCCGTACAGGGAGTTTATTGTGACCAACTGATGCAAGTAGTGTTAAAGGAAAAAAAATAAAAAATCGAAAAGTGATAAGCTTAAAATATTAAGACTCTAAAAGTAAAAGCTAGCCTCAGTTAACCAAGGTAATTGTGAACGATTGGCTGAAGAAGGCCTATTGGTACAAGTCCATATTTTAACTAATTAATTGCAGATGACTTGAAGTGGCAACTTGGAAAACAGAACTAAAGCGTATAACATGGATATCTAATGATTTGTCTCAAGAAAATGTTGAAGCCTCATTGAAATTGGCTAGTGTTGGACTGTGCTTAAATTTGTAAACGTAAAATTGGTGTCAATTAAATTACTCATTTTTCCGGTAAATATATTAGTCAGACACAAAAGCTGAGGCCCTATTAGTCCCAGGACTAGCAACATCATCTCTAGGGTGAAAATAAATCAAGTAGTGTTACCCAACCTTGTTTTCATGCGTAATATTTTTTAATTTAATTATTATTTCAATATGTTTTACATTTTCCAAACAATTTTATAGTAATACATGGTAGAGTGCCAATTAAAAAAATATTTATAAGAATTAAAATCTTTATTTTGTACTAAAAAAGAGAGGCACTTGTGACTCTTTATATGCTATTAGTGAGGTGTACAGTTATTTCTTATTTTTAAAAAATAAAAAAATAAAATAAAAGAACGATAATGGAGATTAAATAAAAAATAAAAACATACTGTTATTTTGAAATTAGAATTTATTTCTAGTTAGTGAAATAATTTTTTATATACAATTAAAATATAATAGTGATGTAATTTATAATGTTAGTTAAAAGATAAACTAATAAAAAAATGGATAGAAAAAAAGTGGATATTTTAGTTATAGAAGTTATATGTTATAGATTAGAAGTGCAAATTGAAAATACAATTTTATTTTAATTTTTATGGAGATAGTTAGAGCAATTGCAATGGGGATGCTTGTAGTGGAACTTCCTAATAAGAACGGTTCTTATACGGATGTGTCCCATTGGAGACATTTCTTAATAAGAACCGGGTGCCTATAGAAGCACCGGTCCCTAACCTGAATTGTGGGGCTCCTATGTTAGTATGCTTTTGATTTTGTTATTAAAAAAAATTAAAACTAGTGTGTACTATTTTGAATGGTGAAAGAATTTGTTATACGTAAAAGAATTTTGAACAATAGAGAAAAATGTAATTGTTCACTAAAGGAAACAAATTTTAAACATTACTTAAAAATTTTAACCATTAAAATTAAAAGTGCAACTTGCAGATTTTAACGTTAAAAAATTTAACGTTAAAAATTTTGAACGTTAAAATTTTACTTGTATATAAATATAACTAACATGATTTTTTTTAACACAACTAGTCTTCTGAAACTTCTCATATTTCTTGTTCATTAAATTTCTTTCTCCTTTTTACACATATTCTTTCAAATTTCTATCTCATCCATTTTTTGTTACTCATATCTCAAATTGTCAAGTTCCTCTTTTATTTGTTTTTTTTCCAATGGATCCAAACCAATTCAATTTCAATCCTTGGTTAAATTTAATGCAAAATTATCAATTTCCCACTAATCCAAATTCTCAAAATCCTCTACTTTCATCAAACACACTTTTATTTGTTTTTTTTTCAATAGAGTACTTCAATCTCGGTCCGCGATTATACGTGGCCCTGTGCATGCTTGACACTGAATACAATCAAGCATATTTTATATCATGCATCATATTACATAACATGATTGTGGAAGATGAACAACACATATATGATGGTCATTTTGATTATTCTTATAATCATCCCAACAATGATGTCTCAACAATTGATGTATGTAATAATCCTCATCCGAATCTTGCACCATACCTATAGAGGAGAGTACTTTTTCGTGATAGGCAACATCATCATCAACTTCAAACAGACCTTGTGGAGCATATTTGAGAACGTTTTGAGTGCGATAGTTAGCAAAATTGATTATTGTTTTAATTATGTAATTTTTATTAATTATGTAATATTTATTATTTTAATAGTAGTTTTTAATTTGTCAAAATTAACTATGTTTTTATTTTTTAAAGTTTTATTTTGTGTGTGTAAAAAAAATATTTCACAAAAAATATTACAAATAAATCTCTTAATTTTTATAATTTAATTATTTCATAAATAAAATAATTATAACTTAATAAATAAATTATTGATAAATGTAAAGATGTGAGATTATTAATAGAGCCTAGTTAAGAAACTTTTTAGAGTTGCTGAATTGGAGGAGTGAGATGCTTAAGTTTAAAAAGATAAAAATAAGTAATGTATAAAAGTGAGACCCATTTAAAAACCCAAAGAGAGATATTAGATTATAAATGCTCTCGGTGTTTTTATGAACCCGTGACCCGGGTCTCTGTAACTGTGGTGGAACATCCATGTAGGCGGCTAAGGTAGGTTGGCTCTGGCACTCTTCCTTCTTTTTCAATGCATTAGTGTGCGCCATTCGTCATTTTGTTCTAATGTCGCTTGTGTTTTCAGAATAATCTGAGACGACGAACCTCAGCCTCTTACCATGAGGTGCTTTAGTTCTTTCTTTATTATATCCATATTTTTCTTAAGCAATGTTTCATTACGATTCTGAAATTTTCTTCACGATGTTAATATTTATTATGTATTATTGTGATTTTGATTTTTTTTTTCTGTCCAACAGTAAGCTACAAAGTGATGCACTGCGAGAGGCCATTTCCCAGGTGGTTAGTAATTCAAAGGAGAAAAATCGCAAATTCACGGAGACTATTGAGCTGCAAATTGGATTGAAGAACTATGATCCTCAGAAAGATAAGCGTTTCAGCGGTTCTGTTAAGCTTCCCCATATTCCACGCCCTAAGATGAAGATCTGCATGCTCGGTGATGCTCAGCACGTTGAAGAGGTTCATATTCTAACTCTATATGTGCCTTTAATTTTTAATATTCACGTGTCGTGCTTGTCATCGAATTAGCATCTTCACAATTCTGCAGCACACTTTTGCAACTCTTATGATTTAAAGCCTATGATATGCTGTATGCGCATTCTTACTCGTCTAACTAAATGACACATTTTATTTTTTGTTCAATGGTGGTTTTTTATTCAATGAGTTTAATTTTCATGCATTGTCACTCTAAAGATTTTTTACACTGTCAACTAATTAGAAAGCATGTCAAGTATGACTTTTAAAATAATTATTATAAAAGTCAATAAACTTACCATACATGACAATTTTGCAATTGGATGGAAACACTGATGGAGTGATAGTATATTCTAATTAAATTCTTATTCAATGAAGAAAGACTTACTCTGGATTGTTGTGAGTTTTTGTGATTTACATGGTGTTAATGACATGTATGTACACACTCAGGCAGAAAAAATTGGGCTGGACTACATGGATGTGGAAGCACTGAAAAAACTCAATAAAAACAAAAAACTTGTGAAGAAGCTTGCCAAGAAGTATCATGCTTTCCTGGCTTCTGAAGCTGTCATCAAGCAAATTCCTCGTCTTCTCGGCCCTGGTTTAAATAAGGCAGGCAAGTTGCTTCCCTTGCTATTCTCTCTTGTTACAGTCTTATAGAATGGTTTCAGTGTTTCCTGTTTGTGTTCTTGGCTTTTCCTTTGCTTGTCTAGAAGAAATGGTGTTTCTTTTGGCTTCTTTGAATGTCCTTATATGCATTACGATTTAGAAAGAAGTTATTGATTAACATTCTTTGTATTTATGTATCCTGGCATATTTGTTAAGAGTAGACTAAATATTGCACTGGTGGTATACTAAGGACTGCTTAAGTCCTCAAATAATTCTTTTTGTTCAGCTTTTAATCTTAGAAATTTATGTTGATTGAAAAATTTGATTACTGGTCCTTAAGTTGCAGAATGTTGGCTAATGGATTCTTTGTTTGTTTCTTTTGCCTTGTAATTTCTTACAAAGGTTGCATATTAACATGGCTGCGATGGTCCGTGTAGTTTTGGATTGATACCATGGTGTTTATCTATATGACTGTCTGAGCACATGAATGCAGGTAAGTTTCCAACATTAGTGACTCATCAGGAATCCTTGGAGTCAAAAGTTAATGAAACAAAAGCAATGGTGAAGTTTCAACTTAAGAAAGTTCTTTGTATGGGTGTTGCTGTTGGAAATTGCACAATGGAGGAGAAGCAGATATTCCAGAATGTACAACTCAGTGTCAATTTCCTTGTTTCATTATTGAAGAAAAACTGGCAAAATGTAAGTTTGGAGGCCTTGTATTACAATTTTAAATATTTGAGTACTAAAGTCTTAAAGTCCAAATTATCCCATTAAAATATATTGAATTTGGTCTACTTTTACCCATTTTCCATTCACCCTCAGCATAAAGAGACCATAAATGTAAGACAATGAATCGTGTTGTGGTGGTTCGTATTTATCTCAGCATGTTCAACTTGTGCAATCTATTAACTAGCATGAACATAATTGAAAGTGTTCTATTACTGCCAAATGCTGTGATCATAATTCACAAGAGGGCTTGTCAACTGCTTATATCTGCATGTTGGAGTTTGTTAGCCTAATTTAGCGAGAGTTTTGCCAAATTATAGTAGTAGGTTAAAGCTTTTGTTGTGACAGTAATTTCTTTAAAAAGTCCATCAGTTCGAAAAAAAAAAAAAACACAGAATGACAATTTGATGGAGCCCTTAGGCTCTAACTACTGGATTGACCAATATGATTCTTGTGGTTGTAAAAAGAATCTTCTTGAAACTTAAGTATATTCGGTAAACATTTTGGTTGTTTTGGTTCAGTTATCATTTTAGCTGTTAATATATTTTTAATTCTGTTTTTGTTTGCATGTAAACAGGTGAGGTGCTTATACCTGAAGAGTACAATGGGGAGCGCAATCCGCGTATTTTAAATTCATATATCTTGCATTCAGATATAAGCATGGGCGAAGCCTCTTATGTTATGGACATGTAACCGAGACATTATTGGTGACTGTTGATGCCCCTTTGACTTTTTTTCATATTCTTTTGATTTCAATCTTGTTTGATGTTATATATTTGTTCAATCTGGTGCAATTGATGACTTGTTTTGAAAAAATTACGAGTACCTGTGTTTGTTTGGTTCACATTCCTTCAAAATATTATCTGTGGTGAGACGCCCAGGCCAGGAGTCTACATTTTTGTGAAATTTACGTCAAATTTGTAAAATAATGCAGAAGCAACAAATAGTTGCTTCGAGGGTGACGAGCGTCCACGACTCCACGATCCAAACATGAATTTTCGTCTTGAGGAGTGCTAGAAATACATACTTTAACACACTTCTCATAACACATTCTATTATTGGTTGAAATTTATTAAAAACTATAAAATTATGAGTTATTAAATATGATGTAAGACTTATAATTTTTTATAATTTTCAAGAAATTATAACCAATGCAAGAGAATGTATTCAAAAGAATGTGTTACTAGCATTTCTTGTACTGTCTTTGCCTGTGTAGCAATTTGTTCTCTTCAATTTTATTAAACGCTAAGGGGTTTGTTACAACTTTTTCATAATTTTTTTTTAAAACTTAATCACTTTTAAAAGTTTTTCATGTGTTTGTTTCAATTTTTCAAAATCAAAAGTTAAAAGAAATCTAAAATCTAATTAAATCAGAAATGATTTTGAATAGTTTTTCATAAAAATCAGATACTTCATTTAAAAGAAAGTAATTTAAATGATTATAAATAATAAATTAATTTTTGCTTTTTTTCTAAAATTTCTAAAATTAATCAGTAAATTATTTTATATCAGATTCACTCTTTTAATCTGTAACAAATGGTCCTAACCAGGAAACCAGGTAGAAATACCGGGTTGAACATAGCTTCAGTTAAGTACACTTATGATATCGGCTTTGGTAGAATCTTGTCTTGAGAAACTATATTGTAACTGCTAACGACACTCTTTTCACCCCAGTTAGAGTTCATTTGACACACTACAAGCTATGTATACTAATTAGATATTTCAAACAAATAAATTAGGGTGAATTAAGAGATTTCACTAAAAAAATAAGAGGATCTAAATTTTCAACGATCAGATTCACCAATTGATAAAATATGTCCAAATGAGTGTTTTCTTAGCATTACTCTGTAAAGATAATGTACTCTTTCAAATATACATTAAATGCTTCAAGTTAAACAATAAATAAATGGATTAACACAACTGAATTTAAAAATTTTCTCTACTTTTCATCCCACCCTTCGGTCCTTTACTTGGATTTTCATCCAAGTTAATATGAAAGCACTTCCAATTTCTTAAAGATATTCTTATTCACTACTAAAATTCTGTTCTGTATCAACAACTATAAACGATAATCAGTCCGGGGCCACATCTTTCTGGCATTATTATATGGCATTACACAAGGAACTTGCTATTGCTGCATACCGCAAGTCTCATTTGTAAGCCTCATTTTACATTTGAGGTAACAAGCTCCACGATATTAAATCAGGCTAGACAAAAGTGCTTGATATTTAATGAGTACAATTCATCTTACGTTAATATCATCATACAAGCAAATTTTTTTATCTTCAGTTTAATCAATCGCTTTTTGTGGTATAAAAATCATATTCCGCGATGGAATCTAGTTTGCAAGGACTGGATAAGTTGTGTTTGTGTGAGCAGTGGTGGAGGGTCAGAAGTGGCTAGCAGATCACTAATTACTGTTTCACCATGAAGGAAACTTTACAACTGCAGCCACCAACTGCACTGGGGTTCTCAGTCACCTGCAAATGAAAGCAGAAACCAATTGTAAATTTGTACTCGGTTACGTGCCTTAAGAATGCTATTCAACACGGTAAACCAGACACAGCTTTTCCTTCACTGTCATCACGTACCCATTTCAATACCATTAGATGTGCCTCAAAATGTATGCACAGTCACATAAACACTTTTCAGTACATATTCATACAATAAGGTCTTTGCACATGTTTTAAGCCACACACAGCGGCCGTACCTTTTTCTTTAACGACAAGGATGCCATGAAACATAGAAGGTAACACATGATTGTGAAATTATGTAAGAGTAGCTTTTCTGCTAAATAATTATCCAAATTACTGGATCACAGCTGGTTATGGCTGTTTGTGATTACAGTATACTTAACAATGAAATCAAAGTTCGTGGGTGGTGCTCCTTAAATTGGAAATTTCTATGGTGTCCTACATTTTAGGAGCACATCAAACTCCAAGTTTCAATATTTGTGAAGGGATTATCATGAATCTCGTAAGGGAGAACTGAGTAGCTCAGTTGAGAAGGGGCAACCATTGTGAAGGAGAACTGTCCTTGTTTCAATATTCATCAATTCAGATAGATACACTTTTCTCTGATTCCTTTTCCCAATTTCTGTTTTCTTTGATCTGTTATCACTTAGAACTGTAACATACAAACGGTTTTATATTCTAACATTTGCCCTCGTATAAGAGTCATTTGGACTTGAAACATGGACAAATTCACATACCTACTCTACATCATGCTCAAATTCAACTTTTTATCAGAAGAATGGAAGCAACAAAGATCAAACTCTTGATTACTTGATCATGGAGGTTTTGATACCGTGTCAAGGACCAACTTCCCTAAAAGCTTAAGTTAATAAAAAAAGGCTCATCAAAGGTTTTATATAACACAGAAGTTCTCGAATGTTTCAGGAATTAACTAGAAACAGATGTGAATTGCTATGATAGTTCTTAAAATACTTTTCAAGGAGAATACTGATAGGTACCAGAGAAATAACAAAGAGGAGAAATGAAGTTCACCGTATTAATGAAAATCTCAGACCTGTATCAAGGTGATGACAGTGTCTGAATATGAGAAAGAGAACAATGGAACAAGCAAGAACGAAAACAGCCTAAGCAGTTAGAGAGTGCCTAGTCTCTCCCAAGTTCCAGCCAAATCACAATCTGCTTCCCCCTATCCCACTATCAGGTCATATACCTTTTACAACAGAATTCTCTCACATTTCCCACCGCTTGCCAACTGAGCAGTTAGTTGTTGCATTTTTTCTCTCTTGGATATGACACTCTACACACTTTTTTAGGTTTTTTTCCCTTCTTATGTACACTTTGGTTATCTTAGTTACGAGTCCTATCAAATACATCCTAAGAAACGTTATTTCCTGATTATTACCATGCTAAAATTATAATAAAGTTATGTATTGTAATACCTGTGAAGCACAAAGGGAAGAATGCAAAGATAGTTTTTAATAAACACCAGTTTATACATGACTCACAAGTGTGCTTGACTTACTACAAAAGCTGAACGGATTAGCTCCTCACCATAATCAACAGTTGCGCCTTTCACAAAATCGTATGAAACATTGTCAACAACCAGTTTAATTCCATCCCTCTCAAAAAGTCTGCCAATATAATAAGAAAAGTAAAATGTAATTCGTAAAAGAGAAGGTTTTACCATGTTCAAGCCCAGTACACAAGTGGCAAGCATATCATCTGCAAAATTTGACTGGTAAGAGGTAATACCTGTCATCTGAGTTGATTCTGTTATCCAGATTAAAAGCATACTGAAATCCAGAACATCCACCAGTTTCTACACTTAAACGAAGCATTTTTCGGTCTGTTGATGATTCACTGGCTTCTAGTTCCTTCATTTTCTGTTCCATATTCAATAAGTTGGTATTGATTACATGTAAAATAATCAATCACAAGCATGGGGAAGAAGGTCCATCAATCAAACCAAATGCAAATTTCATTATTATTTATTTTTTTGAATTAATACACCATAATGGACTACTCAAGCAAGGGAGCAGATTTTGGAACACATTTGAATCAAAATTTAATTGAACAATCTTCGTTAACAAGATGTTTCCAATACGCAGAAGGAACTTGCAGCCACACCATCGGTTGAAGAGGAAGAACTGCTTCAGTTTTGCACTACTTCGAGTTTAGATAACTCCTCCATGCATGTTGCAACACACATGCAACTGGTGAATCGTGACTACCTATGTATTCGAGAACATTTGCTAACCACGTAGCCACGGTTGACAACTCTAATTAACACGGAAATGCCCTCCAATAGGTGCAGGGAGAAAAACAAAATAAAAATAAAAATAAATAAAAATAATAAAGGAGAAAAAACTATTGAAAAGCTCCTTGAGCGTGTTTGAGTAGCTTGTGTCTTTGGGATGTGCCAAAGCCAAACAGACATAAATTTAGAAATTCATTGCCATTGATGGAAAAAAACACGTTAATAGTTGAACCCCCAAATTTTCACTTATCAAACACACAAATCAAGTTACACTAGACTATGTTGCATGCCTCTTTAAGTGTATTACACATCAAAATTCCTTTTACTGAACAAGATCGCAAAATTAATTAATATTTAAGATATAAAACGAAAATAACAAGAGGAAAGGTGCGAAGCATTCGAAACCAAAACAATCACAAACATACTCGAACGCAGTTTTCGTCATGTGAACCGGCTCCACGTCAGAATCAGAAGAAGTGACATTGTGAATAACAGAAGAAGAAGAAGAAGAAAAGAACAATTGCTGCTAAGCCTCAATCGCGCTGCCAATGGCGGAGCCAATCGTCGAATCAGTGACCTCTGCATCTCTCTCTCTAAACAACCATTGATGTTTTCCTTCCCTTCGTTTTTCTTACAGACACACGGTCCAGATTTGGCCACGTCATCAAATCAGAATCAACGGTTCAAAATAAAAATAAAAATGAGGAGTCACCAAAAGCCAAAAAGGGCTCGTCACAGTGAAATAACTGTTTCGCAGGGATAAGCAGAGATTGTCCGAATAATTAAGAATCAAAGCGTAAGAACGTGAAAAATCTCCGAATCTCTTTCATTGCAATTTGTTTCAGCTTTGTTTTTCTATTTAACTTTCTGATTCGGTTTGAATCGCTTTGGCAAGCACAGGAGAAGATGCAAAACAGTGAGGAACAAGAGTACAGAGTCCGGAAATTAGAGATCTCAGACAAGGGCAAAGGTTTCGTCGAGTTACTGCAACAACTCAGCGTTTGCGATTCGGTCTCTGACAAGGAATTCGAGGATCGATTTCGAGAGCTGAGTGCTCTCGGAGATGACCACGTTATCGGCGTGATTGAGGACGAGGCTTCCGGAAAGATCATTGCCACGGGGAGCGTGTTCATTGAGAAGAAATTTTTGAGGAATTGTGGCAAAGTAGGGCACATTGAGGATGTTGTTGTGGATTCCAGTACGCGTGGGAAGCATTTGGGAAAGAGAATCATCAACTTCCTCACAGAGCATGCTCGTTCAATGGGATGCTACAAGGTGATTCTTGATTGCAGCGTCGAGAACAAGGCTTTCTACGAGAAATGTGGCTTCCAGGACAAATCTGTTCAGATGGCTATGTATTTTGTTTGAACAATAGTTTTTATACTCTCCTAAGTTGTCTTTTTCGCCTGCAAACTTATTTCTCATCTCATTTCATACTTTATTTCCCTTATGAATATTTACCTAACGTCAGTGATGATTTATGAGTACATTCCTTTTCCAGTTTTCACTAATACCTCATGGTTTCACTAATAAAATACTGTCATCATACAAACTCTATACTTGCTCTTTTCCTTCATCCAGTATGTCTGCCTCCTCAATTCTGTGAACATGATGCAATGCCCTTTTTTGGTACCTCTAATACATCTCATTATTTATTGAAAAGAAATTATGCAACAATTTGATTTGTCAAAATATGTGAAAATGTGCCAAGGAAATCTACAAACAAGAAGGTTGAAAATTAAGTAATTTCTCTAGTATTATCCCAAAACATAATAAGATAACAAAGCTGCTTATTCCATGAGGACCAGAAAAAAAAATAGCAATATGTAAGGGAAAAAAACAGAGAACTTTCAAATATTTCCTGAAACTTTGCTTTCAAAATTTGACACAGTACAGTAGCCACTAAATTGACCAAACAAAAAGCATAAATATAACACATAAATATGCACATCTTCAGCCTCAACAAAGGTACTTCAATTATCCAAGTACTCAACAACACTGCTACCTAGCTTGATTTGACTTTTTAACTTCAACATTCCTTCGTAAAAGAACAGGTGGTGAATCGCTCAAATGATATTGCTTCTGGTTTTTATCAAGGGGCTGTAGCATAGCTCCAATGGCATCTGTCCTGGTCTTAATCAAGGGGCAGTAGCATAGCACAATGACATCTCTCCTGGTCATTATCAAGGGGTTCCAGTTATGAGACGAGGCGTTTCATCATTTCAATCCCCCACATCCCCATTTCCAATTCCCTTATCAGTTCACTTCTCAATCATTCCACAATCACCTTGGCCCATCAACAGGCTAAATTGAAAACAAAGTTAAATCTTAAATGTTTGCATCTTCAGCGATCAAATTTGTTTACTTGACGGCATGTAGAGTGTTGGCAATTCGACAACCCACTCATCAACTTATTATATGAAGCAAGATCAGGTATAAACCCCCTATCCAACATTTCATTCACCAGCAACTCTCCTTTCTCTCTCCCTCCGTCTCCCATATACCCCATAACCAAAATCCTATATGTCATGCCATCCGGTTCCAGACCCTTGCTCAAAGCAAGCAATCTCAATTTATTGGCCTCATCCGTTGTCCGCGCATCGCAAATATCCCTAAGAACACAATTGAAAGTCACAACATCCAGCACCATCCCCTCTTCAAGCATTCTTTCCACCAGTCTCTGCACCTCCTCAGTCCTCCCCAACCCTCTCAACCCATCAACCATAACAATACAAGCAACCAAACTCGGAACGCGCCCCCCATTCCACAACCCATAAAGAAGCTCCAACGCTCTCACAACATTCCCCTCCCCACACAAAACCTCCACCAACGCAAAATAATCAAACCCTTCCGGCAAAACCCCCTTCTCAGAAAACTCCAGCAACAACTCACCGGCCTGCAAAACCCTCCCTTCCTTACAGAGCCCCTGAACCAAAATCTCGCACGTGACACTCGAAAGCCCACACCCCAATTGAACCATCTCGCGAGCCATCCCAATCGCTTCCTCGACCCTCCCCTCCCCAAACATCCCCTTAATCAAGGTATTAAAAGTAACCACATTCGGGTAACACCCTGTTTTCCCCATCTCGTTGAACATCTCCAGCGCCAGCCCGAACTGCGAATTCCGACAATAACCACTAATCAAAATGTTAAACGTGAAGACATCGGGCTTAACCCTACACGCGGCCACCATCTGGCGGTAAAACGCGAGAGCCGTATCGTGGCTGCCGCGTTTGACGAAGGCGTGGATAATGATGTTGCAGACGGCGACGTTTGGCTTGCCGTCGATGAGTTTGCGCATGGAGTGGAAGGCGGAAACGGCGTCGTCGAGCTTGGAGGCTTTGGAGAAGGCGTGGATGGCAGTGTGGAAGATGGGTTCGGTCTGGGGGCAGGAGAAGATGGAGGGGGAGCAGGGGCAGGGGTGGGCGGCGAGGAGGTGGAGGAGGGCGCGGAGCTGGGGGAAGCGGTGGGTGGCGGCGAGGGTGCGGGCCATCCAGTAGAACGTGGAGTGGGTGTGGCGGAAGGAGTCGACGGAGGAGGCCCACGTGAAGAGGTGGAAGTCGAGGTGGGAGAAGGAGGGGTGGTGGTGCAGCTTGGATTTCAGGAAGTGGAGGAGGGTGTCCGGGCCCAAAGGTGGGGCCCAGTGGGCCTTCAGGAAGTCCAGGAAGCGCGCGTACTGAGCGGGGGACAACGGTGTGTCTGGTGGTGGGGAAGGGAGAGGGAGGTTGGGGATCTCGGAAGAAGGGGGTTTTGGCTTTGGCAATGGTTTCACTTTCAGCAACTTCTTCATCGCCATTTTTCTGCTTCTCAGTTAGTCAGGACACGAAACCAGACGGAATCGTGGCTTTTCTTTTATCATACCGTCTATTCCACTTCCAGTAATACAATTAATAAATCTCCAACGTTACTTATTTAAACAATAAATTACGCTCTTTAAAATTTCATCAGAATTCCTTCTCCTTTTCATACTTCTAGAGTACTAACTCTTTTTATTTATTTAAAAAACATTACATTTATATCTCTTAATTATTTGAAAAACATAATACTGTATATCTTTATAAAAGAGATTGTAAAAAACATGAAGTTTTATGCAATCTTAAGAAACTTTATGGGTATCAACATAATTTATTCTTATTTAAATCCTCAATCTTAAATTCTAAAACTTATTTACTTAACTTTTTAGAATTGTAAAATATCATTTGGTTTTTAAAGTTATTAAAATGACAAATATTCTAATTTCTAGTATTAACAAATAATAGTCAATTTAATTTTTAAAATTACAAAAAGATTGAAATGACTAATTATTATTAATTTTAGTAATTAATTTTTTTTAATTTAAGATATTAAATTGGTTTATATTCTAAATCTCAATAGTTAGTTTATGACTCATTAAAATTCATTTATTTTAGGTTGGTTCAAGTTAAGTGATTGAGTGATGCAATCAAATAAATTCTAAAAAAATGAGAAAATTTTCAAAAATAAAAAGGGTTCATTTCATCCTTGTTTAATGACACTACTAGGAAGCATGGGGAAGACCCATCAGGAGTGCGACAAAGACACTTATGGGGGAAGGGTTATAATGGCTCTTCTTTTTGAGCAAGGCAACTAAAACTCGTGTGAAGCCCATTGCCTAAGTTTTGTTGTTGACGATGGAGGGGCCCTTCTCCGGCAACAAAGGCTTCATGGTGGTTAGTGGAGGTTGGACAAACAGGAACAATTGAGAACATTCAGATAGAAGTTTTGATTGCTTGATGTGTGTGGAGTAGAGAAGATGGATTTGATTGGAGAATTGATCATGGAATGACCAAGATAGAAAACTCTATGGTAGGAGAAAGAGTTTAACTATGGAGAAAGATGACATGGGGCGAGATATAAGAATAAGGCAGACAATGGTGGATGTTGTAGAACTTGATGGTAATGACTAGTTAGGAAGGGTGTTTGTTGGTTTCGATAGCCTATAGTTGTGCTTGGTTTATGGTTATCCGATGACAAGAAATATGGTGGTTATGGTGGATCCGTGGGTGGTTTAGTGTCGTGGAGCGGTGGAGACTCAATGACTTAAAGTGATGGGGAAGGTAATGGGCTTAGGGTAGTGAGGAAGGGGATGGATGTGTTCAGTTCAAATTGATTTTTCAGGTTTGCAAACTTATAACCCGAAATTCAAACCAAACAATGTTAGGTTGGGTTAGCAAAAACTGAATCAAACTAATTGTTTGAATCAAACCATGAAAATTAGTTTGAGTTGACCAGATTCGCATGTCGACTCATACTTACTTACACTCCTAATTTTAGGTAGAGCTTTTGTGAAGGGGTTAGTCAGTTGATGCTTGGATGGTACATGAGTGAGTTTGATAAAGCCAAAATAAATATGCTTCTAAAAGAAATGATAATCTATATTTACATGTTTGGATCTTTCATGACAAACGGGCTTGCTGGCAAATTGGATTGCAAATCGACTATTATAGGACATTATGGATAAAGTGGAGCGAACCTCAAATGTCTGTAATCATAGTTATCAAACTCGGATTAGACTTGTTGGTCCAAGCGGTTCAACCAGAAACCAAACACATGGTCGATCCGGTTAGTTTATAGGATCAGAAATGAAGTTGGCGTGCCACAGATGTAATTTGCCATCCTAAATTGGCAAACTCGACTGATCTAATCTTACACACATAGAATTTCACTTAGTGGTTTGGCACTTTGGCACACAATTCACATTGTCCCATTGACTGATGCATGCTACCCCACTCACTGACATGCATGCTATGCTTATCAATTGAAAATCTTTCACAAATTGTAAATTTGCAAGGCTAAGACTTGAACCTAAATCCCTTGGATATATAAAAGAGTTACAACCACTACATCAAGTTATACACTTTGAATAAATGTGACATATATATATATATATATATATATATATATATATATATATATATATATATATATATATATATATATATATATATAATTAATAAATTTAATATATATCAGTTCATGCGGTTTAACCAGTAACTCACTGGTTTGATTAGTGACCTGGTACCTTGGTCGAGTTGATGACTTATTCGATTCTAATAACATTGCTTGCAATAATTGTCAAAGCTAGAATTAAATATATTTATTTTTTATTTATAAGATACAATAGAATGATTAATAAAAATATTATAAGACTATATAATATTAGATAGAGGCTAGAGTGAGAGACTTAAACATATTTCCCATCACGGTGAGACCTCTTTTGGACCATTAGATCTTTTTCTTTTTAAATTGGTAGCTCAGTCTATTTTTTCCCTCTTGTTTCCCTTTCCCCTTCAATTTATCCCTCCTTCTTCTTCATTATTGCCGTTGCCTACGACAGTGCTCCCCTCCATCTTTTTCTTCCTCCACTAGTAGGGGCGATTAGTGGATTTGTGAGGCAAAGTAAGGAAGAAAAAAAAAAAAACAAAGGGTCAGGTGGTGATGTGTTTACGTTTGCCTTCAATGAGTGTGGAGGCATGATGGATCCGATGGCTTCGCTGGTCTGTGAAGGGTTCCAACGATAGGATTTGGAGCAGTGGAAGACAGTGAGATGGAAACAATGGTGGTTCACGATGGGTTTTTGTGAGCTTGGGTAGTCTTGGTGATCCACAGTGGTGAAGAGCTCCTTCTGTACGATTCCTTCCAACTGCTTCTTCGTTGCTAACAAACGATCCCTCTAAAGCTGATTGGGGCTGAAGTCCTTATACTGCACATCGATTTGGATAAAGGTTTGGGTGTAGCACGCTGCGAACTTGTAGTCCTCGGTGTCAAGGGCGTGGTGGACACCTTTGAAGGAGTTGGTGCAGTCGATAATGGCGTTGATACGAAGCAGCGCGACACAAACGCGTGATCGAGCATGGTCAAGCTCGCAGACCTTGTGATTGATGTGGTCGACAAAGTCGGAGGTGGAGGCGACGTTGGAGAGCATGTAGTCGGAGTGGGGTTGCAAAAAAAGTGGGGGCGAATGGATGAGTAAAATTGGAGAGGGAGGGGTAAATTTGAAAAAAAGAAAGAAAAAAAAAGGAAAAAAAATTCCAACTATTGATTCAAAAAATAATATATCTAATGATATAAAATTGCTTTCCCATGATGGGAGACGTGTTTAAGTCTCCCAACTTAACCTCCGTCATAATATTATTGTTTTTATAAAGATATTTTGGTTAAAAATCTTATTTTATTTATAATTCTGCAAATTATCCTACTATATTCATGTTCAACTCCTCACAACAGTTACTTTTATTTAACCTCCATTTCCTTTCTCCATCTTTTATTTTATTTTTATTTAAAAAAATATAGAGAGACGCTTTTCCCTGATTGTAATAATTTAAATAATTAATATTTTATTAAACATTTTCATAAGAAGAGAAAATGACAAAAGCACAAAGTTGCGGTTCGGGGTAAAGTATCTAAAAACGGTGTACACGTATAAATAAATAGTTGTGCCGGGAAAAATCCTAACGACAAGTGGACCAAAATCGCAGAGAGCAACAGAAATTCAAAAGGCAGAAGAAGCTCGTGTCGTGTCGTGTCGTGAATCAAATCCAATTCCCTGAAGTAAACATGTTTCCTCTTAGCAACCCGTCTCTTTGTCTGAAATCGGGTATCATGGTCCCGATTCCAGGAAAACCTACCAAGCACTCTTCGACTCTCTCTGTCACCAACTCCGCGTCTTCCGGCGAGAGAATCAGCACCCGCCGAAGAACCATGTCACCCTTCGAAGCCCGAATCTCAGTCATCTTCGCCCTTGCTTCTCAAGCCAACTCTCTCTCCCAGCGACGTAAATGTTTTCCTCCACCCAACTTTTCGCGATTTTTTCTCTCCTTCTCTTCACTCTGCAATCTTCCTAACTGATTTTCGTGCCGCAGTTCTGGCGGACGTGGCTGCCGAGACGGCAAAATACGTGTTTCCGAAGAGATTTGAAAGCCGCACTCTCGAGGAGGCGTTGATGAGTGGTAGTTAGTTAATATACAAATTGCTATTAATTTGTTCCTTTTTCTTGCGTAATTAATTGTTTCGGTGTTGGAGATTCGTTGCAGTTCCGGACCTTGAGACTGTAGAGTTCAAAGTTCTGAGTAGAAGGGACCAGTATGAGATTAGGGAAGTTGAGGTGTGTCCGTGTCTCGCTGTGTGTGTGTGTGCCTAGCTCCCTTTCTTTCTTTGATAAAAAATTTATATTTCAATTCGTTGTTTTTTGAAGAATAGAGTGATTTCCTCTTGTTCTGCACATATGAATGTGTGTGTATGCAACTATGCATGGATGCTTTCTTTATATAACTTATGGTTTTACTAATGATTGTCCTTGGGGCAAGGAATGCATTTTTGTGTGATTTCTAATAAAATCATTCTATTTATTGATTTTTTAACTGTTGTCTCAGGGCAATGGTTAGCGAAATTGTATAAATTATTGCATTTAGGGATGGAACCTATACTGTGTGATATATTGTGCTTCTTGCATTTAAGGGACTCAGTTTACTTGATATTCTTAGGCTTTAGAGTTGATATGCTGTTACAGAATCCTTATATACGAAATACATACAAGTGTTTGCGTTAACACGTCCATAAAATGCAAAGTGCTTTGCCGTCACTGACCAACCATCTGGTTTTGGGAATGTCTCCCCTTGATCTGATGATTATCTTTGCAGCCTTACTTTGTGGCAGAGACAACAATGCCTGGGAAGACTGGGTTTGATTTCAATGGTGCTTCTCGGTCCTTTAATGTCCTAGCTGAGTACCTTTTTGGTAAGGTAGTTATATATTTTAGAATTGAACCACCTTCATGCATTTTAAAATTTCACTGGGTTGCGTTTGATCACTACCCGTTTTTGTTTTTCCCTTCTATTTTGAGAGAAGTTATAGATGTGTGCTATTGTTTCTGATGGCAGAATACAATGAAGGAGAAAATGGAGATGACTACACCTGTTATCACAAGTAAGAATCAGTCTGATGGGATTAAAATGGATATGACAACTCCTGTGTTAACAGCAAAGGTATTATGATTATTTTTTCATGGAATTTGTGAAATATCTCATTTACAATCTTTTATCTTATTTATTTTTATATGCATTGCCAGCGAGTTTAATATAATTATATTTTTTATTTAATATGAATTCGTTTCAGCAAAGATAACTGTAGAAATATGCCTTTACATATCATGGCAACACTTAAGCAGCCAAAGCTAAAATCCCTGTAGGCACAACAATTTGCTAAAACATGTATCAATACTGGCAGTGAAATAATTGCACCTAACTTATTTTCATAGTATGAATTACAATTCACAATTTTAAAAACCACCCTTCTGGAATTCAGTTTCAATTGAAATAAAGCTCTGCTAATGATTCAGCAATGGCTAGAGTACCCTGGCATATTTTATCAGGCTGATTTTTCATGACTTTATCAGAACACGTAGTTAACACCTGAAAATTCTTTTGAATTAATTGGTTCTTTAACATAAGGGTTAATTAATATGTAAAGTTTAAGCTTTGTCTGAGATTGGTTTGCAGTTTGGATATATTGATACCATTCTTCACCTTAGGAATCAACTATATCTATCCCAATGTGATGACTTATAACTTTATTATTTCCCTTTTAGACAAGTTCATTTTTCATTGTCTTTTTTCTTTTGTTTTCTATTTTATGATATATCCAGTGTACTAGCGTCACTTTGCACTTAACTGTGGATTTTGTGATATTGTTTTCTGGAAGTTTTATATTCAATAACAATTAATAGTAGTATTTGCTTAGACACTATATTTTCAATATATATTTATTTTATGATATTCTAATTTATCAATGATATTGTCTTAGGTGGAAGACCAAGATAAGTGGAAAATGTCCTTTGTCATGCCATCAAAGTATGGTGCTAACTTGCCACTGCCTAAAGATTCCTCTGTGAGGATTAAAGAGGTGCCCAGAAAAATAGTTGCCGTAGTTTCCTTTTCAGGTGCACTCTTGCTTTGATTCCTTCTATAAATAACTTGTATACAAATTTAATTTTATTTCATTTTCCCGTGTTGTTTGTTATTTGGATTTTGGATACAGAAAGGCATTACTACTGTTAATATTTAACTACTGGAGGAAGCACAAATAATGCACAGTTGATTTATTTAAGCCACCTGTTTATTTGTATGTATTTACATGTGTATGCTAATCTGGATGTGATCCATTCTTTTTTGTTTTTTGGGTGCATGGATGTGTTCCATTTTTATATTGAATGTTGGTATGCTTGAGCATGAATCTTGGTTGGCTAACCATAAAGTTATAAAAGAGTAAATCAGATTGCTCTGAATATTTGAATTGCAACATAAATGGATAAAAGTTTTGTTCAAATTTAATTTGAACTCCTCAATCAAATATATAATTTCCTTTCCTATGTACTGAATCAGGTTTTGTGAATGATGAAGAAGTTAAGCAGCGTGAACTAAAACTGAGAGAAGCTTTAAAAAGTGACAGTCAGTTTAAAATTAAAGAGGGAACTTCAGTCGAGGTTGCACAGGTTAAATTCTTAATGCATCTTGGGGTTAAAGGTCCCCGGGGTTTCCCCGTTGATCCTTTTCTTCTTCAAATGTCAATTACTCTTTTTATTTTCTTGCAGTATAATCCACCATTTACTCTTCCATTTCAACGCCGTAATGAGATTGCATTGGAGGTGCAATGGAAAACTAAGTAGGAACAATATTAGCTAATTTACAATCTTGAGGTACTCTTGAATTTCCATCATGCTATTGTAAGCTGTAAAAGTTAACCTGTTCAATATCATGAATCAGATTCCAATGCAAGATCTTTTGTACTCAATATTGATGCTTGTCTTTTGTGTCAATAGGTCTTCTACTCGATATTGATTTGTGTCTTTTAAAAGAATATTAATAATGAGACTGGTAATTTTACAATCAAATTGACAGAGGATCTATCAATTAATGTATGTTTAAATCTGGCATTGTAAATGTGTTACATGATATGGAAATTACTTTTGAATTTTTTCAGAGAAGTTACTTATGAATAGCTGGATCTAGACGACCCATGTCAATAGTAAGATTTCCTGTTGGAGATTCCACATCAACTAGTATTAAGGCCAAATTAGAGTATATAAGTGGGGGACAACCCTCACCTTACAAGCCAGTTTTGTGAGGTTGAGTTAGACCCAAATCCAAATTGTAAGATGGTATTAGAGCCTATCCTAGCAAATGTTGTTGGGCATATCAGGCCACCCACTATCGGGCCGTTATGACCACCCGCAAATGCTCAGTCCTACAAACTTTACGTTCGAGAAGTCCAGTCCTCAGCATGAGGGAGATATGTTGGAGATCCCACATTGATTAGTGATAAGGCCAAATTAGAGTATATAAGTGGGGGATAACCCTCACCTTACAAGCTGGTTTTATGATGTTGAGTTAGGCTCAAATTCAAATTGTAAGATTTTCCATCTTACTCTTTCAGTTATATATATGCATATGCCTTTAGCTTTTTATTTTTTCTTGCTATACTTCTTTGGTGGTATTGAGACAGGGAAGTTGGTTGATGGTTTTGTTTTTTCCCTTTGGTTTGTTACTGTGCTTCTGAACCTGAGTCAAATGAAGATTTAGTCCTTGTTGTACTTGTCAGATATTAAGAAGAGGGGCATGTTTTACAATTTGAAATATGGAATTTCTCCTTATTTATTTATTTCCTTAAATTTTCTTGAATCCTGTCTGAGGCATTAATGTTCCTTACTATGTGATGAAAACATAAAAAATATAGCTCAATCACACACACAAAATGGAGAAAAAGATTATGTCATGTTTAATGGCCTTGTGGACAAAATGTTAGATCAGTCTACATAGGATTAAAGAGTTCATGATTTTATTGCTTCATAAAACATGTCATTTAGAATGCAGAAGTGAGACAGTGTTTGTATTAAATCCAAGACAATTCCTAAAACAAATCGAACTCAACCCAATACCTGGCTATAAATTTAGTAGGTGTATTTTGTGTAACTCAACATGTCAATTTTCTTATTTTATTCTGGTTCTGTTTTGTGAGTGTTTAAACAGAGTGGAAATATGTATGGTGGGCAATGACAAACTTTGTGTCCACTTTTGATATAAATGATGGGTATGTTGACATTTATGCTTCTATATTCTAGATTTGGTTCTTCCTAGAGCCATAAAAGATCTGGAAATCAGTAGTTTATGTTGTTAATAACTAAGAGGAAAAGACAAGCATAGTGGTAAGCAACCTATGCTCCAGGGAAGGATGAAGGTTTGAGCCCTGAAGATGATACTTGTGAAGAGGGCTAAACCATATTGCCCTGTAGCTAAAAGGGATTAGTCTTACGTCCAGAGGATGCGGGAATACCTGGGAAACCCATAAATAACTAATAGGAAAAAAGTGTGAAAGACAGCATTATAAGGAATTGCAGTTTACCCAAGGCCACGTGTTAGTACACTTGACAATTGTGTGCTATAATGGAGATTTTAGACTTTTAATGGTTCCCGGAGTCCTCTTAGTTTGTGGATATTATATTAAGAGAAGATTTCTATGTCTGTCTCTTTTATGAAGGCAGAATATAAGATAAGGGAAACTTAGATAGAATGAGCTTTCTTAAGCTCTGTTATTGATAGTTGATAGCTTGTCATTATGTCATAAGTATTAGTCTTTTATTTACGGATAAGTTTCTCAATAATTGCTAAATAGGAACTCCTAACCGTATTAAAAAACAGAAAAGAGAAGAATGCATGAGATCCCTTTGGTGGAGGATTCAGAATCAAAAAGATTGTGTGAAGTTTCCTGGATTTTAGGATATGTTCCTTACCTCAAGTGTTCTATATATCAGTTCGGGAGTGTTGGATTTTAATGTATCTAGTTAACAGATGTTATCACGGTAGCAATTATCGCTGGTTTTTGTCTTTAACAATAATACTTTTTCTAATTAAAAATTGACGATTTGTAATTTCAGGAACCTAGCAAGTTGCCATGGTTATGTAGATCATGCAATTTTTTTTTAATTTATTTATTTAAATTCAAATAAGTATACTTGGAAAAGGAGCTGTTGAGGCTGCAAGTTCTATTGGTTTACTTGGACTTGAACATTTTCTCTTTTATTCTAACCCCTCCCCCCCTCCCCAAGTAAAGTAGTATATGCAGATTCCCCCGTAATGTATCTCGGAAACTTGCTTAGTTGGATTATGTCTAAATTGATTGCTCATTAACCTTCCCCGCTTTTCCCCTTTCTTTGTACTTCCTCTTCCTTCTTTTCTATGATCTTTTATGCCTCGTCACTTCCAACTTCTTTTGTCTTTAGTATATGACTAGGGATGTCACGGTAGTAGTTTTCTCATATTCGCTTATATTTATATAAGTACCCGTTACACAAGTATTTACGAATTTTATATATATATGTGGATATTTATAGTATCCGTAGATATTTGTCAAAATATAAAATTTTAATCAAAAAGTAAAAAATAAAATAAAACTAAAAATAAATATTTTTGAAACATGTATTTATACTAAAAAAAATTGTAACATATATTTATGTTGAAAGTAAATAATTTTAAAATATATATATTTATATTAAAATAAATTAAAGTAATTTATTTTATATATAATTTAAGATATTCAAATAATTATAAAGTGTGGGTACTCAAAGGTACGAATATCTTATTTTCTGTTCCTGTCTTGTTAATAAATGAATATCATTTAATTATCTATTTAATATCTATAGTGGGTTTTACCTGTGGATATTCATGGGTATTAGGTTTTTTTGATGTCCCTATATATGACTCAAAAAACACGTTTTTCTTTTCCTCCTTTGAGGTTTCCTACCTTCTTGTTTATGTGACTGTTCCTCCATTAAGGATCTGATAGGGTGACTTTAACAAGATGGTGATTCCAATGGGATTTGAACAACTGCAAACAATTTAAAATACTAAATCTAACATTTAGAACGTGATTGTGTCCTCATTTCTGTTAGCTTATTGGTATTGAATCTAAACCTTTCAAGCTTTTGCTCCTAAAAAGCAGCAGAAAAAATTATCATTGTATTTACAACTATTATTGTGAAAGCATATCTTAAGAGATGGTGACCTTTAGTGTTCTATTGTTTCTCACCTAATTCAATCGAACACCCATTCCCATGCCTAATAAAGATTGAGGTAGATCAATATGATACATAAGTAGGGAATTTGCTTAATGTTATATAGTACTGGTAGTTTCAAATAATCTTGCAGATCTAAGTGGCTAAGATCAAGTCTGAATTAACAATAATAAGTAACATTATGGTAGAAATCGTAGACACTTTCAACGAATATAGACGCTTTATCAGAAGTTGACCCATCATCAGTTTATGAATGTATGGAGTACTGGCAATATGGGAAACTGATCCGATGCAATAACAACGGGAGCAGTATAGCAACACCATTATAATCATATTTTCTCCATTAACCCCAGTGTGAATGGCAAACATAATCATATTTTCTCCATTATTTATTCCTTGTCATTGGACTTGTATTAGCATTTGAAAAATTCTTGTGAACGCATACTTTACCTTCTGCGTTGGGTTGTAATAGCATTTTTTTTTTAAATTAGAGTGATTTCTAATAAATTCATAATAAATTATTCATATGCATGCAGTATATAACAATCAAAATTATTAAATTTTAATTAATATTTATCAAGCATGCATTTTCTCTACACCTTATCCCTATTGTCGCTCCTTTTTTTTACTTTTTAATTTAAATTAAATCACTTTGTATGTTTTTATAACTTTATTGAATTTTTAAATAAATCTGTATAAATTAAAAATTTTAAAGAAGTTTGTATCTTTTTAAAATTTTTAAATATATCTTATGATATAATTAAATTTTTAATAATTATAAATTTTGCATAATTAAGTTCTCATATCATTATTAGGAAGGGTTTCTACTTAAGCGGTTGACCATGTCCTGAGAGATTAATCACCGAGAGGGAGAATATTGCAGGAAACTAAAAAAGGAAAAGCATGTAATAAAACAATATTAAGCAGTTAGTTCCAAAGATTCATTTAAGTTGTGTAAAAGGTAATTAGCCAATAGGACCTATTTTAAATTTTTTTTAAAAATATTAAAATCTCATTTAAAATATTTAAATTATAGGCAAAAGATACTTTCATGACCTTTAATTGTTCTTTTATATTTTTCTACATAACATTTTTTCTATAAGTAACTTCATCGTAATAGCATTATTAATGCTTCTTTTGTGACGATAGCGTCATTTACTGTGCCGGCTTAATAAAATAATGCCTAAGACGGGGCTATATTAAATATAAAACATGTGAGAAAAGAAAAGTTATTGGACCATTTTAAAGTTAGAATTAAAGGATGAAATGAAAAATTAAAATAAAACGTTGAAACTTGAAAGTATTGTTGTTATCTAAATTATAAATATTTATTTAGTTAGTGAAATAATAGGTATATATAGAGGAATTCAACCTTCAATTTAAGATGAACAATTGAGGGGGTTGGAGGGTTCCCTTGAGCTGTTAATTCTTTTTCAAGTTAAAAGTTATAAAGATGCAAGATTAATCATCTCATTTTAAAGTTAGGAGTAATTTACAAGCCCGCAAGAGGGACAGTTACTAACAAGACCACCTACAACTACAATTATCAAACCACTTATTTGTCAAGTTAATGGATTATCAGCTTAGTTAAGCTTCAAACTTTTGCGGTCATTTTACTATCTAATAGTCACATATAACGTCTGCGTTGCCATTATTGCTGCATGCAATTGTAGGTAGCCCCCCTCTGGCCATCTTCCCATGCATTATATTTAAATGGAAAAAAATAAATAATAATAAAACAGAGGAGTATGATTTAACTGATATGAGCACTTATTATTTCTTCATTGATCATATCTTTCATTTATTGGTAATATCAATCAAACGTTATACGATTTTCCATTAGATACCTATGATGCTAGACTTTTTTTTTAAAATTTTATCTCTCTCTCACACATATTTTTAATATTCTGGATTACTTGCGGACGTTTTGTCGTTAGATGTAATGAGATTATAGAGTTAGGCTCGAGGAGAAGATTGCGAAAATGAACTCTAAAGTTTTTTCCCCCTAATATATTATCTCTTGTTGCACTGTATAAGGTAAGCTAGGAAACGGAAAATTATAAGCAGGGACAAAGAAACTGTATTGGTACTTCAAATATATTGCTACTTTACTTCAGGTATACTTTCCAACGCTGGTTTCCACCCTTGAGAGATATCGTCACTCTTTTGAGACAAACCTTCATCCTTGTCCTCATGAACTAGAGACAGCATCTTACTAACTGAAAACCCTCCATTCTGCAGCATATCATGCAGCTCTTGCTTACTAATAACCAGCTTAATCCTAACCACGCTGCTTTTTTTTACATCTTGAACTTCTGGATCCGCAAACCTCACCTTCTTGTTAGATTTTGGTGATGGTGGTGGCAGCGGCACTAGGTAATATAACTGCCCCCTGAGCAATTTAGTGTTTGGCTCAAGATACCTCAGGACTGGGAGTGATTCGGATACTGCATGGCCAGAAAATTCTACCAAAACCTGTTCCACTTTGATGGGTGTTTTGTATTCAAGAATTTTCCCATCGGTTTTCATGATCTTCACAACATTCTCTTGCAGCACCAAGCAATTCCCCATGGCTTTTCTTTAGTGGATGCTTGGTAAGCAAGAAGGTAGTTTAGTACAAAGCAATTTGGCTTTGTGAATGTAAGAAAAGGAGCTATGAATCGTGCAATATTTAAACCAATGGGTTATGGAAAATACCCTCATGTTGTGTCAAATATTACGAAAATACCTTTTGCTTTTTTGTATTTTTTAAAGTTGGATTTTTTTATTATTATAAAAAAGCTTAAGTGAGTTGGTCCTGAGAACTCATCAGAGTCAAGACAGATCTCAAGATTTAGCCAACAAAATTCTCACTTGACAACAGAATACAAACTCATGTTCTAGATTGTGTTTGTTTCAAGCTATCACAAATTATTCTTAGGAAAATGAACATGGTAATATCACATTTTCATGTTTGGTACAAGTTTTAAAAAAATATTCTCAAACATTGTTGGTTCCAAAAATGTCAAATACTCACACTTATCTTATTTCTTATTTCCATTATTATAGATAGGTATCTTACATTCTTATGAAAATGATAGTTACTTTCTATGACAACTACCTATTATCACTTCCTTCTTCCAAATCTTTATTTAATTTTTCTTTTTGAATTTTTTAATTAAATAAATCTTTAATTTTTTTTGACATTATTAAATGTCAACCAAACATGTTCATGAGAATAATATTTCGAGACATAGTATTCTAGAAATATAATTCTTAAAAATGCAATATCAAATCTTAAAACAAATCTCCTTATATAATATAAGTCCCATCCTTACTATTTGATCAAACCATTATTGGCTTTGGATTATGTCATAGGCGGTTGTGGAGAGAGTGGGTTGTGACCGGACGAAGCTGCACTTGAGCATGTTGGACGGGGTGGGGCCCTCTAAAGCTCAAGTGGTTGACCACTTGTGCACCATGGATTTTGTTGTGTTGACTATCCTGTGCCACACCGACTATTTGCTCCTCTACCATCCTCTACTGTTACATCAGACAAAAAACATGCTCATTAAGGTCGGCAACAGTGTTGAAACTTGAAAGCATGTTGCAAAGTTTCCTCCTCTGTTTTGTACCACAGGAATTACGAGCATGTTGTTAACATGCTCAGGAGTTGCGCATATATGGACAACAAAATGAGAAGAATAACGTAGTTGCTTAGTGTCACAACCAGCTAACATGAAACATATAATTGTGTACAAGGGATGAATATCATCACATGTACATGGAGCTAACTTTCTGTTGTTGCATTTGTTAAAGCTAGGTGCATTTCAAAAATGCAAGATATATATATATATATATATATATATATATATATATATATTTATTTATTTTATTTTTTTTAGAGGGTGGAGTGTTTAGAAGTAATATTGAACTTCAATTAATTTTAATTGAGTTAGGCGCACTTATTTAAAGAAATAAAGCTCTATTTGTATTTATCTGTTCAATTCACAGACTTGAATTCAAAACTTAAGAAACTAAATTCAGGTTGAAATAACAAGCATTGATACAGTACAAGATTATTATGATATTAATAGTTTTGCATTTTCTAAAAAGTTTGATTAACTTTAATTTAATCTAATTATGAGTCATCATAGTAGAGTAAGGGAAATTAATAACTACCGGTAACGAGTAGTTAATACTTAATACTGTCCTGTTGTGTAAACCAGAAAAAATAAAGTAGAACTTACATTCCATAAAGAGGAATGATATTTCTACAACAAATTGTACAACCAAGAAAAAGAAAGAAAAAAAAGAAAAAAGTTTGAAATATAATAAATAATATGATAAAAAAAATAAATACAGAAAATGATATTATATAAATTATTATAAAAATTGTTGAACATGTATCATGTCTCTTACATAAAATGGATCATATGCAATTAATTCATAGCTTTAAATATTTAAATTAAAAAACTGATCAGTGTTATGATTGATCTGTCTTAACACAAAATCGATCCTCGTTTCAAAAAAGAAATACCAATAAAGTTACCCTCTTTATCTTCTTCTTGTGATAATGGCTTCTCTTGCGTGTGGCGTATATTCTTATACTGCACGTTTTAAAAATAGCAACTGTTTCGTATAGAAATGTTGCTTTAGTTTTTACATGCTTTAACATTTGGTATAGGAATCTACGACCACTTGGGATCCATACATTAGCGTCGTTATCTCGACCCATCGCATCATCCTTCATCTAGATTATCACAAACATAGTTTGGTCTTGTGTCATTTTATTAGGCTAGTGGTGGTCCAGCTGAGAAAATTTTGAACGAAATTAGTCATTGCCAAGATGTAGTTGGCTAGGCTGCAAACGGTGCCCAAATAAGACGCTAAAAGTTGAGATTTGATACTCTAAATTTGAAGGCAAAGCAACAATATAGGAGCAGAGACCAGAGATGATCAGTTCAAAGAACCTGATTTGAAGCTTGGGTGTTGGTTGGGAGCTCTACAATTAAAATTTTGAAAGAGACACTAAGGCCTTTGTTTACAATTAAAAAATATATATATTATATAATATTTTTTAGTTTTTAGAAATTACTATTTTAAATCTTTAAGAAAAATGTTGAGATTTTTTTCAAAGTGTTTTAAAAAAGAAAAAAAAGGTCATACATTAACGGTGTAAAGTAATTTTACACTATTATCCAATCACAAACTACAATTTATTGTAAGTTTGTTGACTTTTATAATAAATACTTTAAAAGTTATATCAATGGTGATTTCTAATTGGTTGACAGTGTAAAATTTTTTACACTGACATGACATGACTATTAAACTCTTTAAAAACACTTACATGATATTTACAAACTTTTGAACATATTTTTAACTAAAAAAATCTTAATCAAAGGTCTTAAATTGAGATACAAAGCAAAACTATGATAAATTAGTGGAGATTGGGCAAGTACACTTGCACGAAGGGACTTAGTGCAGGCTGATGTTGTCAACACGCATGCTTCGGAATAATGAAACTTCTGGGGGGCTGTTGTGTGTTAGTGGAGGTAGGAAATAGGGCTATTCAATTGAAAAATCTGTGGAATAAATAAACATTACAGAAACAGAAAAGGCAACGGCTTTCTTATAAGTTACTTTAACATCATTAGCAGGGCATTTATCCTCCATTAATTCATCTTTTGCTGGTGATCATAGTTAGGAATAGATTTAAGGATGGAGAAATACTAGCTAGTTGAATAATTTGTATATTATTTAATCTAATAGGAGAGAGAAAAGTGTTTGATAAGATAAATAATGTATAGAGAAAAATAGAAAAAAAATAACATTATCAAAAATGTTGTAAAAATAAGTATTATATAAATAATATAACTCTTAAGAATGTAACTAGGAGGAATTTTCCTTAATAAAATTTTAGTGCGTTAGAATAATGAAATGTAATTTTTGTTAAAATATTAAAAGAAAAATTTCTTATAATTTTAAAAGTTTGTAGTTTTATAATATATATAAAAACGAGAAGGTATTAAATTACACCTTTATAAATTACATTAACTCTACACAATCAATAAATTTATATAAAATGTTTTATATACTTTGATTTTGATGTATATTAATGCTATATTAAATAATTTTATCATAATATAAGATTTTGTAGATATGATCTATATAATATGAATTTTAAATTCAACAGTAGATTTTGAGATAAAACTATCTAATAAAAATTATTAAATAGTGTAAGACTTGTATAAGTATAGTGGTATAATTTGATCCTCCTAATAAAAATTGCGTAAGATATAATAAATGTTTTAAAAATAATTTTGATAATAAGTACTTTAACAGTATTAATTAAGAAACAATAAATTTTGTCTATTAAATATTTTTACTTACTTAAGAAATAATTATTAAATAAATTTTTAATCAATATAACAAATGTTTATGTTTGATTCTAAATCAATATATTAATCAAATTCTACCTCTATTTAGCAAATTCTTTTGAAAAAGCTAAAGATAATAATTACTACCTCTATTTCTTTTTAAGAAAATAGGCTATGCATTGACAGTATAAAACAGTTTAACATCGTTATGCAATTACAAACTACCATATATGATAAGTTTGTTAACTTTTAGAATAACTATTTTAAAAGTCATATCAATGATGATTTTTGATTAATTGACGGTGTAAAACTTTTTATACTGACAGTACATTGCTATTAAACTCTTCTTTTTAAGTGTTAATAATTTTAAAATGTTTTTTTTATATATTATTTTAAAAGTTTGAGATAATAATAATAATATTTTATCAATTATATATGCTTACGTTCATCTAACTTTTAATTATCGTACATATTTATCATGAAACTAAATAGAGAGAGAAATAAAAAAAAATAAATGACAAAAATTAATTAATAAGATAAATAAAGGATCGATATAATAGAAAGTAGATAATAACAACTTCAAAAATGAAATTATTAATTATATTTTTAATTCTTATGTAACAATCTTAAACAATACTTAAAAATTTGCAATTTTTTATTCCAAGAGACCAAAAATAAAAAAAACAATACTTAAAAAAGAAATGATATAGTAAAAAAAAAAGAGGCTTAATTGCACTTTATGTCATTCAAGTTTCATCATTTTGCAGATTTTGTTACCATATTTTTTTCCTTTCCCATTTTGCCACCTTACTTTTGAAATCTTACAATTTGCCAATTTTGCTAATTTTTATTTAATGAACAGTTGATGATTGATTAAAATTTGTAAGATTTCAAAAATAAGGTGGCAAAATGCAGAAAAAAAAAACCATGGTAGCAAAATTTACAAAATGATAAAACTTAGGTTGTATAAAGTGCAATTAAACAAAAAAAAAAGCTTCACAAAGTCGATGTCTATGAAAATTACTGGAATTTGCAAAAAAAAAAAAAAAAGTACCTAAAAATTGATACTTTTATTTATTGAATTCTGATAAAAACTTACTACTTTAAATGCTTAAAATCAAATTTAAAGACTGATATTAACATTTTTGTTCGTTTGTTTATTCATTACTTTTTGGTTACAAAGAGTTTTATGCGGCAAATTATGTGACTAACTAAGCAGTTGTGAAAAGAATATATATAATGTAATTTGGCATATGACTGAACACTTCTCCATGTGCAAAAATTTAACAGAATGAGATTCCTCTTGAACAGTTGCTTGCCCGTCTTCTTCAATGGACTACGATATTTAGCTGGAATTTTAAGCAGCTCTGCTTAACTAAAAAGATGTTCATGATCTGATGTTTTGTACTTAAAAGTGTGAAACAGTTCATTATTAAACCGTTGAAATTCACAAAAAGATCTCATATGCTTTTTAAATGCAGTGTAAAGTGAAAGATGCTTTGATTGAAAGCAAACCAAGATATTTATGTTTCTGATGGAAAGAAATATCATGAAAATCAATTCTGGGGATGAGTTTACTTGGCAAACTACCGCTAGCCTTAGCCGGATAAACCACTCGCTCGTTGCTAAATGCTGTACCACTTCAAGCATTGAGGAGATATGAATTTATCCTTTTTAAGAAAAGATGTTATGGCTAGGTGACA
Source organism: Spatholobus suberectus (assembly GCA_004329165.1). Lineage (NCBI taxonomy): Eukaryota > Viridiplantae > Streptophyta > Magnoliopsida > Fabales > Fabaceae > Spatholobus > Spatholobus suberectus. Next base: position 13,421,077 of record CM014732.1, on the reverse strand, counting down.
CGCAAAATAATATCGGGCAGATATTTCCTAAGGTGCTCAAGCTTAAATTATTTTTCACGATATTGGTTTTAGTTCTGATAAAAATCGGGACACAAGATGGTACGTCGGCCTGGTGCATGCACTTTTTATTTTTATTTTTATAATCTTGTTAGTGCCCCACTTTATCTTTAGAATGGTTGTTGATTTATTGTAGTAGCCTGCTAGAAAATGATCATTAAAATAATGGTACTACATCTTTTCTGAAAACATAATGATAAATCTAATTGTGGTATATTTGTGCGCCATGATGGTAGCAAGCAGTAAGAAAGTGAGCAAGCAACATATCTATTTTAAAAGTGAATAAACTAAGCAACTTGTGTGGATTATTTTCTCGGATGAGTTGGACCACTTAGTGAATATTTATACATCGAATAATTTAAAATTTTCTTATAACATTTTTCATTAATATTTTTACTTATTAAATAAAAAATATTAAATGTTTTTATTATTGATGTTAAATATATTTATTTTTATTTAATATTTTTATAAAAAGTATTGGAAAGATTAAAAGATATTATAACTACTCTCATATATATCTCGAAAATTAATTTTGAGATGAAATTACTTTTGTCAACTTTTATGGATGGCAGAGACAAGTTTTTCTAAAAAGCTGTAAGTTAAATAATTTTAGTGCTCATTACACTAATATTTGAAAAAGGTTTTGAATAAATATCCTCCAACATAAATTTTATTTTCTATTTTCAAAATTATCCAAATATGGGGTGAGCTTTTCATATATCAAGTCCTTCTATTTTAACGGTTTATTTATTTATTGACTTAAATATATTTTTAATTTCTATAAAATGAGTGAGTTTTGATTTTACTTTTTGTAAAAAAATTTCTTTGTTTTTATCCCTCCAAAATATTAAATATTTGTTTTTTATCTTTGCAAAATGAGTGAATTTTAGTTTTGGTCTCTGTAAAAAAATTCTTTGATTTTTATCCCTCAAAAAATTGAAATGACTATTTTTACCTATAATGTCCTTTTTTGTGTGTGTACAATAATGGCAACAAGGCTTGAACTTAGGACCTTATCTATAACGTTCATTTTAAAGTAGATAAATAATATTTATTTTAGAGTTTAGAAGAAAACAATAGAACGATCACATGCTAACAAGATACCACAAACACTAGTGGGTGCCCCTACGATGGTCACTTGACCTTTTTTTAAACATATTAGTAATTAACGAATGTTACATGATAGTAGGGACAAAAAACATATTTTTGAGAGATGAAAATCAAACAAAAAAATTTACAAGGACCAAAACTAAAATTCACTCATTTTATAGGAACAAAAGTATATTTAACCTTTATTTATTTATTTTTATGTATGGGGAAACTCATAATATTATACCTTGTAAAAAAGAGGGAGAGGAGGAATAAGAAAGTGAGAAAAAAAAAAATGCAATGTCAAAATTGAACCCGTATAATTACAATCAATTTAATCAATTGGTTTTATTTGAATAGACTTAAATGTTTGCCAAAAAGTATTTGGTAAGTTAGCTGAAAATTAAAAAGATAATTGAAAGGTAAAAAAATTAGTTGATAGTTGAAAGTTGTTATTTGATAACTAAAAGTTGTCAAGTTAGTTTATTTATTCAATTATAAGTGTGTGGTAAAATTATCTGTTGAAATAATTGATAAATGTAAAATGATAGATATGGACATATTTATATGATATTTTTATATAAATTTTAATTTTAAATTATGGATAAAAATATTTTTAGATAATTATAATTTATTTTTAATTAATTTTGAACACTTATAACTTTTATTTAAAAGATCAATTGTTTGATTATATTTTTTAGTTTCAATTATTTAATTTTTTTATATTATGCATTCTACTATTAATCTTATATTATATCAAAGATATTCTCAGCCAAATTTAAAATAAAATAAAAATAACATACATTTAAGTAAACATCATACTTTTATTATGCTAATTAGTATCGGTAATACCATTGTGTATTTTTAAATACCATTGCGTATTAATATTGTCATATTAATCCATTATCAATATCTTGATATATAATATTGAAATAATTAGATAGATAATATAAATTGTATAATGGTTAAAACAAACAATGTAATATAAATAATATATAAAAATAATAACAAAAATAAAATAAAATAAAACTTTACCTTATGTAAACAAGTAAAAAGTAAATTTAATAAATATTTTACGGGTAAAAAGAGAATAAAATATAAGAAGTTTTTTTTTTGACAACATAAAATATAAGAAATTAGAAACTAAAGTACTACTTGAAATAATGTCTTGTAAAATGTTACAAGCTATAAAAATAAGTTTTTTTTTTACCAAGTATTACTAATATAGTCAAAGAAGCTTTTCAGCTAATAAAACTAAAAATTAACTTAAAATACTTGCCAAAACATATTCAATATCAATAATACACGTAAATAAATTCATTTAAGACCTGGCAAAGGGTTGGAATATTATTTTGGAGCATCCTCTCCTGGAGACCAAACCTCTTCAGATTTGCAGGCTAAAGCTGGACTAAGGAATGGTTTTACTTTGTTGTTTTGAGATATAGATAAAGTATTATATTACTTCTATTTTATCTGCATTTGAAAAAAATATATATATTTAGACTTATATTCGTGTGAATAATAACTTTAATATTTGTACTTTTATTGGTTAGGTACCTAAGTACCTATATTTGTATTTGTTACTCATATTTTAATTAATTATGAAAAATCAATGAATAGAAAATGTTTAATTAAAAATACAACTATAATTTAATTAAAATATTATTTGAAGATCTTTTATAAAAGGTAAAAACATTATAAATTATAGTAAACTTCGTAAATAACAAATTTATAAACTTTCTACTCTTGAATTGATACTTTTTAAATTTGTTAAAAAATAATACATTACACTAATTAATTGTAATTGTAAAGTTAAAAGTAATAATCCAAATTAAAAAGATGGCAAGTACTTATTTTACCTCACCTTTAGAATCAAAGTCTTTCAAAAACTGCACATAATTATCTTTTATATGTAAATATTGTTTTGGTCCAGTAATACTAAAAGAACTAGAACATAAAAAAAAATAAAAATAAATCAAATATAAATTTAATTGAATAAATTAATATAAATTTTTTTACCCTTTTTTTATGTTTCAACATTGAAAAGAATTAATAAAATTAAACATCTACTAAATTTCTATAAATTTTATTAACTAACATATTATTTTAATTATAATTATATACATGGGATACTAGTATCTGTACTTATACCAATTTTCATCAAAATTTTCAGTTAATTACCCTTACTCATATTCGTACACATTAAGCAAATAATTACTCTAATAAATAATTTTTATGAGAAGCCATTAATTCATTACCTATTATCATCCCTATTTTGGTAGTCTATTACCCCAAAATTCAACTCGTTCTATTATATGTTAGGATGAGCGTAGCATACTTGAAGGTTTAGTCTTTTTGACATAAACAAACTTATTGCATTTCAATTAAAATAGCAGATTCAATGCAAGTAGGAATAACTTGAAACACTTGGGAGCTAGCAAAAAATATAGATGTCCTTGCAAGAGCATGAGCAACTACATTAGCTTGCCTCCTAACAAACTCAAGTTTAAAATCGGTATGCAAAGAAAGTAACCTCCTACATTCTTTAAGAAATTGTCCAAACTTTGACACATCAATCCTTGGATTATGAATGCTATCAACCACAGCTTTACAATCTGATTCAAAAATTACTCTATGCAACCCCCAATTAATGCACCAATGAATTGCTTGAAGCAAGGAAAGAGCTTCCTCCTCATGGACCTGCAAAACCATGGCTTCCCAACCAAATTGTGCAACAACAAAACAACCTGCACTATCCCTTAAGACACATACCAAAACTAGTCTGTTGCTGGGGTTTGAAGAAAGCAGTATCAACATTACATTTTAAATCAGCTGCTGGTGGAGGTTTCCAAGCAACATCTTGAGCATCCGTATGGTCTCCAACAAAATGGTTCTTAGAGGCTAACCACTCACCTAAAGTCGTTGAAGCTCAAGCAATGACTTGAAACTTTTGTTCCTCCTTACATTCCCATAGCTTCTTATTGCGCCTCCTCCAAATACTCCATAGGATCATTATAGATAAATCCAACTTTCACTTATCAATTCCTATGCAAGCTTTAAAGAACATCTCATAAAAGTTTTCTGACGTGTCCAGCAATGGTTCAATAACTCCCCATAAATCAACCAATTTCCAACATTTTATACTGGTATGGCATGTAAAGAAAACATGAAAACAGTTCTCCATAGCTGTAGTGCACAGCATGCAACATGCTAAGCAAAGCACACGTTTCTCTTGCAATTGCATACGAGTTGGTAAACAATTCCTACATGCCCGCCACAAAAAAGTTTACTTTTGGTAGAACATGCAAATGCCACAACACTTTTCAATTCCCTGCAATATGATTCTCTACAGAACTAGCCAAGTGTTCCAAATACATGTTATAAGCTAATTTTACAATATATATACCATGCCTATTATGAGACTATATTGGCTTATCCTCCTTGACTGAAGCCAACAAAGGCACCTGCAAAATAACTTCAGTAACCTGAGATGGCATCAGTGCATCTATCAACAACTTGTTCCAAGTTTTTGTACCCTGGAGCATAAGGTCCTATACTGTCATATCCCTCAGTCCAGTTACAAGTGGATCTCCAACGCTCAAACTCCCTCCACCTCACAGCCATGGATCTTTCCATACATGAACCTGTGTACCATCCCCAATCTACCATCTATAGCCTTCTCTAATTAATACCAGGGATGTCCAGATGCTTCGCCACGTAAAACTTGGATTATGACCAATAACCGAATCCAATAAATCCCCATTAGGAAAATATTTAGCTTTGAAAACTCTTGAAACCAAAGCATCAGGATTAGAAATAAATTTCCAACCTTGTTTCCCTAGCATAGCTAGAATAAAGCCATATAGATATGAAAACCCATTCCACCAACTTCCTTCCTAACAGACAATCTATCCCAAGTCATCCATCCAACTTGAAGGTTTAGTCTTATTGTTTTTGTTTCTTGTTTTCTGTCGCACCAAAAATGGAATTCATTTAATAGACTTTCAATTTTTTATTTAATAATTTTATCACAAAGAAAATATTTTTGTGCTAAGCCTTCATATTAATTGAGATTGAATCCTACCCCAAATGATCTTAAGAATGCACTCTACATTAAAGAGTTAAATTTAGATTAATTAATTTATTAAGTATTAACCCAAAGTTTAAACATGAATCATGAAGACAAGGGCCACACATTCATAACCATTATAGAGCAACACCATGAATTAATAATAATAAAAAAAACAGTATTGTTAATCATTATCCAAAAGACAGTACTAGTTAACAAATCAAAAATAGTAATTTTTTATTAAAAAAATATGACATTTAATGTATTAATAACATCAAATATTATACTTTTTAATAAAAAAAAATCTTTTTTTTTCTTAACGAATAGTCTCAAAACAATAGTTTGCAAAATTGAAAATAAAATTAAACAAATTTATTGTAAAGACATAGAGTCTTGCTACCAAGAGTCTTACAAAACATGTCTTAAATGATTCTTTTTTTTAATAATATAATATATATATATATATTTTTTAATAAAACATTTTGTTTTCGTTATCTTAACTAATATGCCCTCACAATTCAACAACAACAACAAAAACCTCACATCAGTATTTAACATTTATCAAAGATACATTTAATGTTAAATTTAATTGAATTAAATCCTTTAGGCAAGTGCTAATTAGGATAATTTTACCAAAGATACAATAAATGTTTCATTGACAATAATAATCACTTTAAAAAGTTGCGCCAACTTTTTAAAAAATCTTTTCTTTTTGACATCAAAATGAGGAACTTAACTATAATGTATTGATACTATGAAGATTTTTTATGATATACAATAGTGAGATTAGAATCTAAAACTTCATATATATTACTTAAATTTCGCCTGCTATTAAACCAATTTTAGTAAGTTATTATAAAAAAAATTTATACTATTATTCAATCACAATGTTATGGAGTATATGATAAGTTTATTGATTTCTTTTTATAATAATTACTTTAAAATATATACTTAAAATAATTTTTAATAATTGACAAAGTAAAACACATGTATGAAAATTAAACTTAAAAGAAGAATTTCTAGTTTAAAACGTCTATAATCAATGAACAATTCAAGAAGGCTTTTCGGCTTTTTTGTCATTATCCAACGACGCTTTTTGGCTAGGGGAATGCAAAGTTGGTTTTGCACTTGTGCAGCAAAGCTTGACCTAGTTCTCCATTGCGTGGCTCCTTGCTTTATTATGTTCTGTAACTATCCTCATGATTTATGAAAGAAGAATAAATATTCTATCTGTTCACGTTGAACTTCAAGGACTAAAACGTAAACATCACTTCCCTTTCAATTCTATTCCATTTTCACAAAGTCAAAAAAGCTTCACCATTTGGCCACACGGAAGACACATTTTCTCCAACATTCCCTCTTCATTTTGGTCTATAACTTGAACACTGGTTGAAGATGAAAGGGTGACAAGATACAGAAGATGGTGACACTTTCCTCTCAATGGTTTGACGGCACCGAATCGTTCGACACTCGTGATAAATAATCTAATGCACCCGAAGATCATTGGTGCCACGTGTCTTGCAATTGTCACCCCATTTTACATTCACATGGCGAGGACTAGACTTTAGGTTGGTAAATGTGTTAGAATTTTATATTTCAATAATTAATACAGGCTAATATTATAAGATAATTATATTATCTATTTATTATTAATGAGCTTTTTGTTATGTGGTCAAATTAAATGAGCCTATTAGACTTCTAAATAAGATGATATGGACTTAAATGAGCAGATGTCAGTGTGGGCCTATTAAGAGAATAATGAGAATCCTATTAGGTTAACACACTATAAAAAGGCTATGGTTTCCAATATACCAAATCACAGAAAACTCATACTCCATTCTCTCCAGCTGAAGACAGGCTAAAGTTCCATCGGGAACTCAAAAGATTCGGTTGAGGAAGAACCATAAAACCACCGGCTCTCTCCGTTCGTGTTTGTGATTGATTACCACAATTATTCTGTGAAGAACGGTTAGATCAGGAACCAACTATAGGTCCAGGTATTTGTCCTATCCTTAGTAATCCAACATGATGTAGATTCTATGTGAACAAGAACAGGTTGTTCTTGATATATGCATTCTTTTGTGTTTATATAGCTTCCGCCAAAGGTTTTCTTAGATTAAAAATTAAAACATGCCTTTAAAGAATTGTTTCTAACAAGTGGTATCAGAGCGGTCTTCTATGTTGGGTTATTAAGATTAAAAATTCTTGATTGATGCCTAGGGTTTAATTCTTAAATGGGTTTCATTTTTTTTTTCCCCTAATTTGTATGAACCCTATTTCTTGGGAATTTTTTTTAACGTCAATCAATAAATAAATTAGATAAGAAATTCGTTTTCTTTTTGTATATATATATAAAAGGTTTCGGTGTTTACGTATTATCCTGGATATATATATATATATATGTGTGTGTGTGTGTGTGTGTGTGTGTGTGTGTGTGTTGATATATGTTTCTTTGATATAACGTGATTGATATATCGAAATATATATAACTTGAAAGGTTTATATTCTGTTGAAATATGTTTACGGAATTGACTTGCATGTCAAGTTTTTTTAGAAAGGCAATAACTTGATTCGGATAAATATATATATTTGGTAATAAAGGCAATTATAAGTTACAATTTACGTGATGTGCATAAATCAATTTCATTATATTATATGGAAATTGAAATGGATCTAGGATATATTTAAAATTGTTAATTCGATATATTGACATATATTGATTTGGATCTAGCATATTTTATATATGTCTTGATCGTGAAGTGATTTATTTTATAAATAGTAAGATTGACATCAATTTTTTTTTGATATTCTCGTAAAGATATATATATATATATATATATATATATATATATATATATATATATATATATATATATATATATATATATATATATATATATATATATATGGGACAGGATCCGTTGACACCAGGTGTAAGAGTTAGTCAAATTACACATTCAATAACTTTTTTTATAATACAAATTTAACCAATCCAACCGTTGAATTTGATGATATTATCTTTATGATTATGTATATCAAATTTCACATCATTTGGACTTTTCCAAATATGTTATCTAGTATTGAATATTTACATATATTTTAATATCATATTGTATGTTAAAATAAAGTGATTTAATGAACTATTAAATAATTTTAGAATTGTATGAAATTCAGTATACTTAATCTAATTAATAAGAACATCAAATTCAACGGTTGGATTGGTTAAATTTGTATTATACAAAAAGCTATTGAAGGTGTAATTTGACTAACTCTTATACTTGGTGTCAACGGATCTTGCTCCTATATATATATATATATATATATATATATATATATATATATATATGATTTATTTTGTTTTCTAAATTGTTCAATTTACTAGTATATTGTTGATGTATTTAGAAAATATGAAATTGAATGAGAAATTGACATCAACGCTTACGTATGATTTGGACAAATTTAGACTCTTCCCATTTTTTATTATTGTCTGGTAATTTTGGTTGGATTAATTGAAATAACATGTTGCCAAAGTAACCTCTGTTACATAGGTTGATTCGATTGAATTTACATGTTGCATGGAATTATTCATGCGAATTGTGCTCGGCCCAAAGGAAGACATAGTTTGGCCGGATAATTACATGCCTGCGATGGTAACGTGTGGTGATTATAAAGATTGATTTTCCATGTGAACAATGGAGTGTCCAAAGACAACTATTGTTTGACAGGACCTATCACCAATGTTTGATTATTGCATCAAGAGTACCACTTGCAGTTAGTTCTTTCAATTCAAAGATTGGGGATTAATGGTGCGCTAGGTATCTTGTTTGTGTCTTTAAATTTGCCATAAAGATTGATTGTGCATGTCTTATTAATTATCTTTTGACATGCTCACTAATGTTATTGTATGTTTATTGTTCTCTCTAAGTTGCTGCCATTACCACTCTTAACTTCACTACTCAAATCAATGGAATCCCAATGCTGAATGGGACGAACTGCAAGTCATGGAAAAAGGTCGGAGAAATTGTTCTTGGCTGTATGGACTTGGACCTAGCATTAAGGACGGAACGACCCACTTCCACTCTGGAGAACTCTAAGGAGGCAAAAATTGAAAGGTAGGATCGCTCTAACCGAATATGCCTCATGATTATCAAATGCTCCATTTTGGAGGTGTTTTGGGGCTCGATTCTTGAGAGCAAGAATGCCAAGAAGTTCTTGGAGGCAATAGAGCAATTCTTTGCTAAGAATGAAAAAGTTGAGACAAGTAGTCATTTGGCTAAACTCATCTCTATGAGGTATAAAGGTAAAGGGAACATAAGAGAGTACATTATGGAGATGTCTCATCTTGCATCGAAACTCAAGGCACTAAAGTTAGAGCTTTCTGAGGATTTGCTTATACACTTGGTTTTGATCTCACTTCCTACATACTTTGGGCAATTCAAAGTGAGTTATAACACTCAGAAGGACAAATGGTCCCTCAATGAGCTTATATCTCACTATGTGCAAGAGGAAGAGAGATTTCAGAGGGATAAGACTGAAAGTGCTTATTTGGCTTCGACCTCTCTGAATAAGAAGAGGAAAAAACATAAGGAAACTATAGAAAGTTCTTCTCAAAAGAAGAAGCTGAAGAAGCAAGATGAGGAATTTACTTGCTTCTTCTGCAAGAAGTTAGGACACATAAAGAAGGACTATTCTAAGTACGCCGCTTGGCGTGTAAAGAAGGGTAAACTTCTCACTTTTGTTTGTTCTGAAGCAGTTTCTGTACCCAAGGACACTTGGTGGGTAGATTCTGGTGCTATTACTCACATAAGTATGTCTATGTAGGGTTGCTTGTGGAGCCGTTCACCAAGTGATGCTGAAAGATTCATCTATGTGGGCGATGGCAATAAAGTTACAGTTGAAGCTATAGGAACTTTTAGATTACTTTTAAAGACTGGTTTTTATTTGGATTTGGTTGAGACATATGTTGCACCGTCTATCAGACGGAATTTAATTTCTATTTCTATTTTGGACAAATCTGGTTATTCTTGTTCATTTGGAAATAATAAAATTAGTCTCTCTTATGATTCAAATATTGTTGGTTACGGGTCTTTAATTGACAATCTTTATATGCTTGATATTAAGGGTTCTTATAACGAGATATTGCAAACAGATTCGCGTGGTACGAAATGTAAATTAAATGAGAATTTCGCCACTTTATGGCATAAGCGCTTAGGCCACATCTCTAAACAGAGAATTCAGAGGCTTGTATCGGAGGAAATTCTTGGACCCTTAAATTTGTCAGATTTCCAAGTCTGTGTTGAGTGTATTAAGGGTAAACAAACAAACAAAAGGAATTTAGGTGCCGAAAGAGCAAAGGGTGTCTTAGAACTAATACATACGAATATCCATGGTCCCTTCCCTACGGATTCATGGAATGGACAAAGGTACTTTATTACGTTCATAGACGATTACTCAAGGTATAGTTACCTTTATTTAATTCATGAGAAGTCTTAGTCTCTAGACGTTTTCAAGTCTTTCAAAGTTGAAGTTGAACTTCAACTAGGAAAGAAAATTAAGGCTATCAAATCTGACCATGGTGGTGAATACTATGGTAGATATGACGGATAAGGTGAACAACGTCCAGGGCCCCTTCACACTTTTCCTCAATGAATGTGGAATCGTTCTGCAATATACTATGCCGGGCAAACCCAGCACGAACGGAGTTACAGAACGACGAAACCAAACTCTTAAGGATATGGGAAGGAGTATGGTTAGCCACTCTTCTCTACCAGAGTCGCTTTGGGGAGAGGCATTAAAGATCGCAGTTTATATCCTCAAAAGGGTACCAAGTAAAGTAGTTGCTAAAACCCCTTATAAGCTATGGACTGGGAAAAAGCCTAGCATTAGGCACATGTAAATTTGGGGATGTCTAGTTGAAGCAAGGCCTTATAGGCTGCATAAAGGTAAGCTAGACTCAAGAACAATTAATTCTTACTTTGTTGGTTATACTGAACGCTTTCGTGGGTATAAGTTTTACACTCCCACTACAAGATCCTTCTTTGAGACGAGGAATGCAAGATTCCTTCAGGAAGTTGAGTTTGGAGGGGAAGGAAACATAAGGAGTGTTGTCTTTGAAGAAGAACCTGTCATTGGCAATGAACAAGTCTTTGCATCTATCATTGTTCAAGAAACAGATCTAGTAATTAATAATGATGTTATTCCTAACATCACTCAAGAACAAGACAACATTGAGATTCCTCCCCAAGCACCACCTATGGTTCAAACTCAACAGCCTCAAGAAGTGCCACTAAGGAAATCCACTAGGGAAAGAAGAAGTGCAATTTCAGATGATTATATTGTATTTCTTCAAGAACATAAGGATGGCATTGGCTTGACTGAGGAAGATCCAATAAACTTTAGTCAAGCTATGCGAAGTTCTAACTCTCAAAAGTGGACTAATGCCATGAATGGTGAGATGAAATCAATGGCTGACAATGACGTTTAGGATCTTGTCAAATTGCCTAAAGGTGCGAAACCTATTAGTTGTAAATGGATATTTAAAACCAAAAGGGATTCAAAGGGTAATGTTGAGAGATATGAAGCTCGTCTTGTTGCCAAAGGCTTTACTCAAAAGGAAGGCATTGATTATAAAGAGACTTTCTTTCCGGTTACTTCGAAAGACTCTCTTAGGACTATAATGGCACTTGTAGCTCATTTTGATTTAGAGCTACATCAGATAGATGTAAAAACTACATTTCTAAATGGCAACATTGATGAAACAATCTATATGGTATAACCATAAAACTATGTTTTAGGCGATCAAAAGTCCATGGTGTGCAAACTAAAGAAATCTATCTATGGTCTTAAACAAGCTTCCTGTCAATGGTATTACAAATTTCATCAAGTTATTACCTCTTATGGTTTTGAGACAAATTTGGTTGATGATTGTGTATACCAAAAGTTTAGTGGGAGTAAATTTATTTTCTGGTATTATATGTTGATGACATCCTACTAGCCAACAATGATATAGGCCTATTGCACGAAACCAAGAAATTTCTCACGAAAATTTTTGAGATGAAAGATTTTGGGGATGCCTCTTTTGTCTTAGGAATCCAAATACTTAGATATCGTTTTCAAGGTATTCTTGGATTATCACAAAAGAGTTATATCGATACAGTTCTGGATAGATTTGGCATGAAAGATAGTAAACCAGGAGATACACCCGTTGCTAAAGGAGACAAGTTTAGTCTCAAATAGTACCCCGTTACTGATCTTGAAAAAGGAGAGATGCAAAAGATTTCTTATGCTTCCGCTGTAGGGAGTCTTATGTATGCTCAAATTTGCACTCATCCTGACATAGCATTTATAGTGGGGGTCCTGCTTTGACTTCGATTTTACGGGATGCCTCGACAGCAAACGCTCCACATCAGGCTACATCTACGTGTAGGCTGGAAGAGCTATTTCTTGGAAGTTTGCTAAACAGACTCTTGTAACTTCTTTGTCCATGGCAGAGGAGTTTGTGGCTTGCTATGAGGCATCAAACCATGGGTTATGGCTGCGAAATTTTGTCACAAGCCTACATGTGATTGACATTAATGAGAGGCCACTCAAAATTTATTGTGACAATAAATCAGCAGTGCTCTACTCAAACAACAATAGGAGTTCTACGAAGTCAAAATTTATCGACATAAAGGATCTTGTAGTTAAGGAAAAAGTTCAGGAAAAACAAATTTCAATAGAACATATAGGGACAGATTCTATGCTAGCTGATCCACTAACTAAGGGCTTGACACTTAAGATCTTTCATGAGCATGTTGCTCATATGGGTGTTGTCACTAAGGTTGCCTTATTTTAGTGGGAGTCTTTCTTTATGTTCTATGTTTATTTGATACAAACTTTATGTTACTTCATTTTTTCTATAGAAATAAAGATTATGAGTTTATTAACTTGTTTGTATCTTGTTGTGTGCAAAATTATTTTGTGCTTAAGGACTTTGGATTGATCTCACTAAAGACTAAAGTTGGACCAGTTGGAAATAGGCATGATTGAGATCAACTTGCATGTAATTTCCATGCTACTCATCCATATTGATTTATGTCATTAAGTGTGTTGATGTGGTGGTCATTAGGGTTTAGTCACATTTTATAGCAGTGACGAAAGACGCAGTGGTTCTATTATTGTTGCATAAGATGGACCAGATTGTTCAAGTGAAAGTCTAAAGATAAATAGCGTACGAATGCGCGCCTAAAGAATTGTAATATAATTGTTACCATATGTGGCCCAAGTGGGAGGTTGTTGGAATTTTATATTCCAATAATTAATACGAGCTAATATTATAAGACAATTGTATTAGCTATTTATCATTAGTGAGCTTTATTTTATGTGGTCAAATTAAGTGAGCTCATTAGACTTTTAAATAAGATGATATGAGCTTAAATGAGCAGATGTCAGTGTTGGCCCATTAGGAGATAATGAGAACCCTATTAGGTTAACACACTATAAGAAGTTTATGGTCCCCAATATACTAAATCATAGAAAACTCATACTCCCTTCTCCCTGTCTGAAGAGAGGCTAAAGTCCTATCGGGAAATCAAGAGATTCAGTTGAGAAAGAACTATAAAGCCACCAACTCTCTCCGTTCGTGTTCGTGATTGATTACCACAATTATTCTGTGAAGAACGCTTAGATTAGGAATCGACTATGGATCCAAGTATTTGTCCTATCCTTAGTAATCCAACATGATGTAGATCCTATGTGAACAAGAATAGGTTGTTCTTGATATATGCATGCTTTTGTGTTTATATCGCTTCTGCCTAAGGTTTTCTAAGATTAAAGATTAAAGCATGTCTTTAAAGAATTATTTCTAACAAAATGCACTTTTAGGTAGAGGGAGGGGGAATCATATGGCAAGGCTAAGACTGTAGACTTCTTTTTCCTGAACCCATAGAAAGAAATAAAAAAAAAGATTAAATATTTTAATCCTTTTAAATATAGAAATATTATAAATATGTTTGGTATAATCTTTGTTATTCATAAAATTTTTATCTTTTTAATCTCTCATTTATAGAAATAGATGTAACACATGACACATTTTCATAAATGAGAGACATAAAAGATATTATTCTTACAAGTTTTTTAGGGTCTTTGACCTAGTTCAAACTTTGGGCAAGTCCTTCAATTTTTGGCATATGAAGATGATCAAGCATACTACAAGAGTCCTATATTTATTAAGATGGGAAGGAAGTTTTTGTGGTGTCTTGGGATCCTTGCTAAGTCAAGGCCATGATTATCACCGTAGCTTGCCTAGTGGGTGTCTTGGATGTGTGTAGGGTGATTGAAGATGATCTGAGGTTACTTCTTTTGACGTATTGTTCTTGGAACTCAATCTTTCCCTATACGAGCCGATTAAGGTTTTATTCGGTACAGATATGATTTATTTTTACAAACTAAAAGAGAACTTTACCTTATTTACCTTATAAATAGTATTCATAATCTACTAATCTTATTTATATTACAAATAGTTTAAATTAATTTTGTTTAATAATTTTTATTATTTTAAAATCAATTTATTCTTTATATAAACTAAAGTATGCTTATGAGTTATGACAAATGTTGAATTAGTTAAAAAAACATAATTGACTTTATTAGTACTAGGAGAAAAAGAGATACTTTGTCAATGATGGATCTAGGACTATAAGTTAGTGGAGGTAATCTATTTAAAAAAAATGAGAATCAATAATAATAATAATAATTATACGTATGAAAATAAAGACATAAATGTTATAATCATAAAATTTTAATATATTTAATCAAATAAATTACATACTTTATAATTGAAAATACAAAAATTAGAAAGTAGTGGGTTCAAATATATATAAAAATAATGGGGGCAAACCCTCAATTACATCTAGGTCTATGCCTCTTTTCATTTCTTAAAAAATAAAAATAAGAGAGAAATAATGTAGTGGGTAGTTTAGAAATAGTTAAAGGATAAAGTAATGGATAATTTAAAGAGTAATTAAAGATATAGTAGTCCAATAAAAAGTGAAGATCAAAAGAAGATATCTTCTTTATTATAGTTATAGATTTTAAACAAATTAGTATTTATTTAGTTTAGATGCGGAGGATGAGAAAGATATTGAGTGTAGGCCCGGCTAGTTATTATTTAAGATTTTTTATTTCATGATGATGAGGATTTTGCTTGTGAGAGACTCGTGGAATAAAGCTAAGTAACAAATGGTAATGGGTAAGGTTTGGGTAGAGTACTATAGTACCCGTTCCCATATCCGCATTTGAAAAAAATCTATATTTGAATCCATACATACTCATGCAGGTAGCAACTTTAATCCCCATTCATGTACCACTGGGTACCTATATACCTATACCTGCACCCGCTACTCGCACTTTACTTAAGTGTTAGTAAAAGAATCTGAGTCTTTAGATGAAATTTATATTCAAAATTAATTTAATACAATTTGCCAATTCTCATTTTATTTTTTTATCAACTATGAAATTATTGATCATAGTTTTATGATTAAGTATTTCTAACATTTTACTATCAATATATAAAAACCAAATACATTCAATCTATCCATTAACATAGTTAATATCAAACAAAATTTAAATAATTTTAATTTTAAAAAAACTACGTTCACCAATAACAATAACTATAAATATTATCAATAATATTTGAGAAACAATGTATGCATTTGAAAAAAAAATTGATCTTTTGATATAATTTAATATTTTTAGTAGAGTACAAATTATTTTTGAAATTTAATTTATATATAATGTCAATGCAAAACTTTTTTATGCATATATCTAATAAATTTGATTATTTTATCACATTATCTTATTCATTAATATATATGATGCGACAATATGGTGAATTCATTTGGATTTATGCGTAAAAGTGTTTTGCACTAATATAAATTAAATTATTATTTTTGTTTGTGCTTCACTACTTCTTGTAATATATTTTTTTTATTAAAATAAATTAAGATCTTTAATATTATAATAATTACTATAATTTATCTTTTTAATATATTATATATGAGATATTTTAATATATATATAGAGGGGGGGGGGGGGGGGGGGGGCGGCGTACTATAATATCCATACCCGCATCCATCCCTATTAAATTTTGTGGGTAAATACCAGCCCCTGACCCTATTCCCATTGAGTGAGTATTTATCTTACCCGTTGCGAATATTTTTTGTGAGTACCCATAAGATATAGATAGAATTGCCATCTATAGTAACAATGGCTGGAAGTACATGTTTTTGAAATTCATTTTTCCTACTTCCACTATTTGATCTAAATGTAGGCTGTTGGCATGTTTAGATAATTAGATCATTATCTTAGTTTTACAAATAGGAAACTAAATGTAGATAGCATGCATACCGTCAGAGCTTCAGAAGGCCCTTCAGCAATTGTTGCATCATTAATACCAGTCTACCACCCCTTGAAGGGTATAAATGATAGCCACAGGAAGAAAACATTTGGGTCTCTTGTCCAACCAGTCCGTTGCACAAGGCAACCTGCATCCAATGATGCTCAACTAAGTAAATATACTCAGTAGACTAGTCAATTGCATATAATATAAATTTGCCGGTGTAAAGCCAGGAAGAATTCAAGCAGCATACTCCAAGAGATTATATTTTTCAATAAATGGTGGGTAGATAAACTTTGTCAACTTTCTAGTTTAACTTCCAATTTAGAAAAACAAACACACACACAAAGCACAAATTTTATATTTAGAAACCATTCGTCTTTTTACACACACACAAGTTGCAGAAAATTTATTATATTTAGAAATTATTTGTCTTTTTTCCTTTTTCTTTTTTTAAATAGTAAGGTAAGAAATCATTTGAAATGCAAAGTGTAAATGAAAAAGAAAATGAACCGGCACAGGATAGTTGCAACATTAGTTCTAAAATTTTGCCAAATTTTTTGAATGAATAACTTATAAACAGCCATGATTCATGTACATGAAAAAAGAAAATTAGCAAAAACTGTACCAGAATAACACCCATGAGTATTATAGGTGACTAGAGCAAACTCCACATTGGAAGCAGAAGACTTCTGCAAAAGAAAGGGGAAAACATAAGATTGATAGATGAACCATACGATCATCATTCAGTGAGATAGAAAGAATATCTACTAGTATGATTTCAATAAATTCACTTCTAACCTCTCTAAACAATCAATAATGACCTAGCAAAACCTTTTTTCTGTTAGTAACTGTTAATATATATAATAGTATTTTGCCACATCAATAGGAACTTTTGGCTTAAAGAATAGCTACTTCTGTTGGCGGGCAATTAGGAAAGAATACTTTTCTCTGAAGTCCATAAAAATAACTAACGCATATTCACCAAATATGATATAAGACAACTAAATCAGAAGTGTGAAGTGACGAGACATTAGATACTAGAATTTTTATTTTATTTTTAATTTTTGCCAAAGATTGTGAAATTTTCATCAAAGCAAAAATTTGCAAAATGCATATTACCTGCCCAATTGAGTCATTTCCACCGAAACACTTGTACAAATGCATTTCTATCGGATAAAATGTATTACAGACTTAAAATTGATAAGGAATTAGAAAAGAGTCACAACAGAATAGTTTACCCAACTTTGAAATGGAAAAAATATAACAGGTGCAAGCAAGAAAAAGGCACTTACTTTTTTTTATCCTTGCAGAAGTTGGAGATCAGGGCAATATCAACTGGAAAGAAAACCTTGGAAAGCACAGAATGGGAATTGGTATCCAAGACGAAGATGGTCTCAAAGGCTCTTCTTCACTCTTCTCAATTCCTGCAAAACAAAACATACCGGTATTATACCTGAACCAGAAAAACATGTAACCATTAATCTATAAATGATTAATTGGATAACCATGAATTAATAAGATGCAATTTAATACTATACATATGTACAAAAAAAGTATCTTATGTCACTAGTTGTGTATAGATTCAAGAAATCACATAACAGAGGCCTAGTTAATTAGAATCTTGCAGCTAAAGAGTGTACTAAAAGAAATAAGACCAACTCTCAAAGGAGTTGCAACTTGTTGTCTCAGTCCTTTCAATCCTTTCAAAGAATGCCCGGTTTATGTCAGTGTATATAGGAGCAACACAATACTTAAAGCCACACTGTGCAAAAACCTTGCATTCTATTGATGTTTCTTTGATAAAGTAACAAGTAAAATCAAACATTGGAGAATTAGGTCCTATAAATAGAAGTATTGATATATGACAGGAAGGGCCATGTAAGCGAGGTTAGAGAAGCAAACCATTGGTAAATATGATAGGAAAAGAGATGGATCAAGGATGACTCACCACACAACAAAGGTGGTCTTAGAACCACTGACCAGTTTAGAGTTGCCTAAAGTATATTAAAATGTTGTAGTGAGAATGATATTTGTCTTCGTATCGAGAAGTTCTGTCTATTAAAAAAATCCTAACTTTTATTTCAACTCATATGATGTACAATTAATATCCACAGAAACACTCACACTCACCACCAAGAAGTCTAACTAACGTAAACAACAAAGTCTAAAAAAATCTAATAACCCACCAAGCAACAGTTACAATCCGACTCATTTGTACAAAATAAAGGTGAACTATTTAGAAGAATAAGGTTAGCCTCCTCTCCATAGCAATTAAACACACACTTCAGGTCCACAGTCCACTATACTTGGAGGATTTCTATTCCGATTGGGGTAATTCCACCACAACGCTCAATCATTACTTGTTGAAGTCTTCCAATTTTCACTCTAGTTCTTGTCCCTTGTCCCTGGATCTGGTGAATCCAATGCTCTTTTGAGTTTTGCAAACTTCCTCCTAAGGCTTGACACCTGAGCACTTGTCGAGACACATGATGTTCAGAAAAGGATAGAGATCCACAGCATATCAAATTGCAAAATAAAAGAAGATTGCAGCATTGAACCTTTCTTTGGGGCCATCTATCTAAGTCTGCATTACGGCAAATATTCTTTACGAAAGTGACGCATACGCCCAGTTGTTCCGCTACAGCCTCAACTGGTAAATAGAAGACACCGCTCAAATCACTCAATGTCATCTTCACTATTTTCTTCCTCTGTGCAATGCCCAAAACACTCAGTCAAAAATTTTCGCCAGTAAAAATAAAAGATTAAAACACATACACATAATGCAAACGCAACACTGCTTACAACAATAAAAACAACAACAAAGCCTTATCTCACTAAGTGAAGTCGGCTACATAGATCAGACAACGCCATTCGGCTTAATAAAAGACCAAAGTTTCAAAGATATTATTCAACTCTGCCTATGGTCTCGTAGCCAGTCCCAAGCCCAGATGAAGGAGAAGGGTTATGATAAGCCTTCGGCAGCCAACGTAAAACTTGCTGATATAACATATGGCAATGCAACACTTCTTAAGAAAACAAAAAGTATAACCTTTTTTCCGCGTTTACGTTTAGAAGTTGAAGTCTTCTCAGGCTCAGGCTCTTGCTCCATGTCATTTGCTACAAACATAACGATTGAAGAATGAAATTGTCATAATAATGGATGAAGAGAAAACATGACACAAAGAGATGAAGACCAACGTGGAATCAAATCATCGTCTTCGCCACTGAAATCTTCAGTCCAATCCAGTCCAGTGCAAAGGGTCTCATAATAGGCAGACATAGGATCTTCCACAATAATGCACCCCAATGCACTCTGCTGTGCACAGTACTGTACCAGGAAAGTCTTAATATATTGTGCGTCTCTGTGGCAGAAACTGATAATAATCCCCCACAACCAAAACGAATTGAAGGTTAATAAATGCAGACAAAAAGTAAAAGATTGAGAAGTAAATACTAAATACTTGTAGGATTTTGCAATTTGACACGTACCAAACTAAAACCTTTGGATATGCAAGAACTAATTTTATTATTATTAAACTAAAAAATGACAATCAAACTTTGTTTTAGAACGTACTCAATCATTTGATGAGCGTCACTTGAAGGACCACCCGGTGTGTTATGCTGATTCTGGATTATTGCATGGCTAATCACCCCAATCGTTCCATGGATCTCAAGCTTCTCAATCTTAGAACCTGCGATATATTTTAAATTTAAAGAAAATGAAAACGGGAAAAAATTATCGTGGAAAATTTAATCAAACTCGGAACAATAGAAATGCGGGCATTTATTTATTTCTTTATCTATGGTGACACGATTCAAAACTTACCATTGATGTGAACCATTTGTCTAAGAACTTGACAGCAACTGCAAAAGAATGGCCTTGGTAACGGGGGCCAAAACGGAAGTGTCCTCACTTCTTCGTAATTCGGTGGACCCATATTCTCATTTGCCGGTTGACTTTGATTCGATGGACCTGCTTGAGAGTTACCAACTCCTTCTCCATTGAAAAAATTACCATTGCCATGCATGGTATGATCTTGGATCATTGGAGGCATTCTTCTTTTTCGAGGTCGACCTGATAGCATGTTAAGAGTGATAAATTTACACAATGTAAAGAAGAAGAATTCTATGGAATGCAGGGAAGATAAGATAAAACTGTACAAAGTCTACATTATTCTACATTATACAAATAGAATGCTATCTTAAAAGAAAAGTTAAAAAATATATCTAATCACACTTCAACATGATCCTTACCATTTGTGGTGGATGAACTCCTTGCTTCAAAGTTAGCAACTCCTTCTCCCATGGGAAAATTATTATTACCTTGCATGGACTTGATCTTGGATCATTGGTTCTGTTAAGGGAGCATTATCCTGTTGAACACCGAAAGGATCATTTTGTTGTTGGGGCAGTGCATTGGGTCCATGTCCATCGTTGGGTATAACAAGTGCGGGATCCATCTCGATAAAGTTTTGGAGAAGTGGACTGTCAAATGGGTCAGGGCCATACAGGAAAAAGCCTGGAGTTATTATCCATCGATGCATTTAACATGAGGGAGACTCAAAACTTGTTGTTTGGGCAGGAAAATTGGAAATGCACGTGATGGTAGTAGCGGCGCCAAAGAAACAGTTGGCTGTTGATTGGAGACAACTATAAAAACTGTAAAAGACTTGTCCGAATGGAAATGAATTATATAGGGGAGCAAGAAGCGCGAAGAGACAGTTAATGACTATTGAAAAAATTGAAATCGGTTTGGACTTTTGAAAGACTATTATGAAGAGACACTTTAAAATAAAGATGAGTGTCAGAAGAAGGTGGTGAGCAGTGACGAGGATTAGACAGACACACATTAAAAGATTAAAAAAAGTAAAATATTAATATTTTTGAAGCGAGGATGATATAAAAAAATTATAATCTATTTTATTTTGTTTATTTTTCAAATGGTAAAATGTGGATTTTGTTTTATTTTAAGGTTTAATCACCTTTTTGTTCCTTATAGTTATGCAAATTTTTTTTTTTGGTCTCTATAATTAAAAATAATTTATTTTAGTCGTTATACATACACTTTTGATATCAGTTTGGTTCATGCTGTTAAGTATGTCTTAATTCTGTGAAATAAAACCGTCACAAAATATAAATTGGTTGTATAAAATCGCCACAAATTAACATTTTCTGGCATTCTTTTATTCAATTTATTGCGGTTTAAAATGGCAGTGACTAAACTGATATCAAAAATATATGTAGAAGGACTAAAACAGATTATTTCTAACTATAAGGATCAAAGAGAAAATCTACGCAATTATAGAGACCGAAAAGATAATTAAACCTTATTTTAATGTAAATCATTTTATTTTATTTTAGTCCATGTTATTATATTCTATTTGATTTCCTTTTATTCTTTTTCACCTATTTAATCATTAAGCATGTCCTTAAAAATAAAGTTCTCACTCATATAAAAGCTTACACGCTGTAAAAAATATATGTTTGTATTTGTGCACACAAAACCGCCAACAAATTTATAAAAAAATGTAAAATTTAGAAATAATAGCTTTGGTCTATATATATGTAACATGTAAAAAATGGGTTAGGATTATGTGAATAGGAGATTGTCAGTCTTCTAGATTTGTGGTGTTCCTGTGTTTTAAATTGAACAGTTTGGAAGTTTATTGTATTTTTTTTTTTAATTTTGAAATTTTATTAGGTTCCATTTCTCCTTGTTAACCTTAGGTTTTTTTTTTTTTTTTATCATTATTCGTCGAACTTGTTAACCTAGTAGGTATGGTAGGACTCCGAATCCTCCTATTGGGTCAATTTGGGTTATGGAGTCCGTCTATATTTAAAATAAAATTAAAAAAAAAAAAACAACAACTTGTATTATGCTACATCCCTTTTTTTTGCACTTCGCACTATCTCTGCTTTTTTGTAATTTATTTGATAAAAATACTCTTTTATAGAAACTAGCTTCTATAATGTAGTTATATTCTAATATATTACGAAAACTAGCTTTTGTAATGTAGTTGTTTTTCAATACATTATGAGAACTTTTTTTTTTGTAAAGTAATTTTTTATATATTGTGAAAACTAGTTTCCATAACGTACATAAATTTCTATATTAGAAAAACTAGTTTCCAAAATGTAAATTTTTACATTATGAAAAATGGTTATATAATGTTAAAAAAAAATACATTACTAAAACTAGTTTTTGTAATGTAAATTTTACATTACGCAAAAATTAGTTTCTGTAAGATCTATGAAAATTGAAAAAAGAAATTATAAAAGATCGAGATGGCTTGAGAGAAAGAAGGGGGAGGGTGCAAATGTGGAGGGAAAGGGAGGGGTGAAGGTGAAACAAAGAAGGGGAATGTTGAGACAAAGGACGATTATATGACCCTCATTTTGTTTTGATTATGACAAACAGACTAATGTTTATTTAATTGTCTGTTTACGCATTTTTGATATACTTAAAATTTGTGTTGACTAACCCTCACAGACGAAATATATCAAGATTTGTTGGACTAAATGTTTATTTTGTAGTTTTTACATAAGAACGATCCCTGTTTGAATTTTGCGTACTACTTTCTAGAAAAAGAAGATGTCAATGTACCATTCTCTGAAAAGGTATAGCTATCTATCAAAAAGAAGGAACTTTAGTACACCTGTCAATACTAAAAGGAAAAATATGTCTACTTGTAACAAGATTCAGTACGAAAAAGGCAAGATAAGCATATTGCTGTATCTTATCAGTGTGACCGATTGGTGAAAAACATTAAATGCAACATTTAATGCTCCAACGTATATTTTTCTTCTTTATACAACAACAAAAAAAGATGACTCTAAAGCACTCACAATAAACACTTTTGAAGAGCACTATAAATAGAAGAGAAGACTTATGTTAAATAAGTGTGTAACATTTGCTGAATTCTTTATTCTCATTCACTTCGATGCTTAGCTCTCTCTCTTTCGTTCTTAAAAGAATTCTAGTGAAAAGAGTGTCTTAGACAATAGTTGTAAAATATTGAGCTTCAATGTATATTCGTTTGATAAGACGCAATTTTAATGTGACATCTTACCCTTTAACCATTTCTTTGTGAAATTGGTGAAAGCTTAAAGAAGTTTTGTATCAAATAATACTTAGGTGTTTACTTCGAAATGCAAGTGAAATACTACTTAGGTTAAGCCTGAAGAGGCTTGGATAAGAGAATACTTGTAACTTTGTTGAAGTTATAGTGGGACTTGATGGTGTGCCAAGAACTGGACACAGTCTCTAGCTTAAGATGAACCAATATAAAATTTTGTGTATTTCTTCTTTCTTATCTTCTTTTAACTCATAAAAAGTTTTGTCCTTTCGTAAAAGATCTTTTAAAAACTATTTTATTGATTTATACATGTTGTCTCCCTAAGATATGATAACCCTTTTCAAAAGATTTTAGATTTGTTTCTAAAAATTTTAAAAAACACAATTCAACTCCCTTTTTATGTTTTCCTGTGAGTTACAAGGGAGCCAGGAGGGGAAGAGGGTGATGGTGAAGGTGATGAGAGGAAATAGCAATATTTTAAAAGTATAAAAAAAGAACCAAAAAAATAGGGTGTGAATAGCAATCCCCCCTAACTAATAATTGTACCTCTTTCTCATATCTTTAAATGTTTTAGCCTTTTTTTGATCCCCAAACAATTAATTAATGCTTTATAATTTCAAAGTCTAATTCATTTTTTTTTTCAATTATACCCTGATATAATAGCTACTACTACTATAATTTATTATTACTAATTGGATATTAAATATGGGCTTTAGTCCAAATTTGTATCCATTAAATATATCTAATCTATGTGTATTAACCTTAAACATTTAAAGATATGGGAAGGAAATAGTAGTATTTTGGCTTAATTGCACATTTGGATATCCTATAATTCCCAAATGTGGCAGTACACAAGGACGTTGACATGGTAGTTATATGATGACATGGCAATGACATATATGGTTTAGAAAATGACAAGATTGTAGGTGGTGGGGATAAAACCCATGACCTTTTGTACAATAAGGGCAACCTTAACTATTAAACCACTCAACTTATTTGGTTTGTAATGCAAAACATATATTATATATAACATTATTGCATGAGATAATTGCATTTTTTGTCCTTCAAGTATGATCAATATGCGAATTTAATTTTTATTTAATATTAAATATTTATTATTTTAATTTAAAAAGTCATGTAATTATTAAAATATTTTATTAAATAGTATAAACATACACTCACTTGTTCTTTCATTTCCATCATATGTCTCTATTATTAAAACTTTATTATTCTAAATTTTTTCTCATATCTCTATTCTTTTTCTATCACACACCATTTATAGTATGTTATTTAATAAAATATTATAATAAATACATTACTTTTTAAGTTAAAATAATAAAATTAAATATTAAAATAATAAAGATTTAAAAACAAAAAAGACCGATATGAGAAAATGAGTAAACTAATGGATTAAATCGGCCAATAGGTTAAACAGGTAAAAATTTTGGTTTAAAATGGTTAGACATAGTCGAGTTCAAATTTCTAAATTGTATTTTGTCAACATCCGAACTCAACTAAACACATTAGAAAAATCTAGATGCACAAAATTTAAATTGAGTCACTAACAAGTCATTTCAAAATTTCAGATTACCGTCAAGCTAACCCTTGGCTCTGTGAAGTCGCATCTGTAACATCTCAGGCGATGATGAGGGCAGGGAGTGATCGCCGGTGTAAAAGAGATGAGGCACGGACAATGAGCGGCTCCTAGCAGGCTTCCAGCGGGAGGGGTACATGAATGAATCGAATACACACCCGAATGAGAGAGATCCAGAGGCTGTGCGGGTATGGGACTGTACAGTTGAGGATAGCTTAAAGGAATTAATAAGTGCTACCTATACCATCAAGATGCATCTACTTTTCGGTAGCCCATCACTTAAGAACTCCATAGTTAAGCGTGCTTGACTTGGAGCGATTTTAGGGATGGGTGACCTCCTGGGAAGTTTCCTAGGAAGCGTGTGAGTGAGGACAAAGCACGTTGAAAAGTCTTGTGTTGGTTGTGGGAATAGTCACTCATCTGAAAACGACCGGGTGTTACAGCATCAAATTTAAGAAAAAGCATATGACAAAAAGTTTAAACAACATTGCAGATATTTGAAATGTTAAAAGTGGCACTCTCTTGACTTCGTAGTAACCTTTTTTTCTCTTATGCCCATGACCTCCCTCCATTATGCCACGAATCCACCATGGAAGGAAATCCCTCCCACTGTTCCCAAGTGTATCTAACAGATCGACAAACTTGATACTTGACAAAGCTTTTGTTGTGAAGCTCTATTTAATATTGTAAACGCTTCCCACTACCTCATTCAACGAAAATCTCCCATTGCCTCCTCATTCAACAGATCAACAAACCAACACTCTAGGCTATTGTGAATTCGAACCTAACATATCATTGGTTATCTTTCTTTTCTTCTCTTGTTACCATTAGATGCAAGCTTTCCTTGTGAATATAGGAAATATCCCAACTGTTACTAAGGAAGACATGGACCTCGCTGTGGCTACCCTCTCTCGTAACAAGGGCACTAATTGAGCCTCTGCTTTATTACATACTTGGCTACTCCTTCTTTTTTGTCTCAGCAATCAACACAACCCATGAGAAGAGTAAAATTGTTACATGATTAAAATTGTAACAATTGACATAATTGTTAACATCATTATTAACAATCCATGATCAATTAATAGTAAGATTAAAATTGCGTAATTTTAAAAATTAGAAGACTATATGCAACTAAGCCTAGTATTTTCATTGTCCAAGTTAGATTAACTATTGCTGATTTTTGGACCTCAATCATGGCTTTTTCGCCTTTTAAATTCCCTCCCATGAACAAACGGCCCACGTATTTTGCTCCGACTCCAATAAGTGCCCAACGTGGGGCGAGTTACACGGGCTTTTACCAAAAACCCCTCCCCAACACAATAAGATTCGAATTTTCCGACCGTTGGGGCCCGTTGTAGACAACGTAACGGTTGGGACAATCGAAAAACTTCGAGAGCCGTTGCCTACACCTTTTCGTCCTCTCCAATACCTTAAAACTAACAAAAACACATACACAGAGAGAGAGAGAGAGAGAGAGAACCTCTATCACTCATCACCACCTATGGGCTGCGTCTCCTCAAAACTCATCAAGAAAGACCTGAAGCAAGAAGAAGTCACTGTCACCACCAATGGCGGCGGTTACGTGAACCACGTGGTTTCTCTCACTTCCTCCACCTACGGAGCACTAATGTTGGACAAGGAGCAACAACAACAGCAACCCACCGTGGAAGAATCGAAAACTTCCCCTCCTCGGCCCCGCGAAGAACCCGAAGTCATCAACGCTTGGGAACTCATGGAGGGTCTCGAAGAGGGAGTGCCCATCTCCAAGAAAAGCCCCAAGTCCACCCCTTTCCTTCGCGGCTTCATCGCCACCGAAGCCAAAACCCCCTTGAAATTCCTCACCCAATTCGGGTCCCCCAAAACCCTCAAGAAGTTCTCAGGCAAGGAAAACAAAGTCCAACCCAATGCCGGTGTAAGACGCTTGGACTACACTTTTAGTCCCAAGGGAATTCTCAAACCCACCAATCCTTCTCCTCTAAAAGGGTCTCCTCCGGCTCGCGCTCGAAGGAACAGTTTCGGGAGTGACACGAAGAGGAGGAGTCCCACTCCTCTGTTTGATCCAGAGCTTCTCGCCTCTTACGAAAAGGAACTCTCCGAAGAGGAAGAGCAGATCAAGAGAATGGTCTGGGCCACCCCCAAAACCCGAAGAGTCAGAAAATCTTTGGAATCGCAATCACTTATTCACGCGTTTGAGGAAAAATGCCCCCCCGGAGGGGAAAATTGCGTTGTCGTTTACACCACCACGCTTCGGGGAATCAGAAAAACGTTTGAGGAATGCAATAAGGTTAGGTCCATTATTGAGTCCTACTGCGTGCACGTGGTGGAGCGTGACGTGTCCATGGATTCGGGGTTCAAGGAGGAGTTGCGGAAGCTGATGGGGACGAAGCAGGTTAAGGTTCCGGTTGTGTTTGTGAAGGGAAGGTTGGTTGGGGGAGCTGAGGAAGTTGTGAAGTTGGAAGAAGAGGGGAGATTGGGCGTTCTCTTTGAGGGGATACCCCACAAGGCGTTGGGTGAGTGTGAAGGGTGCGGTGGCGTGAGGTTTGTGATGTGCGTAGAGTGTAATGGGAGTTGTAAGGTTTTGGATGCGGAGAGCAAGAAGACTGTGAGGTGTGGCCAGTGTAATGAGAATGGATTGATTCAATGTCCTGTGTGTCGTTAAGGTTGTGTGTTGGTTTGCTTTTGGAATGGTTTCTGTTCTCCATTTGTAGGAAGAGAGGGACAGAAGAACAAATGGTGTGTGGTCCGTTGTCAATTGTCGTGTTCCTAGTGTAGGGTTCTAAAACGTGTTTTAGTTCCCTGTTTGTTGTTTGATTCTTTGGTTGTCATGTATTTTGGGACACTGGTTGTTCCTTATCTAATCTAATTCTAATTTACACGCATCATTAGCTTTTCTTGATGTGTCAGCATTTTCTGCACTTGTTACAATTTATTTATTCTTGCTGTTTTCATTTAATCCGAATATAGTTTTCTTATGGGAAACCATTAGGCTCTATGTTGGCTGTTATGAAGGAATTTGGCCCTTGCGATTTTGCATCGCATGGGTTGCTTGTATTTATATTTTATGGAATGTGCATATTTTCACCATGTTGACTTTGTTGAGGTAGATCCATGGGATGGACCAGAGTGAATTGATTTACTTCAGAGGATGAGGAGCTCAAGAATAGAGAGGTGTGTGACCAGAACTGGTGAATTTTCGTTGTGTTCGCAGACAGTGGCATTACTTCAACTTCACACTTGCCACCTGTTGTTTACAAAGAATATTCTATGACCCACTTCTGATATTTTTTTGGTCAACCGTCTCTCCATTTCTTTTTCAAAAGGAGTAGAAAACGGCCAAGCAAAACAGGAGAAAAACTCTAGCTCAAATGTTGCAAGGTGGGCACATTTGTGCATCTTGTGTGCTTGTAAGTCGTAAGCACTTCACAAGGTAGACATGGTCCCATGGAAAGTGGGGTGGAGGTCCAATATCTAATACCAAGGCCTGATTCAATATAAATGACCCATCACTGATTTTTTCTTCGCCTGTGCCTTGCCCTAAAGTGCTAAAAATAAAATGAAGAAAAAATCAAACACACCAAATCATGCTTGTCATATTGAAGTTGACCAATTTACATCGTGAAGGATTCAGATCTCTTTCCAAAGTATATTGAAGTTGACCAAATGACATCGTGATTACATCCTGTTCCACTTTCATGAATGCTGGAGAATTTTCCGTAAAGCGCATGTACATTGGGGAGGCATAGTCTGGTTCTACTCCTTGGGCTCTAAAGTAGCTATAACATATTTCATACTTCATCCAGCATTAGTGTAAAGTATAGAGCATGAAACTTATAATCGATATGTTAATATTTGAATTTAATACCTCTGAGAGATTTTCAAAATGAATAAAAAGTTGTATCCTTTCATAAAAATATGTAAATATGCATTTATTCATTAAAAGGTGAATATATGAAAAGTTGTATTCTTTCGTTAAAGGACGTCTCTCTTTACCAAAATTCATGAGATGTAACTCTTTATCAAGAGTTATGAAATGTGTCTCTTTAAAAGATTATATCTTTTTACCATAAGACATAAGATTGTCTATAAATAAAACCAATCAGTGTATGCAAAAAAATAGATATTGAGAAAAGACAATGAGAATAGTAAAACTACTGATTATTTACATTCAATCATTCTTCTTTCCTTATGCATAAAGGGAATTAAGAAAACTATTATTCTATAAACTACCATTGACGATTCTGTGCAAACCATGTCAAAAAACTCCATTGTATCTTAAAGAGGAATTCACCAAAACAGCCTATAACAGCCAAGTTCTATAGAGATTGGTAGGTGAATTAAACCTAAAGGTTGGTGTTCACACACGCCTTGGATACTTACGTTTTTCTCTGTTGTTTCTTCTTTCTTGCAGAATAATTACCATCAATAATTTCTTCTGCAAAGCCATCACCACCAATTTGCACCAACAATCTTTAGGTTCGACCACCTGTCAATAAAGATTGTACCAACTAAGTAGATTTTTTTGGGGGATTCTTAATCCGTCTAACGACCCATATCATATAGTTTTTATCTGGCCAATATGACTAACATACGTGGAGGAAATAATGGGGCAATATTGAAGTTTGGCTAAAACACTTGCCGAGATGCCAACATGTATAACATTATTTGCCATGCCATGTTTATCTATACCAATTATATATTAATGGATATGTGCGGTTTCACCGATGATTATACAAATAGATATTAGTCACCTCCCTGTACTTAAATTTAATTTAGTATTTTAAATTTAATTCCTTTAAAGTGAAGAAATATATAAAATAAAAAGGTAAAAACTTGTTTATCATTAATTTACCATTATTTTAATTCAGATCAAAGGTAAGTAAATTTTTATTTTCTTAGTTTACACATTTCAATACTTTATTACGTAGAAAACATTAAAACCAACTATAAAGTCATTTTAGAACTCAGGAAGCTCTTCTTCGAGTTATTATTTAAGAGAATGTCGAATCTCGTTTCGCAGATGATATTTGGTTTACACATTTTAATCAATACTTTATTGCGTAGAATACATTAAAACCAACGGTAAAGTCATTTTAGAACTCAGAAAGCTCTTCTTCAAGTTATTATTTAAGAGAACGTCGCGAATCTCGTTTCGCAGATGATATTTGTCTGTTTTCATTATTGTCAGTTGGGTGGAATCATTTCTGAGATATAGAACAGGATAGTAACAAGTTGAAGAGAAATCTATACTCTATACTGATCTAGGCATACCGAGATTAATAACTAGCAATGCTTCATCCATTATCGATGACTCGGAGGAATATTTGCAAGACGTGGAAGGAGGCCAAAAGGGGATGAACAAGAGCAAATGTGAATTACAATATTTTTTTTATACGAACCGCAAATATGCTTTACACAGGAAATATTCCTACTTGAGGCAAATATCAAAAAAATAAAAATAAAAATTGAGGCATCTTGATGTGAATTACAATATTTGAATTCACGTGTTTTTATTATCATTTCTATTATTTGAACATTAAATAATTAGTACTGAATATTACATCATATATAATTATTTTTATCTTTTTATGTATCTTTATCTTATATATGCATCTTAAAAATATTTTTCAAAATCAAAAAGGACACAAAAGTTATCTTATCTATATGAGCAAAAAAGATTATTGTTTTATTATAACATATTTCAATGAATTTAATTTTCATACACTGACATTATAAATATTTTTACACTATCAACCAATTAAAAATCATTTAGTATGACTTTTTAAAGTAATTTGTATAAAAATCAACCAATTTATTATAGTACAAGACAATTTGTGATTTGATAATAATATAAAAATTATTTATACTGATAGTGTATTTTAATTAAATTTTATTTCAATTATAATATCATATTTTTTACAATATTTTCTTAATAGCTTTATAATATTTTATTTAAGTGTCTCATTTATGCAAGGGAAATAGGCGAGATTAAACTACATTTTATAAGACTTAAACTTTGATTTATTTGCTAAAATTAAAATTTAAAGTTTGACATATTTATTAGGTTCAATTAATATGTAGGTAGGGCTGGAAATAGGTTAAGCTGAACAAAGCTTTGTTTAATATAGGCCTAACCTGTTTAAAAAATCTATGGCCTAAGCCTGGTCTATTACTTGTTATAGGCTTTATTTTTAGGCCTAACTTAGCCTATTTGAAAACTTGACTTAACCTGTTAACATACTTAAAGGCCTATTTTATATTAAAACTTTTATATAGATCTAAGTTCTCTTTACATGGACAAATAGGCTTATAGGCCAATGGAAAAAAAATCTGTGTAAAACAAATTATAATCTACAAATATTAAAATCGTTACTACTCAAAGCATGATACAAGGGTGGAAATAGGTAAAAAAAAGTTGTATAAGAGTTAAATCTAACATGTTTATATGGTATAAGTTTATTTTTTATGTCTAATTTGATATTCATGATAATTTAATTAAAATTCTTTTTGTAATAAGGCCCCTAAACAAGGCATAAATTTATCTTTCAATAAGCTTTTAGGTTTGATTCTTTATGTATGTTAACATGCTTAGTATTTAAAAAAAGGTAAATAAATATATAATGTTAATACATTACAACAAATTTCATATAATAATAATACTAACAAAAATTATTATTTATATTTACTTAAATAGGCTAACTTGTTAGGCTTTAAAGGCTTTTTAAATGGTTTAAAGCTTGGCCTTTTTAACTAAATAGGTTTTTATAAAAGCTTGAGCCTGATTTATTTAGTAAAAAAGCTTGGCCTAGCCTAAGCCTAATGTAGGTTAGGCGATGGGTCCTTGTCGACGGCCTGATCGATTTTCACCCCTATCTGTAGGTCCTTATAGTTTTATAAAGTTTTTAATTAAGTTCCTACAGGTAAAAATACTTTGAAAAAGTCCTTATAGTTTAGAAAGTTGATAATTAATTCTTTATTATAACTCTGTCATATTATATTTAATTTCATTGTACTTTTAGTCTCCCCACTTTTCTCGTATTTATGATCAAGTCCAAATGTAAGTAGTATGCAAAAATGGAAAAGAAATTAATAAAAGTGTTGAAAGTGAGAATCAGACTCCCAACCTTAAAGTTGACCAACAACACTAAAACTACTAAACTAGTGACTTTAATTGATATATATATAAAAATTATATTATATATAATTTAAACATGAAACTAAAATTGCACATATATTTATTACTACTAAATTAAATAATATTAACGTTATATAAACTAATAATATTAAAATTAATATTAATAAATATAATAAATATAAATTAGTATATATTTATAGGATATTAATAATATTAAAATTAATATTTATAAATATCAATTAATAATATATACTAAGGACCAAAACTACACATATATATACTACTAGTAAATAAACAATATAATATTGTACAACAAAACTAACCATAACTTATACTTTTTAATACTATATGTCTTAATTATAACTTAATCACTCTAGTTTAAATAATTTTTTTTATAAAATTGTGTTGTTTTAATTTTTTTATTTTTCTTTGCATATTTTAGTGATTGAAATAAAATATTATTATTGATGAAATAATTTTTTATATATATTTCATTAAAAAATTATATTTATATCATATATTTTCATTTAACCTTCTTATGATATATTTATATCTTATCTAATATATTTAAATTTTTCTAGAAGTTTATTAATATATACTAATTTATATATATTAGTGAACTTTAAGAGTGGGGATTCAAACTCCATTCATGCTAACAAGTATATATTCTTAATTTATATTTATTAATATTAATTTTAATATTATTATTTTATATGATGTTAATATCATTTAATTTAGTAGTGGTAGATATATGTGCAATTCTAATCTCCCGTTTAAGTCATATATAATATAAATTTCACTTATATATAAAATAAAGTCATTAGCCTTATGATTTTAGTGTTATTAGTGGACTTCGAAGGTTAGGGTTCGATTCTCACCTTCAACACCTTTATTAATTCCTTGTCTATTTTTGTATACCACCTAAATTAACGAAATTATAACATCGTTAGCATGTAAGAATTTAATTACAAATTTTTTAAACTATAAGAACTTTTTAAAAAAATTTTAACTGTAGAGATTTAACAAAAAAAGCCTATAAAATTATATAGATCTTCGAATTAATTTAACCTATCTATTGACATAGGCCGAAAGGACCCTTCGTTGGAAAGTAATATTTTTGTTTATAAAAAAAAAGGTACCGTTTCTCTATACACCTGTAAGTTTGATTTTTGTTTTTAAAAAAATTCTACCAGCCTCAAAGTTTTGGGACTTTTTTTTTTTTTTTGCTAAATTATATTTTTAATCTTTCAAAACATCACAGATTTCTTATATAATTTCTCTTTTTTAAAAATTGCAATTTACTCTTTATTAAATATTTCTATTTTCCGTGTAGTCCATCTGTTAATTTTCTATTAGTTTTGTCTGCTAAGTGTCATTTTTTGTTTACTTTCTTAATCTTTGTTATGGGTTCGATTGGTTTGGGTTTAGGGTAATCAAATTTAATTGATTATATTTAATGGACATGATTCAGGTTTTAAAAAAAAAATCGGTTAATTCGAACTAAGTCAATCTAATTAATATCGAGTTGGTTTGGTTTAGGTCATTAAATTATAATAAAGAAATTAGATTATAATGTTTTTAAAATTTTGTCTATACTTATTGTCTATTTTATATAATATTTTTTTTGTGAATGTATAAATACCTAATTTTATGTTAATGCAAGGTAAAAATATCCCTTGTTCTATAATGACTAAAGATTTATTTTATTTATATTTAGTTTTTTCTATAAGTATCACTTTACATTTCTCATGAATTTTTTTATCCAAAATATGATAAAAATTATATAATAAACATGACCAAATTAAGACACTGGCTAACTTTATATAAGATCATAAAAATATTAAAATGAAGAAAAAAGAAAGAAAAGATAAAAGTAGAAAAAAAAATTAAGTACTAAACCTTAATGTTATTAATTGAAAAGTTAAAAAATAGTTAATCAGATCATCAAATTGGTTGGAGTTAAAAAAAAAAAAAAGATAAATCCCAAAAATCGAATCAATTATAATTGGTTTTGTTTAAATTTGAAATAAAATAGCCAATTAACTAAACAAATATGGACAAAATTAATTGATTTGATTTGAATTGTTAGGTTTATCAGATCAATCTGATTCGATAAACAACCCCTACCCTTAGTTATCATAAATTTTTAATTTAATTCCTGTAAATATCATAACTTTTTTTTTTATTTAATATCTCATTCTTTAAAAAAAAATCCTTATGTTGAGAATGAGAACACTATCCTGCAAATGCCACAGTTCTGATCAACAACAACTTCAATATTGGGGTTTGTTCTTGAACTACTAAATCACTTTTTATTTATGATTTAATATTTATGCATGGTCAATCTTCTACTATATGTTGTTAAATTATTTAATATGTTGTTACAATACACTATTGAATGTTATGACATTTTTTAATGTTGTGACAATACATCATTAAACCAAAGTATAATTTTTTTAAGTCGTGCATGTCAAGATTAAACTCTTTAATTAATCCAATAAACATTCCTGAATCATCTATATATAAGCATTAACCTGGATATACAACATTCTTTGTCCATATGCTAGGCAAAGATGACATTCATAATAGCCAAAAAGACATAAAAGATTGAATATTAGTGCTGCGAATGCATGCTGGGGAAAAGGAATTTTTCATATTTTTCGACAGTTTGTCTTGATTTTAACAAAATTATATAAACATAAACACACCAAAGAAAGGCTTAAATTTATGGCTCTCTTTCAAAGAAAACAAACAAAGGCGTAAATATGTCAGTACAGAAATACTTTTAATACACTTTCTTGACTATTTTTCATAACACAACTTTTATTGCTTGATGAATTTAATGTGATCCTAGTAAAAATATGGACATAATTTTTAATTAAAATTCATTTAAATACCAATAAATTTGTATGAGAAAAAAATGTTGCTCTAATTTTTCATGCCTTAATTCGAAGATTCCAATTTTTTATTTTTTAAAAAATAAAGATTCAAATCTCTTTTACCATGCTTGAGCGCTTAAACACACAAATCTTGTGAATAGAGACTATGTGGAACTCCATTTAGTTCGTAGACCAAAGATGGAAGCAGAGCAGTTCTTGTTAGGAGTCTCACATTGAATAGAATAAGAAGTTCAATGTGGTATTTAAGCCATGAGGCTCTCCCATCTAATGAACTAATTTTTTGGGTTGGGTTTTCTTCTTGTACTTAAGTCCTAGCAATTGGTGTTTTCATTGAGAGTTGAGTTATGAAAATGACATTACCTATAGGCTGAATTAAGGTGTAATGTAACAAATACTGATAAATAAGAAGCTCAATGTGATACTTAAGCCATGAGGCTTTTCTAACTAATGGACTAATCTTTTGCATTGAATTCTCATTTTGTGCTTAAGTCCTAACCGTTCTAGCTGTGCTTTACAAATTAGGTGATCCCGAAATCCCGACCCTACCATTTCCAAGGTAGAATTGAAGTCTTACTCTCTTGTGCTCTGTTCAATCTTGGTTCAGATAGCATGATAAAATACTAAAATAGCAATCGAAAGTTTGGTGATTTCAGATTGAAGACAAGTTGATTAGGCTGGACAAAGTGAACCGTGCAGGCCATAAGGAGGCCCAATAGTTCTTGCATCTCTGATGTACAGAATATAAATAGAAAAGACCAAAAGGGACCACAGATATATTGGCTCTCCCACCACCACGCCTCCATGCACAGAGGAGGTTTAAAACTCTATCAAAGATTATTGGTGTAATTTTTTATGTTATATCAATCATTTTTAAATACATAAAAAATTCTACCAATTATTTTTTATGGAATCATTTAACCTCATTTTTACTTAGAATAAATTAGACAACTACATTGATGTATGTAGACACAATAAAGTATTATGTATTGGTGGAAATATATAAAATCATACTCTGATTTGAACCGCTTCTACACGAATATTAGGACATAATCTAATATTGAGTTCAATGCCTTTCGCTTTCAGTCTATTTAACATTCATTTACTTTTGTTTTTGTGGATTTCATTCATCATGTTGATTTAATAGTCTCAAGTTCAACAATGGCGTATAAAAATAGCCAATTGTGTGAATGCAACGTGTTTCAATGTTAGTCGTTCTTGAAGCTTCTTGTCTCCCCAGTCAAAACATTCATCGTCTAACCTAAAAAGTGATCAAGAGAAAACGAGAAACGCAAAAGTTTGTTTTATGAAGTGATGACTGAAAATTAAACTAGCTACAGCTAGCAAACATGATTCAACGGCAAGTTATTAGAAATAAAAAAAAAATGGCAAGTTAGAATGGAAAGCGTTGAATCTTGCGTCGTGGGGTTTGACATTTTAGCCATTTTAAGAGAGGCTTGTACTTAATTTCTTGTTAGTGCCTGATGGATGGGTGATGTATAATCAGTCTCCTTTGACGGGATAGCAGCGATGTGAATGAAAAATTCAATGGTAAGCCACCCCTCCCTGTTTTGAACGCTTTGTTTGGTAGGAATGAGAGAAATATAATAGATGAAAATAGGTAAAAAAAAGAGTTGAAAAGATAAAAATAGATTGAAAATAAAGTGAAATTTTTTATTGTTTGATTTGATAGAAATAAAAGAGAAATAAAAAAAAATAATCTTATAAAGTTGTTTGGTATAGATAGAAAGAGAAGAGAGAAATTATATTACAAGTAAAAGTACTATATTGCCCTTGGCGTGAAGAAGACGTAATTCTCATATTTGTAATCGATTGCATATATGAGTATAATTGATTACGAGAAATGATTTTGTAATCAATTATAACATATACACAATCAATGTTGATATCCTTCGGAGGCAAAATTCTAATCGATTATTTAATCTATTATACCCATTGTAGGGACACGATCTCCTTGTTAATTGATTACATAATCAATTATATGACTGGACCCAATGTGTATACACGACCTTCTTGTGAATAGAGCAACGATTTGCTCAAATGTCAACCAGTTAAGAACATGAAAAAGATGCCATCACAACAGATGAAGACTATATCATGAAAGTAGCAGACAACATTGCAAACTTAGATCATATTTGAAACATCAACAATCTAAGTATGGGTAACAAAAAAGGGAAAGGGAAAATAGGAAATGCAGACCCAACTCCAAAGAGTCACTCACCTTGGCTAATGTTAGCAATGGTGTCACAGAAGATGGAAGTCATGAATGGCACGACCTCCTTTTCCTGTTCCGTATAGTTACTTGACTCACCATGAACGTCACCATAGAATATACAAAAGGGGGCTATTTTGGGGGGAAAAAATAGCTCTTCTCTTGCTTTAGCCCTATTTCATTGAAGAAATGAGATAAGTGAGACCCACGAAAAATTCAAATATTTCCAACCCATTTTACCGAAACCAAATCGGGAAATTTTTTCTTTTTTAAAAAAAACAACATTTCTCTTCCATTGTCACCATCTCTGTGCCACCAAACAGGGCGAAAGTCCAGCTCCACCTTGTAACACGGTCATTCTACCATCAAGATCAACGCCTCGACACGACTTGATGGTAAGATAAGATTTGTGGTTCAACTCTTTCCAGTCGCATGAAATATAAAAATCAGTAAACGTAAGATGCAATGCACAAACATTTGACGCATTTTGATTTCAAACCGACATTGTGGAATTAATAGAATAATAGGACTTGAAAAATGCTTTTTAAAATTTTCCAGCATGTTGCTCCCTTTGCAAACTTCTCCCATAATCTATTGAAATTTAAAATGGTTTCTCAATAAATTTTCTAAAAGTTAACGTGCACCTCAATTTCTTGAAAAGGCATAAATATACTTATCTTTCATGAAAAGAAAAATGTTAGTCTTATAAAATTTATTCTGTCACCATAATAGGTGAAAAAAAAAAACTTTTTTAAATTTATTGTCCTAAGATATATCGCTAGTCACTGTGCTCTTTAGAGTCATCAAACTCTATGAATTATTATTTTGAGATTATATTGAAAGAAAGTATATAATGGTAAATGTAAACTCATTGTTATAAAATTCTTGCATAAACATGTACCATGTAGCAAGCTAGCTTAAGTGACGGGATAAATTAATAATATAATAATATGGTTAACAACGTGAAGGAAGATAAGATAGAAAATTAATAATATTTTAATTCCGTTAATTACTATAATATTTAAAACATTTAAGGGATTTTCTATATGGCGAAAATATAAAAGAAATTGAATATTTATTTTTCAAAGAAAATCAAAAAATTTAATAAGGAATACTTATGGTGTGTCAATGAGCACACAATAAAAAATCCCTTATAGTAATATATATAGTACTAACATCAAGAATAATATTACAATGTCTTATTGTGTCTTTTTATTAATTCTATTAGTAGTTTCAAAAGTAAATATTAAATAAAAGTAAATTTATTTTATATCTTAAAAAATATAATGTATTTAATTTTTTTAATTTAGTAAGTAAAAAGATTCATCAGAAGATATTAAAAATTTTAAAATTATTTCTTCCATTTCTCTTTACCTATCGTTTAAGGCTATTTATACATAAATTTTTTTTTTTCATTTATGTTAAAATTATTTGTAATTTTTAATATATCGTTAATCTCTCATTTATTATTTGAGTATTTCATTCGCTGATATATCTCCCTTTTTTATAAAGATATAATAGGAAAAACAATAATTAATATTATCATTAAATTTTAAAATAACAGATAAAAAAAATAAATAAATTTTTCCTTAAAAATGAGAGGTAAAGATAAACAAAAGTAGTATTCTAACCTCAAATGGATCACTGCGGTTCAAATATGGATATCCTCCATGCATGATCATTTAATTCATCACAAATCTGTATCGGCGCAGCTCTGGTCTCCCTTAACTAGATAGAATTCAGAAACAGTGCAACAACACCCATGCTTAATAATTTTGTTTAATTGAAAAAGAGAGGAACCGGCAACGCATGCACCGTTGGACAATTCATATAATTATTGAAATCGAACCGAAGAGAGAAAATTTACATGTGCTCCATTCAAACAAAAAAAAAAACACTCACGACTCGAGTATATTTACAAAACTTTGTCGCTATAAAATAGAGTGAGAGAAACCACAACCCAGCAGGAAATTCAACCACAGTACAAAACGAAAAAGGATTTACTTTCCAAACAGTAACAAGTAAAAAAATTTCAACGTGCCGCGTCACCCCTGGAAGTACTCTTCAAACGCATGGGCCCCACACAAAAGACTCGCGAGTCGCGAGATTTTTATAATTGTATCAATCGCTTACATCCAAGGGCAAAAGGGCCCCACTTCGTGGTTGGCTGGTTGCCCTCGCCGAACGGTTACGTCAACCAATACTATTGCGCCACGTGGCTTTCGGAATCACCCACTCCCCACGATTCAGACCTTCTCCCGGACGCGAACCGCATCATGCCACCCAAACCGGGCGGTTCTCTCTCCGACACGCTGTTTCGCGAGACCGTCTCCTCGAACGACGCGTCGTTCACGCTCGACGCGCTGTCCCGCGCTTTCGAGCGGTTCACGCCCTTCGTTACACCGCTCGAGTTAAAGTCCCCCCGAGGATCGGTTTTCCGGTCCGGTTTTTCCCTTCGACCGGACCGGAAAATCGCGCGAAAACTCTCGAAAAAACCGGGTTTCTTTCCGTTTCCGTTTCCGTTGGGTTTTTCTTTGGCGTCGGTGTCGGGGGAAGACTTCTGGGAACTTCTCAACTTTCGATTTCGATCGCGTTTGGATCTGACCCTCCCCATGCAGGAGACCTTGGGCGAAGACGGTTCGACGATACCCGACTGCGATTTTCCGACGGAGACGGTGCGTTTGGGGAACAGCCTGATGTTACTGGGCTTGTGGTTGCGGCGGTTTTTGGCGTCGACGAAGGAGGTTTTCTGAGGCTTGGGTAAGCCAATGATGGTGGATGCCTTGGACTTGAAGTTGAGAGAGAAACGCTGGGAGTTACTGTTGGAGTTGGAGCCAGGGTTGAGGTTTGTTGAATTGGCTTTGGTTGACTCTTTGCGCTCGTAGACGGCGTTGCGGTCCCACCAGTCGTTTTCCTCGTCCCTCGACAGCCAAAACGACTCCGGCGGGGAATCCGGGTGGGGCTCCGGTGGATCCGTGGTGTGGTCGCCGGCCAGGGTCTCGCACGCGATTTTCCGATCGCTGGATCCGCCGGCGCACGCTGAAACCAGTGTTTCCACCTGTAGCATCCTAGTCTGTGAGCCCCGAAATGGAAAGGCTATTAAGAGAGAGACAGACACAACTACACAAGGAGTGGGAAGGGGTAAGGAAATTGTTTGAGGATTGTGCTTGTGACTTTGTGGTGTCGTGAGAATGAGATGTGGGACGATGAGAGAGAGAGAGAGAGAGAGTATATATAATTTGGAGGGAGAGGTTTCAACTTGCTTACTCACGCTATAGCAGGGGTTTTGTTTCGATTTGAATTTGACAAATGCCAACTATTCAGGCTCAATAATAATATTATTTTAATTAAGGTTATAACATATTCAATTGCATAAGTTCAATTTTTATACGTTATTATTATTATAAAAAATTTGAGTTTAATTTTTATGTATTTTTAATATAAAAATTTTATATTGTGAGTTAATTAAAAATTATGGTAGCTATTACTTTTAAGACAAATATTATAAAAATTAATAAATTTATTATACATGTAATTCACTAGAATTGGTTTAATAGGAAAAAGTTCGAGTAATATATACAAAATCTTAAGTTGTAATATTATTGTTGTTATTATATATCAAAAACTTATCATATATGTCGGTTTGTAATTAAATGAAAATATAAAATTTTATACTTTTAGAACATATACATTATATTTTCAAAAAACTTATATCTTTAACTAATAAAAAATCATTATTATTATGATTTATTGACTTTTAAGATAATTACTATACATAAGCTTTTGTTATTAAATAATAATATAAAAATCTTTTATAATATGTAAATACAGCGGTATTTACTCTTTTAGGAAGGAAAGAATGCACATCCGTGATTTACCTTTTCTTGTTTCCAGGGAGAGAGAAAACGAGGAAGAAAAGCATCTTTTTTGTCCTCGTCAAAAGTACACGAAAGCAATGGCGAAGCCAAACGCGTAGTCTACTCGCCCTTGGTTTGCAATTTGCTTATTTTAAAGCAGTGGGTTATAACTTGTTTCTTTTCATTTTCAAGTTCTAGCTTCTATTCTCTTCTTGCTTCTTTGCTTTTTTACTTTTATCCCCCTTAATTTGCTCTTGTTTGATGGCTCGCCAAACGGCTTGGCTCTTGCTTGCTGGTTGGTTCGGCGTCGTCG
The DNA here is from genome assembly GCA_004329165.1 of Spatholobus suberectus. Taxonomy (NCBI): domain Eukaryota; kingdom Viridiplantae; phylum Streptophyta; class Magnoliopsida; order Fabales; family Fabaceae; genus Spatholobus; species Spatholobus suberectus. The sequence goes on along the minus strand of CM014732.1, from coordinate 13,379,386 downwards.
TCCAACATAATGTTCCGTTTCTAATGATGTTAACTAAGAAGAGCTTACCCGTGGGTAATCTAAAAATGTACATAATAATTAGGTTAGTTATGTGATGATGGAAGCTTACAATTGTTGCTTGCATTTTTTATTCGAATATAGCCATTACATAATGAAACTTATAGATATTGTCATTCAAAATTCTATTAATTGAATTCATTGAGGAATCTTTACAAGATGGACATATACACATGGATATGTACCCACCTGAGAGAACATGTTACGTTAAGGTCTTATTTTATGTAACGCAAATATTTGTTTCTCTCTCTTCCCCCTGGAGGATTATTATTATGTAGGATAAGAATTTCACCTTTCGCTTGAAATGAGGGAAAAGATGAAAAATATATAAGCATTTATTTAGTCGCTGAAGAGTTGTTTCTTAATTGTTAATCACAGGACATCTAATTAATTTTTTGTATAAAAGATTTTTACATTTACATTTTAAAATTATTGGTGTATGAAAGTCATTATAATTTGTACTTTAACTAATTTGAGACCTTGACAGAAATAAATTTCTTATTGTTACCAATGAGATCAACATGTACGTACCATATTTTAGGTGTTTATGATTTTTTTAATTAAAATTAGAGTTTTATCTTGATGATTCATGTATTACCAATTGACATTAAAAGTCAAGTGGGATGTTGAAATAAAATACTAATTTTAATTGAAAAGTAACACCACAAACACCTAAAATATTATTTTTCTTAATAATCTTCTTAATACTTTATAAAAAAATATTAAGTAAAAAATAAATATATTTAATATCTTGACAGTATAAAAAAATGACATTTAAAATTTTCTTCAATTAATAATTAACATAATTATTAGGAATGTTGGAAAATGATTTAAAATTATTCTTTTTCTTTGTGAATGACAATTGAATTATCAATATTCTTTCAACATTAATTAAAAAACAAAAGTGAAAAAGTTGTTTTGTTAAAAAAAAAGTATTTATTATATTAAAAAAACACAATATTTAATACTTTACATTCTTTAGTAGGTTTTTTTTTTTTTGGTACAAGCATTCTTTCGTAATTTGAGGCATTTAATATTATATATTCAATGTTCTATGATTGCTACTCTTAAATGATACCAATGTGGTGACCCATGCAATGCATGGGTTTGTTATTATGTTTTAAAATTATGAAGCTGTTATTTTAATTTATGTTTATTATATATTATTTAAGAGTTATAAAACATAAGTAACTCAATTTAAGTTTCAGAAAACTTCTTAATATTTCACATTAGACAATAAAAAAATACTTAACAAAATCATAAATAATATGAATTTACTTGTAAATTCTCCTCATATTTATTTTCAATGTTTTACCTTTGCCAAACACTAAAAAGTGGGGCCAAAAAAGTAAAAATAATGGGACATGCTAGGCATGGTCGAAAGAAAAAATAAAAAAAGAGAGTGGAAATATCTAGTAAGAGAATAAATAATGAGATGAAAAAATAATGAAGAAAGAAAAGAGAGGGACATATGCTTACCCATAATTTCTTTCACAATTTTTGTTGTTAATAGTGAACCTTTTGTAGAATAGCCAACAAATAGAGACAAAAAAATACGAAAAAATGGTGCATGCAATGGGTAGTCAAAGGAAAAGAAAAAAAAAGAAAAAGAATATATACTGATTATAATTATCTTGATTAATTTAAAATAATCTAATTACTTTAATTTAAATAATATTAATTTCCTTAATTAATATATATTAGTGATAATTACTTTAATTAATTTAAATTAGAATATATATTAGTCAAAATTATTCACTTGACAAAACTTATTTTATAATAATATAATGTATAATATATAATAAATTAGTTGTAATTACCATAATTAATCTAAATTAGAATGTATATTGGTTGAAGTTGTTAATAATATAATTACATAATAAATTTGAATCATAACATATAGGGTGAGAATCAAGTTACTCCAAGAGTAACTCTTGGTAGAGTTACTCCATTCAATAATTCTTGATATTAACGATCCAACCATTGAATTAACAAATTATATTGAGTAGATTAAGTCTACAAATTTTTATAAAGTTTAAAAACTATTAGATACTTCATTAAATAGATTCAAATTGACGTATGATATAGTTTTCTAAATTATAAGTAAATGTCGACTATAAGATTAACTAATTACAAATGCCTGATTTATCTAAAATTCGGTATGCATGATCATTGACATAATATCAAATTATTCAACAGTTGAATTGTTAAAATTTAATCCACCCTATATATTAAATAAGAACAACTCTTGAACAAGAGCATTTTCAACTGTTATTCTTCAATGAGAGTGTTTTTATGAATTTTTTAACATCTTATCTCTTTTAATCTATCATTTTTAATATTTTTAGTTCAAAATTGAATTTTAATATTTTTTAAAATAAATTATCAATAACTAAAAATTAACGTTGTATTATAATAATTGTTTATTATAAATTTAAAATATAGTTTATATGTTCAGAAATATTCATTTATTACAAATTTTAATTATAATATAATTTATATATTCAAAAGTATTTATTTATTATAAATTTAAGTTATATAAAATAAATATTTATTTTGTGCAATGCACAAATTAAAATACTAGTATATATTAAAAGTTATTGAGTGAAGTAACTCTATCAAGAGTTACTCTTAGAGTAACTTGATCACCACTCATATATATATATATATATATATATATATAATATAAAGAAGGTATGATAAATTGATTACAATATTATAAAAAATCAAATTATATATGTTTTAATGATTTAATTGATTAATTTAATCTTCATACATATTTGTTGTAATCACCTTAATTAATATATTTATGTATTTTTATAAATTAAAAATACAATAAAATTTTGGTAGTATTTTGACAAGAAATGAATGAATGTGATGTTACCACATGACATCTGCTTATGTGGCAAAACTTTTTTTTTTATAATAATGTATAATATAATAATATAATTGATAATAAAAATAATTATAATAAATATAAAACATGACCATACATTGTATATAAAACTTGACTATGATATTAACACATAATCATTTAGTATTTAGGGTAATATAGATTGTTATTCATTACAATAGTAATTTTACAATAATAAAAAAAATACCATAATTACCATAATTATAAATAATAATGTATAGTATTTAAGGAACACGTAATTTAAGGTAATAAAATAAAATAAAATAATTGAATGAGTTATAGAAAACACATAATATTTAAGGAAACATGTTATTAATAAAGAAAATTACTACAATTACCATAATTATAAATAACATTTTATAAAATTTGAAAAAATGATTATATTGTTACATAAAACCAAAATCCATTAATTTAAAATTTAATAATTTAATTGATGAATTTAATTTAATTTAATTAGAATATATACTTGTTATAAACATCTTAATAATTACTATAGTTAAACATAGTAAAATTTAGGCGAAAAAAAATGAATATAGTAATGTCACGTGATATATATTTATGTAACAAAATCTTCTTTTATAATATATAATAAATAATAGATATAATGGATAATAGATTTGATCTCCTAATATACTAATTAACACCATCTCTCTCGTAATATTACTTTATGAAAATTTGAACTCTGAGGAGCTAAGCGAATAATATGTTGGTTCGGTGATTATACCCACAATCTGTTGCACCATATATTACAAAGTGTGATAAAAATCAGAATCACATTCATTATCGAATCAAACATTAAGATTTCATAATGCCTTGAAATATATTTTATCTTTTTATGTATAAAAATTAGAATAATTATTTTTAACGAGAATATTTTTAGGGACCTATTTTTCAACAAGAACATTTTTAGCTAATTTTCTTCAACAAGAGCTTTTTAAGAGTTTTTCTCAATCACTTATCTCTTTCAATCTATTCTTTTTATTTTTAGTTCTAAATTGAATTTTAATATTTTCTTTAAAAATTATCAATAATTAAAAATAACCTTGTATAACAATATAAATTGTTTATTATAAATTTAAGGCTTAATTATTGTTTTGGTTGGTAAAGTTTGTTTTTGGCCCTTCAAATTAAAAAATAATTTTTTTAGTCATCCTAATTTTGAAATAACTCACTTTGATCAAAAGTGAGTTATTTCCAAATTAGAGAAACTAAAAAAAAACACTTTTAAGTTTGGGAGACCAAAATTAAATTTGGTCCAAATTTGAGAAACAAAAAGATAACTAAGCCTAAATTTAAAATATAATTTATATATTCAAAATATTTATTTGCTGCAAATTTTAATTATAATATAATTTATATATTCAAAACTATTTATTTATTATAAATTGTAACTATATAAAATAAACATTTGTCATGTGCATTATACAGGTTAAAATACTAGTATCAACTCAAAAAATTATTCTTAAATTTTAATTATTTTAACTTATTATGTTGACAATTATTAATTTATTATCGGATATATTTAATATTTTTCTATAAATAAATTTATTTTTAATATTAACTTACTATGTTGACAATTATGATATTAATATTTTTCACATTTTTTATAAAACTTTATTATAATCATAAAATTAACATATTAGATTTGACATATACGATGCTCAAGATAAAATACTAGTTTATAAAATCTTGTTATAATTATATAAAATCAAAATATATTTAAAATTTAATAATTTAATTGATGAATGTAATCAGAATATATACTTACCATAATTACCTTAATTACTCTATAATTAATTGAGAAATGCTAGCAACACATTTTTTGATATATTATGTTGAACACATAATCTCTTATTGGTTAAAATTTCTTGAAAATTACAAAAAATTGTGGGTCTCACATATTATTTAATGACTCTCTTTCATGACTTTGTAGTATTCAATAAATTTCAATCAATAATAGAGTGTGTTAGGAGGAGTGTATTAGAGAATGTGTTGCTAGCACTTTTCATGATTAAATATATTGTGTTTTTACAAATTAAAAAAAATTGATGAAGTTTAGGTAGAAAAAAAAATGAATATGTGATATCATGTGACATTTGCCTATGTGATATATATTTTTTTTATAATATAGTAGAAGATTTACATCTTAGATTTGACATAAATAATGTACAAGATAAAATACTAGTTTATAAAATAGAAGTAAATTAGAGAAGTTTTTAAATAAACATATAAAAAGGAATATAAAAATATTTTATCATTTTAAATTTTTTTAGATAAAAAATCTATTACAGTTATTCCTTAATTAAGTTAAGATATGATTTTTTATTTTATTTTATTTTTTGATAAGATGATCTTTTATTTTTAATAATCTAGGTTATGTTTGGCCTACCTTTTTTTTGGGCTTAAAAACTACTTTAAAATTAAAGCTAAAATCAAAAGCTTTAAAAATAAAATAGAAGTTGTTGGTAATTTTTATTTCTTTTAGTTTTAAAGCTCCTTTTAAGCTAAAAGTTGTTTGGTAAAAAATTTTAAAATTTTAAATTTACTTAAAACTAATTGTCTCACCCAATAGAATAATATATATATTGTTAAAATAAAAAAATATTATGTAAAGTTAATTTTTAGTTATAATTACGTAAAATTAATTTAGTCAACATAAACATATTTTAATGATAACAAAAATACATAAAAGTATTAAATATATAAATTTAAAATTTTTAATCTTAAAAATGTTAAAAATATTTTAATTAACAAATTTAATTTTAAATATGATTTATAAATATTGTATAATACTAATTACAAAAGATAAAAATATTTAAAAAATGTGTATTATTGTTCAATAATATTTTTAGATGATAAAAAATTATTTATTTAAACAGGATTTAATAATGTTAATATATATTAAATAGTATTTAACAAATAATCCAAAAAGTATATAATAAATATATTGGGGTAATTAAAAATGAAAAAACTTAACTACAAATTAAAAATCTAAAAAATTGAAATCTAAATTAAATTTAAAGAATAAACATTATAAATATTTTTATTATAAAAACTTTATTTAACTATATTATTTATTTATTTAGGTAACATTTTTTATTTCATGTAATAAATACATTTAAAATTTTTAATATTAAAATGTAACAAATTAATTTAATTAAAAAAATAATTTAAAGATAATTTACAAATATTTTATTGTATGTAATATTAATTAAATAAACTTAAGTATTAATTACAAAAGTTAAAATATTTTAAAAATTTATATTATTGTTTAATAATATTTTTAGAAGATAAAAAATAATTTATTTAGACAAAATTCAATAATGACAATTATATTAAAAAGTATTTAATAAATAGTTCAAAAATTATTTAATAAATATGTTGTTGTAATTAAAATTTTAAACAAATATGGAATCTAAGTTAAATTTAAAGAATAAAAATTATAAATAATTTAAAATATAAAAAAATTAATTAGCTATATTATTTACTCATGTCAGTTAATAATCTTTTATTTTATGTAAATAATATTTAAAAAATTAAAAGATAAATAATATTTTTAAATTTTCTAAAATAAATAATTTAAAAATAAATTAAAACCTTAAAATAAATAAACATAATTTAAAATAAATTAATATATGTGAGTATTATTTAAAGGAAAAGCCAATGAAACACTCAAATTGAAAAAATAGTAAAAAATTAAAAAAAATGACATTTTTGACCACATTGAAATCGAAGGGTGTATAAATAAGCTTCTTATAAGTAAAAAAAAATGCTCTCTCCACCAACTTAATTATAAGGTATTGTTTTTCAATTTTGCTATAAAAATAAGTAACTTATTTTTTTAAGAGTTTTTCATAAAATGTGTTTAGCCCAACTTCTCCTTTTAAGAAAAAAAGTAGGCTTAAAAAAAGCTGGCCAAACACACACTAAATAAATTAGTTTTAAAATTTTTAGATAAATAGATAGTTGTTTTTGTTTTAAAAAATCAAATGGCCGGAACAATTTTCTCTCACAAATGCAACGGACTTGAGTGCCTTTTTTGTTTCGCCTGTCCTGTGCTCTCTCTCGTTCACACTTTCAAGCCAACTCGTCCTCGGAGATGGACAAATCTGTGGCAATGTCAAATGAAATTAAGGGTTAGCATTAGCAACCAAATACCTAATGATCTTGCCTTCTCCGTTCTATCAAAATTGCCGCGGAAATCTCTGAAGCGATTTGGATGCGTGTGCAAATCATGGACCTTCTTATTTGAAAGCCCTTATTTCAGGAGCATATGCCGCAGTAACTTCATATCTAATAGTCATTCTTGTTACGATGATACACCTCTCTTGGTACTGCACTCTACACAGCAGAGTGTGTTGCTTTTGTCCTCTGCTAAGATGGCCGAGAAAATGGTCAAACTAGATTGGCCACCTCGATTTCAAGGGGATGACGGTTATATTCATATTTTGAATTCTGGTAGTATTAATGGCATTTTTTTTGGCCTCTACCAAGGGTGAGGAAGAGTTGTGTTGTGGAACCCAACTACCGAAGAATTCAAGATCATTCCTCCCGACCCTGTTGGGTCTCATCTGCTTGCTGTGTTTTTTTATCATGGATTTGGTTATGACCGTGTTAGGGATGACTACAAGGTGATTCGATGTTTCAAAATTATGCAACCGATGATGGTGCCCTTCGAGCTCTCATAAGAGATATATAGTCTAAGAAGTAATTAATTCTTGGAGGAAACTTGAGGTTAATATGCCTTGTTGTTATTGTTGCATGCAACGTGATCCGGGTGTACCTGGATGGAATGTGTCATTGGTTGGGGTGAATGCAAAACGCAGAGTGTTCAAGAATGTTTGGTGTCGTCTGACTTGAGCCGTGAGGTGATCTTTACAACACACATGTCCTCAGACATTGATGATAGTTTTGAGTTTACATTTGTGCGGAGACACTTGGTGGTGTTAAATGGATCAATTGCTTTGGTCTCAAATTATATATACAAAGACAGCTACTTTTCGCATATCAATTTTGGGTGACGCTGGGGTCAAGGAATCATGGGTTAAACTCTTCATGGTTGGGTTGGGCCCTTGCCATGCATTATTGAGCTTCCTATCGTAGCGGGGAAGAAAGGCGGTATATTCTTCGGAAGAAAAGACGATGAATTAGCCTGGTTTGATTTAAGCACCCAGAACATTGAGGAGCTTAATTGGTGTTAAAGGAAGGGACATAGTAACTTACAAGGAAAGCCTTCTTCCAATTGGAGGAATAAATAATTGATTGTTTTCTTGTTTTTGCTCTAGAGGTTTATCACACTTGTTATTAGGATTTTACCTTGTATTCAAAGTCATTTGTCAATTACTCATGTCATAATTCTTATCAAGTACATGGCAAACTAAGAAACCATTTGATAATATGGATATTGCTTTATCAGTTTTGTTTGCAGAGAAAAGATTGATCTCGAACTCGAAGGTCATTTTATTCTAAGTTTTTGGGATGCTGACCTTGTTGCGCATGCAAACGAGTTACAATGAAGTGAGAGAGAACAATGACACAAACTCTTTGAGAGTTCTAGTTATAGCAAATATAGTATAATATGTTAGCAGACTGTGTTCACTCTCCAGTTTCCATGTTGTTTTGGATTTTTCATTCCATTTGTTAGCATGATCTCAGAATGCTAGAATGATCTCAGAAAAGGTATAAAAAAAAAATTAAAAAAAACACAGAAAAGAAACAACAAAGTTATGTATTTGAATCACAAATATTATTTTTCTATGAAATGAATCTACTACAATTAATGACAAATATTTTCTTGCTATGAATTAAATCAATTAATACATACTCTTGTCTATCATACTTTGATTCTATTGCTTGCGTTTTGTTTTTGTGGTTCAATGCCCATACCTTTATTCACAAGTAAGACTCTGGGACTTCTTAATCTATTGGACCAACACATAGTTGTGTACTGTTTGCTATGTTTTTATCCAGCCAATTTGCGTGTAATATCAAATAATATTGCAGGGCCAAGATGTGGACTAATACTAATCTATTCATATGTAATATTCATGAAATATGTGGACTAAATGCTAATCACTTAAACTTCCCAAGAAGTTGACTTGGGATTTTAACATAGGTTAAACTGCAAATTGTTGTATCTGTGATTTAGTATTAGTTTAGCCTTCAGTAAGAACTGAATTATTGATGTCATGTCATTGTCTTTTGCTGCAATTATTTTTAGAAGTTACCAATATGAAAGGCAAAATTTTACTGATTTCCATAATTTTCGTTTGCAGCTTTTGTTTTATTGCATATGGTTTCCGTCATGTAAGAAGTTAGCTTAGTGTTTTAAGTATTTGTACTCTCAAACAGAGCGAAAAAAAAAAAAAAGGCTCCACTTGATTCTTTTTTATGTACTAGAGCCTCATTTTATTTTTTTGTTTAGCCATATACCAAGCCTTGTTTTGGGTTTGCTTTTGGTGGGTATGGTGCCCATAGGTTTAGCTTCAAGATGTAGCTTTTAATTTTGCTACAAGCATGTTGATTTAGCTGGTTACAATGTCTGTTGGAATTCTTATAGTCTTCAATCAGTAAATTATTACTGTAATTCCCTCTGCATTTTGTCTTGCCACAGCCTGCCTAACTTGAGTGTTCATTGCGTATAATGTTGGATGACTTTCTTCCTTAGAGTAAATTATTACCGGTTACAATGTGCTGACTCTATAAGATTTGTTTACATCAATGTTAAAAGGTGAAATAGTAAAGGATAGATCATGATTTATTTTATTCTATCACTTAATTCTAATTTTTTTTTTTTTTAAATTTAGGATGCACTTAAATGACTTAATGGATCAAAATTTTTAAATTATGAAATAATTTTTTATCTTTACAAATTTTATCCTAAATATTAATCTCTTAAAAATAATATATTTAAAATAAAGACAATATGAAAATTAAAAAATTATAACTCATTCCATTTCATCTTTTTTTAAACAATAAAATAAAATATTTATTTATTTTATTATAAAATATTCAAATAATAAAATAATATTTTTATTCTATTCCATTTCAATCCATTATATTTTAATTTATTTCATTTTATTTTCTACTAACAATCGCCTAAAAGTTGCAGTATTTTTCTCTTCTTTTGAGTTTGTTGGGACTTGCGTGTGCGTGATATTTTTCAGGTTTGACTATGTATGACATTACATTTGATCACCAATGAAAAACTGAGACCGACACCTTTCCTCAAATTGCTCAAAGCCTCAAACATTGCTGTGCTGTCCTTCTCGTTATTATTTGAATTTTGTAACTCAGTGTGAGCTGGGGCTGTCACGGGGTTTCTTTTATTTTATAATAACAGAGGAAATACTGAGAAGATCTTTTTTTCTTTGTTTTTCAAGAATATCTTCCAACTCAGATAGAAACACAATTTTCAGGATATATATTTAAAGAATCCAAGTTCCTTTCAAATATACGTTACTAGACCATCATATATACATTTGATCGATATGTACATTTATACACACTAAACTAATCAATAAAATGTACCAAAAAAAACTAATCAATAAATAATATATCATTTATATTAATATAAATTTTTTATACAGTATAAAGATATATGTAATTTTTAAACTTGATTAATACCCATAAAATATATATTTTAAATTTTTAGGTATGTTTATCAATCTCTCAACTTATCAAAAAAAAAAAAAATCTCAACAACTAAGAATAAAGTAGATAAGCATCATCTGATCTGCTTCAATTAAGGGGAAAAAGAGAGAGAAAAAAAAATACTATACTACTTCATAACCAGAAAATGTAGGGAGATTAGAGATAAGAGTTATGTACATAAATGATTATAGTATTTCTCTAAGTATTGTATATTTACATATTCTTATGTGTATATGCACAAAGAGAAATTCTTGCATGGACACAAACCTAACACCTTATCCTTATATACAATTAATAATAAATTTACAACTAATAAAATAAAAATAAAAAATGTCAACTTGCCAAATAAGATGAAAATAAATTAAAAAAACCAACATTTAAAATAAAAAAGAAAACCTACAATTCTTCGATTCTTTTTCTCCATCTGCATAATTGTATAATTCTTTTTTTATATTGTATTAAATTTGTTACTGGTCGGAGTACGTTAGCAAGTTATAATTAAGGATTATCTTAAAATACATAGATGGTGTAGCTTGTTAATATACTCTAATAAAAAAACAAGTTGGTTACCAAATGCTTGTAAGATTTGCTAACGTATACCAACTTATTTTTTTGTTGAAGTACGTTAGTAAGTTATAACTATAGATTATCTTAAAATACATCAATGGTGTAACTTGTTGACGTATTCTAACTAAAACTTATAGCTACATGATCACTTACGGCCCGTTTGGGGTGGTTGCGAGTTTTTGGTTTTCAAAACAAAACCCATTTGGCTAAAATGGACCTAAATTGATTTTTAACTCAATTTCAAAACACTTTTACATTCATTTTCAAAACCAAGAAAAAAGGATTTGTAAATTTAGTTTTTGGTTTTTTTAAAAAAATACACATTACTATATTTGACAATAGCCTTTCTCGCCACCACCACCATAATCACCGCCATTGTCACCACCACTGTCACCGCTGCCACTACTGCAGCCACCATCTTCGCAACCACCATCACCACCACCACTACCGCTACAACCACTAGCACCGCTACCAGCATCACCGCTGCCACAACTATCACGACCACCGACATCGCCTCCACCACCACAAGCTTCATCACCACTACCATCATCACCACGACCACCAGCACTACTACCACCACCACAGGCACCGTCACCACCACTATCGACTCCGTCACCACTATCACCACTGGTACCGCCACGATCACCACTGGTACTACCACAACAACCACCGTCGGCACCACCACAATCGTCACCATCGACATTACCACCGCCACCACCATCATTGTTGCTGTCACCACCACCATTGTCGTCACCACACAAACATATTCTTAAACTAATTTTAACAGAATAAGAAATTTCAAAATGAGTTTATTTTGAAACCAAAAATTAGAAAAAAAAAATTAAAACTAATTTTTAAAAACTAAAAACTGGTTGTAGTTTTTGAAAATTTCAAAACTCAAAACCAAAAACCACCCCAAATGGGCCCTTAAAAAAGTGATATGACTTTCAAACAAAACTAACATAACTTATGAGTTTTAATCTTAATCATTTATTATAAGATCTAATGGTTAATATTAATATTTGTTGTTCTCATGAGTGTGTGTGTGTGTATGAAGAGAGAGAGAGAAAATCAACTTAAATATAATTTATTTATGAATTTTTTGTTAACTGTAATATATATATATATTAAATGTATGAATTTTCATACCTATAAAATTTATTACTAAAAAAAGTAATTATTATAACAAAGTTCTAAAAAAGACTTGCGACCGTAATTTCAACTGTGACATCAAACCTTTTTTGACCCTATGTAATTGCATATCAACCTCAATTGCACATGCATTAGCTGCATTTGTCTACAATGTTAAGGACTGTGACAAAATTGTGACTACGATAACTACAATTACAATTTAAAACCTTGAAATTTAATATCTAAAATACATATTATTTTCTAATATTTTTATTATTTATAAAAAATATTTTAATATAAAAAATTTACCTAAACGTCAATATAATACATCTAAATTTATAAATATGCATAATAATTTATCTCCTAATTTGTATTTTAATTTTTATTTTGAATAAATAATTATGAATTACTGCAAATTGAAATATATATTAAAAAATTTTATTATCAATTTTATCCATTCATCAAAATATTTTAAATAACAAAATTTAAATACATATTAATATAATTTTAAAATTAGCTAAAATTTTGTCAGCTGTTAATAATTTAATCTAAATATTTTTTTATCGCTGTACTTTTCTTTCTTTATTTGATTATAATAAATTAAATTTTATTTATTACAAATAAGTAAACAAAAAATTAAAATTATACATATTATATAACTTATAAGGTTTTTATATATTAAAGAAATCAAATCTCATTACTTTTATAAGCGATAAATAAAATTGCAATATCAAAAAAAAAAAATTCAAATCTCACATGTATTATTAAAAGCTATAATAAATACAAAATTTATATATTATAATATTATGAATTCATTTTTCAGTGAAAAATTAAAGTGATCTTAAAAAATATTAAGAAATATTTTTTTATTAAATTATATATATATATATATATATATATATAGAGAGAGAGAGAGAGAGAGAGAGAGAGAGAGAGTTAGGATCCGTTAACACCAGGTGTCAAAGTTAGTCAAATTACACTTTCAATAACTTTTTGTAGAATGTAAATTTAACCGATCCAACCGTTGAATTTGATGTTCTTATTCATTAGCTTAAGTATACAAAATTTCATATATTTTCAAAATTATTTAATAGTTCATCACATCCCTTTATTTTAATGTACAATATGATATTAAAATATATATAAACATTCAGTGTTAGATAACATATCTAAAAAAGTCCAAATGATGTGAAATTTGATATACATGATTATGAAGATAATATCACATAATTCAATAGTTGATTGGTTAAATTTGCATTATACAAAAAGTTGTTGAAGATGTAATTTAATTAACTCTTACACCTAATGTCAATGAATCCTGACCTATATATATATATATATATATATATATATATATATATACATTTTATATTTATTGTATCATATTTATTTTATTTTTTTAACTATATGTATTACATTTTTATTATATTTTGAACGCATAATGTCTAGTATTTGATATTTTTTAAGATAATACATGTTTAAATAAGTATTTGCATGCTTAATTTATCTTATTTTAAAATAAATGATTATTTTTATTACTCTTTTATAGATATTTTAAAATTAATTTTTAATTTTAAGAAAATAAATTTAATTATTTTAGTATATTTGTTTGACCTATTAAAAAATCAAAATCTAAAAAGGTCAAATGTTTTTTTATTATTATATATTTTGAGATGTCACTTTGAGTAACTTTTGGAAAAAATTTAATTATAACGTTCTTTTAAATTAAGAAGTATTTTTATAATTATAACTAAATAAAATATAACTTCTACTTTGCTTAAAATTTTTAAAAAATATAATAAGTTTTTTATATTCTTAAATTTATTTTTTAAAGAAAAAACAAATAAATCCTTAATTTAAAATAAATATGGGTCAAACTAACTCATTTAATAACAAAATGGACTTTAAAATCCTTAATATTACTATACCATTCAAAAATATTTTAGCTATACATAGGTGTATTAATTCTTGTATGTCATACATAATTAATTATGAATTAATTAAAATATTTAAATAGTGTAAAAGTTTTTTACATTATTATCAAAATATGAATTATTATATAATTAAAAATTATTGAATTTTGTAATAATTATTTTAAATATCGTATCTAAAATAATTTCTACTTTATTGACAATATAAAATTTTTTACATTAACAATATATTAAAATTAAACTCGTTAATTATATGTCGCATTATCAAGAATAATATTACCAAAAAGAATTAGGAATTCTTTTTATTTGGTGGGATGAGGAGTATGTAGACTATATTTTAAATGTAGTCTACAACTAAGTGTTTAATGAATTATTTCGTATAATTATTTTTGATATATTTTATTTTTAATTACAATCTCAATAAAAATTTGCCAATTTATATTATTAATCTTAATATAAATATATTTATTATACTAAAATATTGTTTATAATAAAAAAATTATAACAAGCTATAGATTGATAAAAATTTTATGCCTTGACACAATTTTTACGCATTTAATTTTTTTATATTTAAAGAAACTCGTCTGATGCATGTGATTAAAAAATAAAAAATAAACTCGTCTAATGCACGATTATTATACCTTGTAACATAGTAAATTTTAACACGAAAAACTATTAATTTGCAAATTCAGTAATCGATGTCCTGCATAGTTTTGTCGCTCATAGTGGTCTTACTTAATTTGAGCAGGATTATCTCTAGTGAAAAATACCTATGGTCTCTACCAAAATATCGATGTCCCACATTGATATTAAATCAACTGAAATCAAACAAACACGGTGCAAAGAAATTAAACAATTAGTGTTTCGTATTTGGGTAGTAAAACTGATTTTTCTAATTTTCACAACTAAAAATTAAAATGAACTATGAAATTGAAATGTGTGATTTATTCGCCAGAAAAAAAAAAGTGAAATGTGTGGGTTACTACTTACTAATATCCAAGTTTACTCAATTTTATTAATAAATGGTGTAAATCCGTAAATGGAAATATTATAATTATCATCAACGAATATTTCCCGTCACGCCGAGAAAAATAGCTTGAGCGAGCCGGGCTTTACTTTCTAGAAGTTTTCACTCTCACGATTCTCATGAAGATGTTGTGGGGGTTTCGGAGTCATCGGAGTCAAAGCACGTTGTGATACACTACTAGATATCTTTAGATTTCTCTGACCCAATTACCCAAAGCTGCCATTGTCTGCCTCGTATAAGAATGGAAGCTTCATCTTAATCTTCACCAATTAGCTTCTAGAAGCATTTATAGTTGAATAGTTTGATAATAAATTATCCCCTCCCTTCAGGAAAAATAAAAATAAAAAAATCCCCCTTCTCTTCTTTACTTAAACATGAAGGATGCCGATGATGTCTCATTTCAATTATACATTGGAGAAAATTTAAATACTTCTGGTGTTTTAAATTTTCTTAGGATTATTCAAAAATGAGAATTTCACTTTAATAATTTATGCAATAAAAGTTGGTAGAATTTAATTATAAAAATGAAAATTTAATTTTAATTAAAGAATAATACTTAAAATGTTTAAAATATTACACTTAAATTTTGTCTTTGAACAGATTCTATATTGTTTTTTATATTTGTTTAATTCCCGTCAAAGTGATTAGTTGTTAATTAAGATACTCCTTAAACCTAAAATTGTTATGTCCTACCAATGTTTTAAGAACCCAACATGTTTGTTTATATAATTTAGGAAGCCATTTATTAGCTAGCTTTTTGGCATTTCATCCATATAGCCTACTTTCTCAAGACCCAGTTACTTGTTCTAACAATCATATTAATAATAACAGGGGCCAGACTAATGGATCATTTAGTTAGATATATTTCTGATACACAAGATCCTCAAGGAGGCGAGTGTAGAGCATACTCTATATCTCAGATACCTATTTCTCTGTTTCCTTCTAAACAGCTCAAGACATAATTAAAAGGTTCAAGCTTTTAGGAAAATGGAAGAGATTTAGAAATTCATATGGATAAACACACTGATATTTATTTAGTAGAAGGTTTCAGATGATCTTACAACTGAAGACAAGCATCCCTTATATAAAGGAGGGAGTTTACAACACGACAAACTTGCCGACACATATCTTACAGACACCTTTTCTAAAAGATAAAAGCAGATTGACAAAGTTGTCGACACTATTATTTTACATATATCAGTCAGACTTTTTACATAACACGACAAGTTTTCTTTTGCGCTATCCCTTGCTATAGTCACATCGTCTATCCTCGCTTAATGGGTTCATGACTAGGAGATAAGTTAGGATCGTCATCCGAACTATCATATGTGGATGTGCACATATTTGAATAATACTGATCTTTAAGATCATCAATATCCTTCAAGACCGTTTCAGTAGCTTTATTCATTATTATCTGTCCTTGGATCGAAACACTTTCCAGCTGTAAGTTGCACATCTGGTTGACATTGATTGGTGGTTGGACTTGAGTCACTTGATTGTAATAATTTTCTTCATCGGGATCAAGAGGACAAATCACATCAAGTGGTTTAAGATTGACACAAGTGGAGTTTCTGTTAACGACCTCGGCAAATGTTCCATTAATCCTGTGAAGCTCAATTATCAAATCACTCTGATGAAAAGGAACTTCATCTTCTTTTGTAAAGATCTTCAAATAAGGAAATGTGGACCAAATTCTAGCTTTATTTTGTGTCCAGAGCATTCCAGTGGATGGATTTTTAAAGTAAGGACGATGAATTATGGCTACTATGACACATTTGTTCATTTCTTCTTCAGAAGTGAACAAATTATTTGTTATCTTCTGAATTCTTGTTCTTTTAAGCTTAAGTTCAAGGTCTTTTTTCCAAAGTAAGGCTGGTTGATACCAAGTCAGGAAGGTCCAAAGTAAATATGTCTTATTTTCTTAAAAACTAATGAAATTTAACATTTTGGTGGTTGGGAAGATAATGGGGTGGTTATGGAGTAATGAGACACACCATAAATCATAAATCTTCTCCAAGAAATGGTTCTCCCATTAAAAGGGCAAAGATGTTCAAAAAAGGGGTGTCAGGGTTAAACCAGTTTGGTTTTGTTTTAATCTGATGATTTTGAAGTGACGGAGCCAAATAGTGAAACATATGTTGCCTGGCAAACTATTGTAAAGTAGCAGGGGTAAGAATATAATTTGAAGATATTTTTGGAGGAAAGGTTCTTGGTGTTGGCAATGTTGATGATGAAGAGGAAGATGCTTGCATTAGGATGAGAGGATATAAGTGTGTGGAGGATATGATATTAACATAATGGGTCTTTGAGGAAGGTTTGGGTCTGGACAAGTAATTTGGAATGATGTTTTGGTTTCCTATAATATGTTTAATAGAAAATCATATTTGGAAAACCATTCTTTGAGTCTGAGAATCTGAGCATTTGGAGGAGTCTTGTTTTTGAACTCAAGCTTTCGTGGGAATGATGAGTTGTCAAGTTGAACTTCAATGTGATGTCCTCTGAGATGGAAGTCAAACTTTTGAATTCCATATTTGACTGCGAGTGTTTCCTTGAAAATAGTGTGGTAATGAAGTTCTGAATCTTTGAATGCTTCGCTGGCATGTCCACAATAGAATTTTTCTCCTTGGACTTCTTCTATCAAAATAGCACTCCAATAAAAATCACTTGCATCTATTTGTAGGATTCTTTTTTCCATCTCCTGGAATCTTTAATGGAGGAGGACTTTGAGCAACTTTCTTTAAGAACTTTACAACTTCAGTTTGTTCTTTTCCCCAAGGTGGTGGATTCTTTCTCAACAATTTTCAAAGCTTGGAAGTATATTTTGAGATATTAGGAATAAAATTCCTGACATAGTTTAAAATTCCAAGAAACTGTCGAATCTCCTTGATAGTCATATTTTCATTTGAGAAAGTTGGGAGATTTTCAACAATATGAGGTTGATGAATATACTGTCCTTGTGAGAAATGCATCCTTAAGAAGTCCACCTCCTTTGTTCCAATTTTTGATTTTCTGGAAGAGGGCATGACTCCATAATTATCACAAATGCCATGGAATTTTCGAAAAAGATTCTTATGACTTTCTTCATCAAGGGAAAAAAGAAGGATATCATCAATATATACTAATGCACTATGCAGTATTGGCTTAAATATTCTGACCATGGCTTTTTGAAATAGTGATGATGCAACCTTAAGACTAAATGAAAGAAAAGTCCATTGGTAGTGGGTATTGGGAATGTAGAATTCTGTTTTGGGTCTGTCCTTATGATCAAGTCCTATTTGCCAAAATCCAAACTTTAGATCAAACTTTGAAAAGTAATAAGCATCCTTGATGTAGGAATGAAATGGATAAATCTTTGGAAGAGGAAACTTATCATCTTTTATGAAAAGATTCAGAGGCCTGTAGTCAATAACAACTCTCTTCTTTTGCCTGATTTGTTCAGATCTCTTATTCACATAGAATGTTGTGCATGCCCAGTCAGATGTTGGTTCAATGAGCCTTTGTTTCAGCAATTGTTGGCATTCTTCTTTTGCTGCTTGGAGTTCAGAAGGAGACATGCCAGGATGGGTTGCTTTTGTGGGGTTAATATGTTCATTCAATTTGAAAAATAATTGAACAAAGAATTCTTCTATTTTCCACAAAGGGTTTGGATGATGGAAGAGATCATGGCTGTCAACACAGAGTTTCATTAATTTTTCTTTGATTTCTTCATATCCTGGCAAGGCTTCTACTAGAGAATAAATTTGGAATTAAGTAGAAGGGTTTGAAATCTCTTTTAAATCTTATGCCATTTGCCAGGATCTTAATCTTGCTATTCTATACAAGTACATCCCTTTCGATGAGTATGTCTTTGCCATAAAGATCACTCCCAATGACTTTTGTCCGAGTGACGCAATTTGGGAAGAATTTTATCCCAATTTTATGACTTGTTATCAAATCAGTCTGGAAAATTTCTCCATTAGCTGCTTTGAATTTCTTTGCTTCTGTTTTCCAGAATTCTGTTGGTAAGATGGCTGAGTTGAGCATTGTGCATTGAGATCCAATATCTATAAAAGCAATAACTCTTATAGAAATATGATATTTGGATGGCAGGATGAAAACTTCTATATTTGGCAATGGTGGTGATGCTGAATGGGCAGGAACAATTTCTTCTTGGATCTTTAGGACAGGAAAATGTTTTGGTTCTGAGTCTTCTGTTTTAGAAGAATCTTCTTCTTCTTCTTCTTCTTCTGATTTTTCCAATCCAAATACTGTGAATTCATCTGGAGTCTCTTGTTCATCATAAAGTGATTCTACATCCTCATCTTCTTTAATCATAAGAGACTGGACCAACTTGACAGGTTTATCTTGTTTCTAAGGACAATTTCTAGAAAAATGTCATTTCTTTCCACAAATGAAGCATCTTTTGTTGTTTCCTTTTCCTCAAAAAGGTTTCTTCTTAAAAAACTTGAATTTTTTTCTTTTTCCCTTTCTTTAATAAGGCTTTCTTCAAATTTTTCTTTGAAGGCTTTATCTTGCAATTGTAACTTTGATCAGCACATGTGATCTTTAAGAATCCTTTTTCGCAAACCTTCTTGTATTTCTTCTGGTCCACCATCATTTTTTCAAACATCTGTTGTTGACTATAGATTTTTTCAAGTGCAGTGATGCCTAATCTGGTAGATTTCTCCCATAGTCATATTTGTGACTTCTTTATTCATAAGCTGGAGGATTCTCCACATTTCATTTTGCAATTCTTCTAGAAGAGAACTGACATAAGTATTTTTTGGATTGTGATCATTGACACCATTCAACTGGTAAAATCTTTGAGACATTCTTTGATCATGTCTTTCAAGATCTCTCTTGTCAAATGAGTACCACTTCATCTCAAAATATTCTCTTTTGACTTCTTTGTCTAGGAGAGTTTGGTCTCCTAAGACATGGAATTGCAGAACTCCTATAACTTCATCAATAGAAACATGATGAAGGGCATTTTGGTTTACTGCTCTAAGGCTTGTGTACCATTCCTTTAGGACTCTTGTTGTGTGGGCACAAAATTCTTCAATGATTTTATATTGATCAGCACTGGTATCTACCATCTTCGTATCCATCCAGGCTTTAAAGTCAAAGAATCTTTTTCTCCATTGAGATACAGGGATATCATCAATAGAAAATAATGGAGAATTTATATGGTTGAGTGTGTTGACTTCTTTTGGATGCAATCTGAAATTTGAGGGTCCTTCTTTTCTCATATTTGTGGCCATGAAACTTCTTGTAATATTTGCATATTCTTCTTCAGATGAGCTATCAATCAGTTGCTCTGGAAATCCTTTTAAATATTAATAAAATTCTAAAATTGTTCTTATAACATTTTATTTCATTTATGAAGTTTTTAAATGTTTTAGTAAAGTATTTATAATCAGTACTTGTATCATATTGATGGTCGAATACTTTTCATTTTCACCTTTCAACACTTCAGTATGCCATTCATGACTCATATACACAGTGTACATACAGTTTATCAATTTGCATATATCTTACGCATGTTGCAAAAGTTAAAGGATTGGTGGATTTTATGGTTTGGTGTGTGCATATTAATCTTTTGGACAAATTCAATTGTCTTCCTTAAAAACATGATTGAGCAAAATTTTGAAAAAAAAATGATAAAATTTTCATTTTTAATAAATATTTCAAATTTGATATTTTTTAATATAAAAAGAATTAAATTATATATTAGTCATAAATTTAATATCTTAATATTTTATTTATTTTTTATAAATATTAGATAATTCTCTTAATTTAAAAATAAAAGATTTATCATTCGTTCTTTTTTCTTCAAAACTTTATTTTCAAACACACTTGTAAGTATTTAAATTTGTCCAAATTTTAAATATTAAGGCATGAGCAAAGGAAAATATAATAATTATAGAATTTAATTTTTATGTAGAGTTTAATGGCTATGCACTATTAGTGTAAAAACTTTTACACTATCAACCAATCAGAAACTACCGTTGGTATTTTAAGATAGTTATTGTAAAAGTCAATAAATTTACCATACATGGTAATTTGTAATTGAATGATAGTCTAAAATTATTTTACACTGTTAGTGCATAGCCTATTCTCTTTTATATATTATTAGTATGAAAATTTTTACACAATTAATTAATTAAAAATCACCTTAAATGTGACTTTTAAAGTAATAATTATAAATCAACAATATTCCCATACATGCCAATTTATAATTGAATTACAATGTAAAAATTTTCTACATTGTCAATATATTCTAATTAAATTCATAGTTATATATGAGCAATTATATATGTTACTCATCTTGTATCTCTTTTTTTTTTTTTTAACATTACATCATGTTACATAGAAGATCAAAATCCTCATCTTAAGACACATTTCAATCATGCCTGGGAAGTGGGAACTTCACCTTCGAAGGATTGATGATGTTATGTCAATATCACGACTTCATGGTATTAGTTTAGCTCAAGTTGCCAATCGATGTCTCCTTTCATCATTATGTCATATATAGTTCAAAAGACATTAGCTTCTTTAGTTCGATTGGGTTGTTTACGCGCGCCAAATCGCCAATGTGCATGCTTTTTAACTAAAAGCGATGCTTCTGTTGACAAGCCATGGTTGATAGTTGAATCGCTTCCAACGAGTTTCTTTCTTTTGCTCATATAAGAATGTGAGTAGGTAAAATTTGAGTGAAGTATTAGGGTATTCGTGCCTATACTTAGTTATAAATAGATTTATATTCTATTATTTTCAAATGAATAACAACTTTAACTACAGTATCTTTTGTGGGGTGTCAAAACAGGTCAACCCAACCCAACCTACCGAAAAGCGGGTTGAGTTGAGTTGAACTCGTTTTTTGATTTGGTTGGAAATCCCAACCGATGGCGGGTTGGGTTGACCTGCCAACCCATTAAAAAAATTATAAATTATTTCATTTTTTTTTTGCTTTAATTTTTTTTTCAAATTTTATGATCAAATATAAAATTAAAAAAGAGAAAAAAATGTTATAAAATTAGTAAATAAAAAAACCTACTTAATACTCAAGAAATGATCAATTTATCAAAAATTTTAAGTAACAATTTTTATTTGTCCTAAATTTTAATGACCACAAAAATTTGACATTTTGTCTTGGAACTTCACATATGACATATTTAAATAAAAAGAAGCTATAATCTCAAATATTACATGAACTATAATACAATCTCAACTCAAAGACTCAAGCTAAAAGGAAAAAAAAAACGAACCCGACTGGCCAACCTAACCGTCATTTGGCCCGTTAGGTTAGCGGGTTAAACGGGTTGGATTATGCGGGTTTGAGGGTTAAACTACATAACCCAACCTAACCATGTTTTATTGGGTTATGCGAGTTGACCCGTCGAGTTTGGCCCATATTGCCACCCTTACTTTTGTCATATCCAATGGAAATTTCTACATCTATATTTAGATTCGTTGGATGAAGCATTTACTACTAAACCAAAAACTATAAAAGTTAGGAAAGACATAACTTTATTTCCTTAAACGATTTTTAGAATCGTATTTAGCTCAAAGAGTTACGCTCATTATAGTTGTCATAGATTGAGATGTTAAGCCCATCACAGAAAATGTTAATGTTAAAAAATATATATTATAATGTAATATAGGTGTCATAGATTTTTTAACATTAATATTTTGTCATAAAAGGATACATTAAAATTTTTGTTTAACCAAATGTGTGTGATATAGATCTTGTTAGCTCAAGGTTGATGGGCTATAACTTTTGGTTAAATAAAAATTTTAATGTATTCTTTTATGACACATATATTACACACATAATAATGTGAAACGTTGGACTAACAAGATCAATATCACACACATTTTGGTTAAATAAAAATTTTAATGTATCCTTTTATGACAAATTAGTAAAACAAAAATATTATTTTGATATTAAAGTAAATTATAAGAATTTAATAAAACGAAAAAAAAAATCAACTAAAAGTGAAACATCTTAATTAAAGTAATATCTTAAGATTTCTTAAATCCTGATCATTGAAAACACACCAGCGCATATATGAATATTATAATATCCATTCGCGTACTTGTACGGTTGCACTTGTTCTGGAGGTCACTCAAACCCACAAACTAAGTTGGCTCCCACGTCAACTATCTCGGCTTTCACAGCCACAGTTATCCGGCTATCCCAGATCGAGTCCATCTCTATCCCGACACAGCATGGGAAGCGCCTAATGGCAAAGAACGTGTGTATTTAGGCACCCAAGTGCGCGCTGCCACGTAGCACTTAGCTCTATCAGAATTTTCCTCAAAAACACACCATATAAAAGACTCTGCACCTATCAAGTACACACACTCTCTCTCATACTCACTTATACTCAGACCCATATTGACTTAAGCATCGGAGTCCTTGCAGATGCCACCACCGGAGACGCCAGCAACCACCGTAGGAGCTCACCAGAGACGCATTCTTGTGTTCACTACACAACAGTACCTATAAAATTTTGTGTATGATTACTTAAATTCGGATTCAAATCTTTGTTTTTCTTCATTAAATAAATAAATAAATAAAGTAGCCTGTCATTTATGGAAAGACAAGATGGAAGCCAAATTAAGCATTTTAATTACTAATTTTATGAAACTAATTGATATTCAAATGGACAAATTGAGAGATAATATATGTAAATGTGAAAAAAGGTACAATGTCAATGGAATAGAGTGTTTAGGAATTGCTTGTTAATGGTGCCTCAGTTGTATACAATTAGGCATGAGAAATTTTGAATTGATGGGAAATATGATAGTTCAATTAAGGACGCTGGTGGTTAGCTATACCATGTCCAAAACGACAATTTCTGATGCCATATTCCTTTCTAAAAAGTAGCTCACAAGTTACAATTAACACAATCCAACATTGCTACGCAAGTGATTCGTGCACTAGAATATATGGGAGGGGAATGATCTGAGGAATAAAGATATGGAAAACTAAAGATTTGTATTGTGTTAAGAGAACTGTGACAGTCATGCTGATGGGAAAATTAAAAACATCAGAGTAAGCCTCGTCCATATGTAAGCGTTCTCTTTGGTTTTAGGCAAAAAATAAATTACTACCACTTTGTCTGTACGCTTATTCTCGAGTGGTAGTGTAGTATTGTAATGTGCAAGAGTTATATTGTTATTTGGAGGAGTATTTACACCACAGTTTCTAACACACTCTTTCCAATACAATTTTTATTATTGGTTAAAATTTATTAAAAACTACAAAATTATGAGTGATGACTTATTAAATAAGGAGTAGGACTCATACAATTTTATAATTGTTAATAAATTTCAGTCATCAATAAAGAAAACATTAGAAAGTATGTTATTAACATTTCTCTTCTTATTAGAGTAAACCTTTAAACTAATCCTCTAAAATTATATCATCACGTAGGTCTGTCAAAAAATTTAGTTACTAAATTAGTCTCTTAAATATTTAAAGTGTCACCATCTCAATCTTAAAAAAGATTTTATCCCTATATTAGTCTCTTGAAGATTTAATTTATCACGAAATTAATCTTTCAAATATTTTAAATTGACTATTAAAGTGGCGAAAAAAGAATTTTTGAAGTATTAATTTATTGATAAAATAAAATTTTCATATGCTAAAATTTTTGAATGATTAAAGTAGTGATAAAAATAATTATAAACTAATTTCATAACCAAATTTTTTAAAGTACGTATATAATAAAGCATGTAATCTTACAAGATTAAATTAACGATTTACTCTTGTTATTGTTGTTACATCACAAACATTTTAGATTTTGTTTATTGGTTCAATTTACAAACTTTCATTGTGTTTGCCATGCTACTAACGAGATGATGATTTTTTTATTTTTTTATTTTTTGTCGACACAGTTTTGTTTTTTTAATTTCTTCCAAAACAATGGAAGGTAGATAAATTTGGGCCGAAAACAGTGTGTTTTTTAAATGATTGTGCAGTGATTCTGATTCTCAAGCCCACAAAAAGTGAAGGAAAGGAACAAACAAAAGTTAACACAATGATTCCAGAAATAAAAATTTGGGCCTCTTCACATTATTTAAGCCCATTCTGCTATAAACCCACCAAGCATGGCATCGGATACATCACCTAAACTAAATCCCATTAAGATTAACCAAGTGAAAAAAGGAAAAACATTACCAGTGTTAAGAAATTAAATAATCATTTGGTGATGTGCTGTCATATCATTTGATAAACTTGTGTTATTATTAAACGATGGTGTAAAAACTCTATTGCATAATGCATACATATTAATTTCAGACTTATTGATCATGTTGGCAAACATTTTTTTCATTGCTACTACAAATGATTTCTAATTTTTTCAGGGTTTATTGTGGTGTTTTTTGTGTATGTAAAATGCCCATTCTGATTAATTAGATTTTTTTATACGAAATTTAACGAATTAAAACAACAAATTCGATATCGAACCCTACAAATAAGCATGTGTATTTATATTACAATTACTCCTTTTCTAGTAATTTTTTGTGAATTTCATAATTAATCAATTGTTTAGCAAAAACACAAGTAGTTTATTTTTGACTCAAAAGTTTTCATAATTTATGATAATTTAACTTTGGCTTAAATATTGTAAATTCTTACAAATATGGCTCTATCTAGCTTTAATCCTTATAAATTTTTTATTAGTTTTAGATCCTTAACATTTTCTTAGTGTTCTTTTTTAGTCTTTACCACTAACTTTAGTTAATTTAGTGTTGACATGGCTAAAAAAAGTAAAGAATATTAATTAACATAATGAAAAATATTTTAAATTAAGATAATTAGATTATTTTTAGGTGTGCAATGCAATTAAGTAATGTATTTATTATTTTATATAAATAATGTAATTACATATAATTTAATTTTATAATTTATTTTTCATTTTTAAAGTATTATGAACAGTAATTTTATTGCTTTTAATATTATTCTTTCTTTTCAATTCACTAATTTACTTTTAACGTTGTACTTTTTAAAAAAATATATAATTTACTTAGATGCTTATAATTTACATTTGATAATACTTTTGTCTTTGGAGACAAAATCATTGCTTATGATATATATATATATATATATATATATATATATATATATATTACAACTAGTCAAAATTAATGAATTGAAATAATGTAAAAGTAACATCAAAGTAATTGTTCAAGAGTATTTTGGTGCCTCGAACAAGATGGACGTTTCAGGCAGCTCGGGTGAGTGGCAACACCTGGTTGTCACCTACAAAGACACTCCGATGCCTAAGTCAGTGTCTGTAAGAGGTGAATAATAAGGCTTAGATTTGTGGTTGAAGGCATATAATGCCTTATATAGCAACAAGGTGGTAAGTTAGTTACCATAGGCCTCAGGCCACGTGGCTAGGCCTAAAGGGGGTCCAGAACAGTAGCCCTCAAAGTCAGTGGCTCATGTTGACATGAGCACCGGCTTGTTCTTTGAGTCACGTGGCTTAGGCTTTCACTGCCACATGTGCTCTCTTCTTGCAGATTGTTAGTTTAAAGTGAAAAATAAGTTTCGATGTTACCGAACTTCTCGGTTGAGCTGCCGCTTTTTGCTTTGCTTTTATACCTGAAATGAATTTCAATATATATATTTGTTATATATATTTTTTGCCTTTTTTGTACCTAATGAGCCTTGTACATATCCGACGAGGTAGATGTCTTTCTATCCCGGCTGGAGAAATCTTCCTACCTCGGCTGAAGCGAATCCACGTACACGGGGTAGTTCGCATGGCTTTGTCTTCGATTTTAGCGATCTTCCTACCCCGGCTAGAACGAATCCACGTATACGGGGTAGTTCGCATGGCTTTGTCTTCGATTTTAGCGATCTTCCTACCCTGGCTGGAGCGATTCCACGTACACGGGATAGTTCACATGGCTTTGTCTTTGATTTTAGCGATCTTCCTACCCTGACTAGAGCGAATCCACGTACACGGGGTAGTTCGCAATGGCTTTATCTTCATTTTTAGCGATCTTCCTACTCCGACTAGAGCGAATCCACGTACACGGGATAGTTCGCAATGGCTTTTCTTCCATTTGGTCGCCTTTTCTTTATTTGCCTTTTTGTTTTTGACCTGCAAAATAATTATAAATGATTTTTTTCCGTGCCACCCCCGAGATTGGTCATAAGTTGGCTTTAGAAGACATCATGTCGGTCCTGCAATTTCTTTTAGACAGACACAAAGCAAGCTCACATAATGGCATAGATAATGTCAGTAAAATTAAATAAAATTAAGGCTATGGTATTCATTAACCTAGCCATCGTTTGCTTCTGTGGCGTCCAAGAGAAGTAGCATGTATGCATGATTATTACATATGACATAATGACAATTTAATTGCCATATGAAAAAGAATGTCATGCGAACTTGGCTTTATTATTTTCCGTATTACACCCTAACCTTTAGAAGGTGTCAGTATCATTAAGGCTTTTGTACATAAACTTCATATATTAGCTTTACATATTATATTATTATATTATTACATTATTGAACACTTCCATCTTAAGTCTTTAGAGGCTTTGCTAAGATAATAAATGTTGGAACCAAAGATGTAGAAGCATTTAAACCCTCAAAGTTTTGAAGATAACAAACTTATTAATGTTCAAGTTTCTGTCTAAGGACTAACCTTGTCACAGCAAACAAGCTACTCTTATATGGACCGTCAAGTAGATGTGCTAAAGCAAACCGTCTAGTAGAAATATAGAAGGAGACTGTCCAGTAAACAAGCTGAAAATGACCGTCCAAAGCTAAATCTTATCTTTTGGGAGATATTCAGATATCAGATGCATTCAGACAAAAGCTTCCAACGACAAATCTTCCAACGGCTAAGTCTTATTTAAACATCCAATTTACTCATGTTCGTATTTATTGAAACTAACATATTACCATCCCTGTGATCTAACGTTCAAATTGTTTTGAAGCATTAAATGTAATTAGATTCACTCTAGTGCAAAAGTGTAGCAAAATAGATAAAGCAAGTCAACTTATCAAGCTATCATGCCAAATGAAGAATGTTCAGAAAAATAGACTGCTAGCACAGTCCTGCACTTTTCATTTTAGTGCAAGTCTAAAAGCTGCCATGCCTGATCTTTCTAAAAGCATGGTTTGCACGCCCCTCCTTGTATAATGAAGTCAAGTCTTCCTCAATGGATCTTTTTCCTTGAAGACTATATATATGCACCAAGAAAGAAGTAAAAGTATATAGAAGTGATTTATGCTAACTAGTGACAATCTTAGCAATACATCAAAAACTTTCTGTGCATTAACTAGAGGCGTCCATTAGACGATAGTGAAAAAGCCTTGTAAAAATTCTGAGTGTTTGAGCTTAATCTTTCAAATCCTCACTACGTGAGTTGATACCTTTGTATAAACACTTGTTTGTGTTGTGAAAGCCTAGAGAAGCTTAGTGAAAAAGAATACTTGGCTTAAGCAATCTAGGGTGATTGCCTTGTAAAGCTTGAAGAGGCCGCGAACAATACTTGTATAACCTAAGGTTGGTTAGTGGATACCTTCTGGGTGAAGGGACTGAACGTAGCTCAGGTTGAGTGAACCAGTATAAAAATTCTCTGTGTTATCTTTCTCTCTATCCCTTGGCTTGAAAACATTTTCAAATTTATTTATATTGTTTTTAAAAAAAGGTTTTAAACGCACAATTCAACCCCCCCTTCTTGTGCACTTTTTCTATTTCAATAAAACTTAAGTATTATGATGACAAATGACATATATAAGGTAGCATGAATAATATTCCCTCCTTGCGTGATTGACATTGTGTGATTGGCATAGCATGGTGCCATGACTTTCAATTTAATAATTGCCATACAAAAGAGACGGAAGGCATGTAACATCTTGAGCATACGTAGAATGGTGATATATGGGCACGTAGCACTTTAGGCACAAGCATTTGTTACCTTTGATAAGCATGTGTTTTGACTATAACATTTAAAGCCTCGTACCTTTATCGATTATGGATTTTTGACCGAGCTTTGGGCCTAATCTCAGTGACAAAATCATTGACTTTGAAGCCGGGCTTACTTTTGTATCTTGATCTCGGTTGTTGATGTTGACGCCATACCTATGTCCATTGTAATCTCGGATGATGACTTTGACGTCGGCCTACATTAACTGTCTTGATCTCAGGTGAGACTTTGCCAACGTTAACGTCGAGTATAGTTGACCATGGCGAGATACAATCTCAGGTGCTATTTGTGCTCACAAAGGTTGCTTGCGAGGATGACTTAAGCCTGCTAGTTCCGAGGTTCACGTTGTCTTACGAAGCGGGAGACTATGTCAGGGATGAGTCCCATCGGCATAAATCTCGCCGGGATG
Organism: Spatholobus suberectus; assembly: GCA_004329165.1. NCBI lineage: Eukaryota > Viridiplantae > Streptophyta > Magnoliopsida > Fabales > Fabaceae > Spatholobus > Spatholobus suberectus. The sequence continues at coordinate 13,349,755 of CM014732.1, read as the reverse complement.
GTACAAGTTTATGCGCTGACTTTGTAATGTATGTCGGAAGTGCTCTTTGCATGTTGAAAAGCAATGATGGCGACGGCCTTTGTGTCATGTCGGGTAGCCATGTACGGTGTATCAGATAACTCTTGAGCACATAAAGTCGATGATGTGTAAGTTGGTCTGAGGTGTAGCTTGCATTTTCGTCGCAAGATGCATGTGGCGGCAACTCATCATGATCTCAAATGACGGTGTGTGAACCTGTCGCATGCTTGAGAAAGTCACCTTAATCTCATGACAAAAAGTGGTTGCTCGTTGTTAAGTACTTCCACCACTAGTGTAGACGCAATGTTAAAATCACCGCCATTGTGCACACATTGCCGTTGGTATACGTCTTTTACCACGCTTGAAACTAGGTTGAGTGTTGGCCAGATCGGATTGTCAACATGCCACATTAGAAAAAACCGACGTTAAAGGGCCCTAAAGGTAATCCCAGAATGCATTAGAAAATATGAGATGTTATACACCGGAATGATCCCGGAAAACACACGGTTGCAAAGCATGTTGTGAGTCAAAAAGCGATGACGGACAACTAGTGTTAACAAGTTGTACTTCGGGTGTCATAACAATTCGTAGGGGAGCTTGCACCTCCGTATGCCAATGTTGACTTCCACGCGATCAAACTAAGCGGATGGGTGACGTGTCAGTGTGTCTGGACATGGAGGTTGAAGTTGACGTTGGCGGTGAAGTTGGCTTCGAGATGGACCACATCGAATAAAATCACCCATCCTTAGTGAGTGAGAAGTCCAATTTCGATCTCGTGAACGAACATCAACAATTGAAGACCGTTGATTGAGATCAACCATCGACAAATTTGACAATTTGATCCTGAATCTGGCACAATCATTAGTAATTAGGAGTGATGATTGAGATCAACCATCCATGGCAAACCTTCGAAACTTGATTTCAACTCTAACGCAAATGTAAGTGTTATGGCCAAAACACCTCGAACTAAGGGATTGAATTCACGATTCATCATGATGCAGAGGTGTCAATAGATTGAGCCTGGATGAAGGCATTATTATAACTGCAAGAACGTTAACCTCGAGAGAAACAGGAAAAAGGTTAAACAAATCTTGTTAGCAAAGTCAAATTGCAAAAGCGAATTCTAGATTCACAATCCGGAGTTATCTTCCTTTTTCCTCCGATCTTTGAAGGTCGCAAGTAGAAACTAAATTGAAGAGTTGAACAATAAACAACGAAGACTTCAAAAATAGAGGAATCGAGAACTCCTTTTTTTGATCCTCCTTTCCATTCGCCTCTTGATTGCGCTTCTTCTTTGGCGATGGCTACCTTATTGCCAAAATGCTCCTCCACGTCCACCGCGAAGAAAGAGACGAAAATGTGTTTTCTTCCCACAAACGACACCAATGTTCAAGAGTATTTTGGTACCTCGAACGGGGTAGACGTTTCAGGCAGCTCCAGCGAGTGGCAACACCTAATTGTCACTTGCAAAGAAACTTCGATGCCTAAGTCAGTGTCTTTAAGAGGTGAATAATAAGACTTAGATTTGTACCTAAATGCATATAATGTCTTATATAGCAACAAGGTGGTAACTTAGTTACCATGGGCCTCTGGCCACGTGGTTAGGCCCAAAGGAGGTCCAAAACAGTAATATATTAAAAATAAATTATAAGCATCTAAGTAAATAATATTTTTTTTAAAAATAATTACAATGTTAAAAATAAATTAGGGAATTGAAAAGTAAAAAATAATATTAAAAGCAATAAAAATTACTATTCATAATATATTAAAAATTAAAAATAAATTATAAAAGTAAGTTATAGGTAATTACCTTATTTATATAAAACAATAAATAAATTACTTAATTGAATAACATACCAAAAAATAATCTAATTATCTTAATTTAAAATATTCTTCATTATCTTAATTAATATTTTTTATTTTGTTAACCATGTCAACACTAAATTAACCATAGTTAATGGTAAGGACTAAAAAAAACACTAAAAAAATGTCAAAGATCTAAAAATAACAAAAAATTTTGTAAAGATTAAAAGCAGACAGAACTATATTTGCAAGGACTTAAAATATATTTAAACTTTTAAGTTTTTATAACTTGTAGTTAAATCAATTTTGAGATAACAGAGTGGAAATTTTCCAAAAAGAATATATATATTTGAGAGATTTTTGTCAAATATGTAACTATGTAAGTACCTTAACTCGATTTAGATTAGCTAGGTCTTAGTGATTAAAATGTAAAGCATTTGTAAGATATTTTTTTAACATAGGACAATAAATATTTATCTCTGATTAAAAATAAGAAAAAGATAAAAAAAAAATACATGCCAAATCTCTCTTTCTATATATATAAACGTGTACTATCTGCTTCATCAGGCTTCCACTCTCTCCAATTTTTCTCATATTCACTTTCATTTAAACACTCTCTTTTGATGAAGAAGTGGACTTCACTCTCCTAACATACATATACATATGGTATATTCTCTTGTGCTTTTAATATAAATTGAATGGTGTAATAAGTTGTAATTGAATATAAGAAACCAATTTCAAATATATATATATATATATATATATATATATATATGTGTGTGTGTGTGTGTGTGTGTGTGTGGCAGGATTCGTTGACACCAGGTGTAAGAGTTAGTCAAATTACACTTTCAATACCTTTTTGTATAATACAAATTTAACCAATCCAACCGTTGAATTTGATGATACTATCTTTATGATTATGTATATCAAATTTCATATCATTTGGACTTTTTTAAATATGTTATTTAATATTGAATCTGTACATATATTTTAATATCATATTATACGTTAAAATAAAGTGATTTAATGAACTATTAAATAATTTTAGAATTGTATGAATTTTTGTATACTTAATCTAATTAATAAGAACATCAAATTCAACGGTTGGATTGGTTAAATTTGCATTACACAAAAAGTTATTGAAGGTATAATTTGACTAGCTCTTACACCTAGTGTCGACGGATCCTGCTCCTATATATATATATACATATATATATATGTATATAATCTTCAAAATTCAAATACACTCCTAACGTCCATATGACATCCCTCCGAGAGCATTTTTAGCTACCATTATTTGACGAGAGTATTTTTAGGAATTTTTCTTAATCTTTTTTCTCTTTCAATTTATTATTTTCAATATCTTTAGTTTTAACTTTAATTTCAATATTTTTTTTAAAAATTATCAATAATTAAAAAAAATATTGTACCGCAATATGAAGTATTTATCATAAATCTAAAATATAATTTATATGTTTCAAAATTTTTATTACAAATTTTTATTATAATACAATTTATATATTTAGAAGTATTTATTTATTATAAATTTTAGTTATATAAAATGAACATTTTATTCTGTACAATGCATAGGCTAAAATACTAGTTAACTAGCTAGTATTTTAGATTAAAAGAGATAAGATGTTAAGAAAAATTCTTAAAAAGGCTTTCATTGAAAAATGACAACTAAAAATGCTCTTAAAGGGATATCATATACATGTTAGGAGTGCATTTATATATATATATATATATATATATATATATATATGATTTACTAACATACACACATTTGTTTTTTAGTTGAAGTACGTTAGCAAGCTACACCGTAGGTGTATTTTAAGATATATTGTAGTTATAATTTGCTGATGTACTCCAACTAAAAAATAAGTGTGTGTACATTAACAAACCCCACAATTATTTGCTAACGTACACACACTTATATTTTAGTTAGAGTATGTTAGCAAGTTATACCATAGTGTATTTTAAGATACATTATAGTATAGCTTGCTAACGTACTCCAACTAAAAAACTAGTGTGTGTACCTTAGCAAATCCCTATATATATATTTGAAATTAATTTCTATATTCAGTTACAGCTTCTTAAACCATTCAGTTGATATTAAAAACATAAGAGAGTATACCAAATGCATGTTAGGAGAGTGAAGTTCACCTCTTTATGAAAAAAAAGGTATTTAAATGAGAGTAATGTGAAGGAGAGTGGGGAAAATGAAAGCCTAAAAAAGCAAATAGTCTTATATGTGTACATATATAGAGGGATAAAGGGATTTTAAGATGTTCAAATAATATAATTCAAAACGTTTTTATTGGTTGAACTGATCTATTGGTCATGTTTATTAGTATTAGGTTTAATTACCTTTTTGGTCCCTATAGTTACACAAGCTTAACCTTTTAGTTCCTATAGTTAAAAATCATCCATTTTAGTCTCTATACATGTCAATTTTAATCTCTTTTGGTCCCTGTCGTTTGTTTTCAACTAATGTCATTTGCACTGGGCTGACATGGCTTCTTATTGTTGATGTGTTGCCCTAAACGGGCCATTGGTGCCTTCTTCCCCTACAATTTGCAATGTGTGTGTGTGTGTGTGTGTGTTGGAGGTGCTGGTTACTTGATTTGGTTGCATTCTTCTTCTTCTTTGATGTGGTGGAGAGCGCTAACAACCAACAACTCCAACACACACACGTCACAGATTGTAGGAGAAGAAGGCACCAATGGGTCGTTTAAGGTTACTTGATCGAATACAAGGAGTAGAAGAGCACAACACATCAACAATAAGAAGCTAGGTCAGCCCAGCACAAACACTATTAGTCGAAAACAAACGGCAGGGGCTAAAAAGGATTAAAATTGACTTGTATAGGGACTAAAAGGAATGATTTTTAACTATAAGGACTAAAAGGTAAAATTTGTACAACTATAGGGACCAAAAATCTAATTAAACCTTAGTTTTATCTTTTTGACTTTTAAAATAAAAATGTTACCACATGCTTCTTTTTACACCTAATCCAAATTAGTTAGATCATGTGCGAATGTGTTTGTAATTTTCTTTGCGTGCGTGCATAAATTTTGAAGGCATGTTTATCTTTATGTTAGAAATTTGAGTTTTTGTTTTGAAGAAAAATATTTTTACAAGTTTTTTTTAATAAATTATATAGTTTTTCTTATATTAAGTATTTTATTTATATTAGTATTTTATCTATATAATGTATGCGCAATTTTTACATTTTATTAGTATTTCAAAGAAAATTAAAAAACAAGTATAAACTATGATATAATTTAAAATTTATATAAAAACATTTAAAGAATAAAGAAAATTTTCAATTTATTAATTGATTGCCTATTATAATTTAAAATAAAATAAAAAAGTCATGTGAATAGTACATAAGAAGAAAATTATTTTTTTTGTGATGTTAAGACTCTTTTTCACTATTTTAATATATTTTGAATAGATAAAAAAATGACATAAATAACTTCATATAAGGATAAATTTAAATTTTTGTATTAATAACCAACTTTCTAATTTATTAATAAGTTTTTTATTAATTTTTTGGAAGTTAAAATTAAATTAAAATAAAAAACAAATGAAAATAAGCAAAATGAGAAAAAACTTTTCTACTCTTGGTGGTTGTTGTGAGTGAAAATTACAAATTAAATGAGAGAAGAAAGAAAATATAAATAGTGAACTACGTAATATTTTAGCTTATGCATTGCATATGATAAATGTTTATTCCTGCATCATTAAAATTCATAATAAATAACTAAATTTAAATATATAAACTATATTTTGAATTATAATAAACAATTCAAGTTGTGATATAAGGTTATTTTTAACTATGGATAATTTTTTTAAAAAATTATTGAAATTTAATTTACAAATAAAAATAAAAAAGGATAAATTGAAAGAAATACACAATTAAGAAAATTAAGTATATAATAGAGATACAAGAAGGGTAGTTTGAAGAGTTAGGAATTTGAGCAATATTTGATAGGTCGGCCCAAACAACTCGTAATAAAAGCCTGGCCTTTAAAATTTAGGTAAAAAAAAAAAAATCAAGTTGTTTTGACCCTTGCCTGATGGCCGTGCCAAACCTCTAAATTCTAGGCAAAAAATTTATTTTTTATAAATTTATTTATATTTCCTAATTTTTTATAAGTTAAATATGTTTTATTTTATTTTTTATTAGGACTAATTTTGCCTATTGGCTCTGTACAGGACAAGATTGAGTCATCAAAATTGCAATCTGAAAGAAATTTGGTGTGGTTTGACCTAGTTCGAATTCACACTATGGCTTGGTGGGCCCGAGTTAGGCTGGATAACCTGATTTGACATATTTAGTAGTTTGAAAGGGTGATTGTATAAAGGGTTATTCTTTTACAAACTATTTATTGTAATGACTTTGTTTTGAAACAAATTACTAGCATGGACTGTTTTGAGGTACTAGCCAAAAAATACTTTTTACGAAATTTTTGTAACAATACTGATATACTATTACTTGTTCTTTTTTGCTAGCTTTGTCACAATATTGGTGGTCATTCTCTGGTGATTTTAAAACTGTCAAAAAATAACAAGTATTAACCGATATTGGGACAAAACTACCATAAAATGACAATTTTTAGTGGTTTTAAAATTGGGTCGTTTTGACATAACCCAATAGGTCAAGTCTGGCCTCTAAATTTCAGGGGGGAAAAGGTCTATTTGACCCAATCCAATGAATTATTTGTTTCAAAACAAATCCATTATGATAAATAGTTTGTAAAAAAAAAAAAAACACCCCTTTGATCAATCACCCTAGTTTTGAGATGATTAAGAGAAGAAATTTTTTAGTTAGTTACGAATGTAGTGTGAAATGAACCTCTAAAAGAAAGAAGATAAGGGATATTGAAAATGTACAAATGAGAGAGTAGAGGAGAGTGAGACTGAAATTCTCAACTCACTTTCCAAACTGTCTATTATAATTTATAATATAAAAATAGATTGATAAAGTGATTAAGTAAAGAAAGTTAGAGTCTTACTCTTCAAGCTATGCACTATAATTTATAGAGAAAGAATATATTTTAAAGAATAAATTGGTGTAATAGAGTGCAAGGTTGGATTTCATTTTATTTTATTTTTGGATAAAAGGACCGTTAGTCTTATAAATAAAATTTAGGGTAAATTATTAATTTGATCTCTTAATTTATTTATTTTAATTAATTGGGTATCTTTATTATGAAGAAATTCAATTAGATCTCATAATTTTTAAAAACGCTTCAATTTTACCTTTTTCATCCAAAACAATGTCTTTTTTTGTCTAATGTTACACTAAACAATGTGAAAAATATAGAGGAAAATGACGTCATTTTGGATGAAAATGGTAACATTGGAATGCTTCTTAAAATTATGAAACTTAATTTAACCTTTTAATAATAAAGGAATCCAATTAAATAGAATAAATAAATTAAGAGACTAAATTAGAAATTAACCTAAAATGTTCTGTTAAGAAGTATCATATAGTTAGCAATTAAAAAAATGATAAATAAAATCTTTATTAAAAAATTACAAGATTATATTAGTAATATTTAATGTTATCCTTTTTTAATATATAAAAATTCATTAGTTAGCATTCTCATTTATTAAAACTAGGACTCTATCTTTATCCTGATTTGAAGTTCTTCAAGGGATTTATCAGATAATAAATGTATTTGAATTAGAGTTTATAAACTTGATTTCTTTATAAGCTTGATTTTATAAAAGTGAGATTGAATAAATTAATTTATGTTTAAAATATTTATTTAAAAATTAATTCTAACATAATAAATATTGTTCAAATAATTTCAATAAAATAATTTTAGTTGAATAATTAATAAACATGATATAATTTTTCTTTTTTGTTACTGTTAAAACAGTAATGTCATAGTAAGTTATTTTCGTTATTTCTTTTTATCTAACGTCTAAGGTTATATCACACAAATTGAAAATATAATTAATATTTTTTGTATCATAATTATTCATATGTTCTTAATATGCCATTTTATCTTTTTTATTTATTATTCTAATGTTCTTTACATTATTATATTTTCTTTCTTTCTTGATAGGTTTGAAGAAAAAGGTATGATTGAGAAAATAATTAATGTTATCTTAAATTTTTAAACATGAACTAAAATGAAGTGGTGGTAATTATCAAGCACGTGAATCAACCAACATGTGATTGTTCTAACTTAATTAGCAGTTTCAAGTTCGAGCCTCAGATATGTAATTTATATAAAAAAAAATTAAAATAGTTATCTTGAATAAGAATGTTTGCTATTATTCAACAAAGGTTGTTTTTAGGATTTTTTTTTTCAATGAGAACGTTTTTTGAAATTTTTCTTAACTTGTTATACCTTTCAATTTATCCTCTTCATCTTTATTTCTAAACTAAATTTAAATATTTTTTAAATGAAATTATGAATAGTTAAAAATAACTTTGTACCAGTATTACAATATAAATTATTTATTATAAATTTAAAATATAATTTATATGTTCAAAATTATTTAATTATTATGATTTTAATTATATATAATTTATATTTTCAAAAGTATTTATTTATTATAAATTTTAGTTATATAAAATAAATATTTAACCTATATATTACACAAGCTAAAATATTAGATTTTAAAGATTAAGTTAATAACACATTCAAATTATTTCAACTGTTAAAATTTATGATTAAATCATAATTAAAAATATATATGTTTAAATAAAAATATATAATCAGTTTACAGTCAAACCTCCAATTTAATTTTTAATTCAATGATTAGATGATCAATTGAGTGTAGGAAAATAAGAAGAACAGGAATTAAAAAGGACAAGGGGGTGAATAGTTTTGACTTTGACCAGAGTGAACGAAATCTCACATTGCAGCGTCCGGGTGTGAAAGAAAGCATGGTGTGTGAAACAAAGCACACACCGGACGAAAATACACCATTAGATCTCTGACACGTCACCCCAAATCACGTGATGGCTCATGGATGTAGCGGTCAGCGTGGAAGCGTTCACACGATATTATTTGTAAGAAAAGCACAAGTAACACACTCCTCCTTCAACATATTCTTTTATTAGTTAAAATTTATTAAAATTATAAAATTTTGGGTGTCTTATATTTTATTTAACGAATCTTTTTATATTTTATTTAATAAATCTCTTATTTATAATTTTTAATAAATCTTAACCGTGAATGTTAAAAGGGTATGTGTTTTTTTATAAAAAAAAAAAGGGTATGTGTTCATGCCATTGCTCTTATTTGTATAACTCACTCACACGTGTTCTTTATGTGCCCTTCTTAACCTCTTTCTGCAGTTGTGGAGTGTAGCAAGCAACTTCGCCCTCTCTCTCTCTCTCTCTCTCTCTCTCTCTCTCAGAAACGCAACTTCATTAGCCAATTGGCTTCGCAAGATGTCGGGGAAGAGAAAGAGGAAGTTAAAATTGTACGTTCTGTTCATCCTTAGTCCCAAATTGAACTTTGCGTCTCTATATTTTCTCTCTCTTATTATTATTGTTATTATTTTATCAATTTGCTTAGTTATAGGGAAGTGAAGCATTTCCACAGGGTTTCAATGCTGGATCAGTACGGATTTGTAGGATGTGCCGGTTTTTCTTTAGTTCCTCTTTTGCTATTGAGTTTGAATTTCGCAAAAAAAAAAAAAAAAAGTTGTGTGGACCGGCCCTAATGGACTTAGTTTTGTAATTGTGAATGTTTGCTAGGGTTTGTAGATCGGATCAGTATTAGATTTTGACAACTGTGTTGAAGAATGGGTTGACTTAATTATAATTGCTGAGAATTGGAATTTGTAACTTGTAAATATGCTGTATTTGATTTCAATTATGTAGATTACTATGATGCTTACTTTTAAGCGATAATTGCAACATGTATGTTTTCTTATTTCCACTTGGATGAAATTTTCATGTTTCATGTACGCTTATTTGCCCGTATCTGAAGTTTACTGTTGATATGTTGTCCTTTCTCTTGGAGCTGTAATTGGTGCATCATGACTGGCTCTATGAATAACCAGTTCCAGGGTTGAGGGTTGTGGAATGCTCCTGTTGATCCATACCATCGGTATTCGTAGAGTCCTTAATGGTGGCACCGTGGCAGTATGATAGTGACATATTGTATACTTGTGGTATTGTGTACTTGTCATCACGTAAACCTCCAAATTTATGTACCTCAGAGAAATTTATAAGTTTTGAGAATAGATATAAGTTGGCTGAATGTCTATGCCATTGTTCTGTTCAATATTTTTTTACTCTTCTTCATTTGAGATTTTCCTAAACTGCTTGAAGTTAGATTGGTGTATGGGATGGAAAACTGTTTCTAGTTACAAAATTTGACTCTTTCATTCTTCTTGTTGCATCATAAGTTAATTTGTTGAGTTTGTTTCACTTTTATCTTGCATGAATATCTCTAATACTTATTATTTAGGTTAAGCGACACAATCACAGATAGTAGAAGAGCAATTGCTGAGGTGAAAAGTGAAAATTTGGAGCTGCAATCCTGGGCCGATCTCCCTGCTGAACTCTTAGAATTGATCTTGTCCCGATTGATCCTAGCGGACAACATACGTGCTTCTGCTGTTTGCAAGAGATGGCATTCTGTTGCCAGTGATGTACGTGTAGTAAACCAATCACCATTGCTTATGTATTTTCCAAAATTCGGCGACTGTTATGAATTCTATGACCCTGTGCAGCGTAAGACACACTCCCTTGAGTTGCCAGAGTTGAATGGATCTAGAGTTTGTTATACAAAAGATGGTTGGTTATTGCTATACCGGCCCAGAACTCACCGAGTATTCTTCTTTAATCCCTTTACTCGGGAGCTGATCAAACTGCCAAGATTTGAGATGACATACCAGATTGTTGCCTTCTCTTGTGCTCCAACATCACCTGGCTGTGTTCTGTTTACTGTTAAGCATGTTAGTCCTACTGTTGTAGCTATTAGCACATGTTATCCTGGAGCAACAGAATGGACCACTGTTAATTACCAAAATCGCTTGCCCTTCGTCAGTAGCATTTGGAATAAGCTTGTGTTTTGTAATGGGTTATTTTATTGTCTGAGTCTCACAGGTTGGCTTGGGGTGTTTGACCCAGTTGAATGTACTTGGAGTGTTCTGGCAGTACCTCCACCCAAATGCCCAGAGAACTTTTTTGCCAAAAACTGGTGGAAGGGGAAATTTATGACAGAGCATGAAGGAGATATATTAGTAATTTATACATGCTGTAGTGAAAACCCCATTATTTTTAAGTTAGATCGGACATTAATGAAATGGGAAGAGATGACAACACTAGATGGAGTAACTCTTTTTGCTAGTTTTTTGTCATCTCATTCAAGGACTGACCTCATCGGAATAATGAGGAACAGTGTCTACTTCTCTAAAGTTCGCTTCTATGGAAAGCGTTGCATATCATTCTCTCTTGATGACTATAGATACTATCCCCGTAAACAGTGTCATGACTGGGGAGAACAAGACCCTTTTGAGAACATCTGGGTTGAGCCACCAAAGGGCTTTTCTGCTAGCATGTGAAGAATTTAGTGAACAAGTAAGCATTTACAGTATTGTGTACTAGAGCTTCTTTTTCTTTCTCTTTTTCACTTAAGTTTTCAACTATGTATGACTGTTGGATCCATGCTTTTGTAGCTAGCATAATAAGACATTTATGGAGCAACTAGTTTATGCTTTACTAATTAATTTATGTATATTTGAACTTTTCATTAATGTTCCTAGTCATTTTGTTTGATTATCAATGCTTGTCCCATACAAATTAATCCAGGCTGTATGCATTCTTATCAGTGTTCAGTTATATGCAAATCTTAACCGGATTTTTCCAGTGGTTACATGTGCATTAATAGCATCTCCATTTTCAGTTATAAGCACAAATAAAGTATTATTTTACATTTACTGTATCTTACACATTGAATTGTTGTAAGTACAATTTTAAGTGTTTTTTATTTAGTATCATGTGGCTCAGTCTTCTATTTCTACAGTACGATTACAATCAAATGTAGATCATTGGCTATGGAAATGTGAAAGGATCAAACTAACAGGTTAAACTGCAAAATACAATTGTGTGCCTGCATGTATTTTTAAGAGCACTAGTTTATTGTTAGACTGAGAGAACTGACCAAGTCGAGTGTGCATACTAGAATTTATAATTAATATTTTAAAAGTCCAATACTAATTTAGACAAATTTTATTTATTTGTATTCAGCTTCAACTTTTGTGAAATTCTTATAAAAGTTGGATAGTTAAAATCGTCAAATTGTGAGCTTTGTTTTGCCTTGTTACCTTCTCATCTAATTAGAGCAAGCATAATTAAATTTGACTGGCTCAGAAAACCTATTTGTAAGTGCACCATTTTGACTGTGACTGGCCATCCATATTTTTCTTAAATCAGCTCGTGTACAATGATGAAAATATCCAGCTGCATTCCTGAAAATTTTAAGAACATACTTGGCAGACCTTGTCTAGGCTAGGGCTAGTTTGTGCTGAACAGTCTGTGATGTGTAAATGGTTGTTCCGTTGTTGAAAGTGTTCTGTAGCAACCTCATGACTGGTTTCCTTTTTCGGGTGGTTAAACTAATTGGACCAAGCTGTTGATTGATCATATATATCTTGTTTTCAAATGGAGAGTAGGAAGATCAAACTTTCTTTTTCAACTTGAAATATTTCATGAGATTATAGAATACTGCTCTCTACCTTACCATGTGTGGAGTTTTCTCCCTCCCTCTTTTGCTTTATCAACATTGCCTAGCATGATATCTATGTTTGTATGCAGCATTTTGATTCAACGTCAAGTCCTAGTGCAGAACATGTGAATATTTGGAAGCATGCTATGTTTGCAGGCTGCATGTAGGAGGCTAATACATGCATAAAACGGAAGTTATATGTGAAGGAATGGACCTCTGTAAGAGGGAAGCGAAAAGACTTGCCTCCTTGGTTATTGTCTTTGCAGATCCTGGAACATTAAGATTTTTTGCCCCAACACAGCAGAAAACATTAGTTTATGCTAATCTAGAGATTTATTAATTATTATTTTGGGCATGATCCGTAGTTTTTTATATGTGAAGGAATGGACATCTGTAAGAGGGAAGCGAAAAAGACTGGCCTTCTTGCTTATTTTGTCTCTGCAGATCCTGAAATATTAAGATTTTTTGCCCCCAACACAGCAGTGCTTATGCAGAACATTTGAGTTTATACTAATAAAGAGATTTATTAATTAATATTTTGGGCATGATCCATAGTTTATTGTTACTATTGTTATTACTTTGCGTTTAGTTTGTCTACTAATTCAATTTTGGCTACATTTCGTATGTTGAAAGGAATCATATTGGCGAACTCTCGACGAACTATACGATTCTGTTATGCTTCATTGGAAGTTTGGAATGTCCGCGTTTAGCAGCGGAAAAGTTTAGTTTCAGTTTTTCACAAAAATTGTTCGGTTGAGAAGATGAAATTTAACTTTTATCTGTTGGAAAAAAAGTTTTAATGATATAAAAAGATCATAATATCTTTATTAGTTTACCTAATATACTTAAAGTTTTGAAATTATTATTTTATTGAATTTAAGAATAAAAATATTAATAAATATTTTTAGTATATTTATTATAATTTTGAAAATAAAAAATATTTTATAATATATATAATTTATTTTTTAATATATTAAATGCTATAATTTTATTTTTTAATTCTTTAAAAATTCTCATGACACTAATTAATAAATCATTTAAGAATATTATTATTGCAACATTCAAGAAATCTTTTAGTAAAAATCATAAAAAAGTCTAAAATAAAGAGAATGAAAAATTTTCATGATGTTAAAGTTAAATAAAAAATATTAATAATCAACAACTTATTTTATAATTTTAAAATTTATGAAAAATATTTTTACAAAAAAGAAACTCTTATCAAGTTAAAAAATATTTTTATAAATTTTCTTTATTTTTTTAAAATAATAAAGATTCTCGTGTAATAAATAAAAAATATTAAAAACTTTAAATAATAAAATTTTAAAAAAGTATAAAACAAAGTTATTTTATTGTATTTTTGGAAGAAATATTTATATATCTAAAAAAGTTCTAAAGAATCTTTAATTATCAGAAAATATGTGTAAACATTTCAAGAATGCTTAGAGTTAACTAAACAAATATTAATTATTCCAGAAATTATGATACGTAAAATTCATAATTCTCATGTATGAAAGAATTTTCAGCTACCAAATGCCCTAACTAAGAGTGTGTGTGAGCTCTTCACGAATGAACACGAAAATTTCTCCGCGTGTTATTTGCGACATTCCCTTCAAGGTACCTCGGGGGATTAGTATCAATTAACAGTTGATTCAATCAAAAAGTTGTATTAAACCGTACTATTAATAGGATTTGACTCTGCTGAAACGAAGAGATGTAAATTGAGAGCGAAGATATATTATGGATTACTTGTGGTTTAATTGTAATTTTTTATCTTTTTAATATTGTTTTTGAAAAACAAAATTCAAGTTAATTATCTCCCTTTATTTTTAAAATTAAACAAATTTAATTTTATATTAATTTTCTATTAAAATTTTGAAATTCTTTCTTTGTACTCAAGATCTTCAACTTCAATTAATTAAATTATTTAAAACTTTTTTCTGCATAAAACTCATCCACTAAAATATTAAATTTTATCTAAAATAAAAAAGAAATTTCTCTCTGCAAACCCCATTCTTATATTTTATAAAATCTTTTAAATTTTATCAAAATTTTACATTTTTTACTTTTAAAATTATTATATATTCTAAATTTATAATAAACTATTGAACATTTAAATATAAAACTACAAATAGAAAAAAAATAATGATTAAATCAAAACTAAATAATTGTAAAAAAGAAAAATTTAAGAAATCAATAAATTCAAATAAATAAAAAATTAAAACGTGCAATTAAGCCTTTCCTTAAATTATGTGTGAAATTTGCACTCACCATTTCCTAATAATTTTCTATTGCAAACAATTTCTTTATAATGTTTGGGCTGCATCGTCCACCAGATACGAGATTAAATCTGACATCATTCAACAGATAAAAACAATCAACTGTCTCGTCATGGTAAAAAAAAATTAGACTGGAATATGATACTATGTTACAAACTTTTTACAAAATACACACTTGATCCTCTCAAAAACAAATTACAAACTAGATTTGTAACACTGTTACCTCGCAGGTAATTTTTTGAGTCAATAAGTTATATGTGTTCAGCTAATTTTGTAACTCCTTCACGAGTCCGTAACTTTCGAAATGGACTTCATAAAAAATGATATCATACTTCCTTTTTGATTTTGAAAGGAATTATTAAAGTAAACAACTAGAATTGAATGTAGATTAGTTCTAGTTCCAGTGATTAAATAGCGAAAAACATGCAACTTTTGTACGGATAAGGAATTGCGTGCAGAAACTAAATAAACATAATTTTATGGTTAGAGAAAGGGGAGTGTGTTGTGTTGGACATATGCTCATTCTAACATCGTTCCGTTTCTTCTAGAACGACGATTAGAAACATAGATAAATATATCAACCGCAAGCTAAACATCTGAAACACCTTCATAATTTTTCATCAATCTAGTCAGATTTATCATGTCCTTCAGATCACTCTCTTTAAAAATTTGAGAACGAAAAATTGAAGGACAAGAATAATAAAATTATATGAAAACCAGACTTAGATGCTAACTGAATCTTCTTAAGTAGATGTATTAATCTTACAAAAATCATAACTTCATTCACAGCAGCTCCCTATTTGTCTTAATCGGTTGGGCTCCGTGCCTCGAGTCGTCAACACTTTTAAAGCCTCAGGTGCAATTGCTGATGGACACAAAGTAGCATATCAGAACAATCTCGTTTCATAAATTGTCCATCACGCAGAGATAAAGGAAGAAAATGGCAGGCATTATATGTATGAATTTCAACAAATATACATGAATCGAATTGTAATTTCATTTCCCTGGATTTGTTCTCCAGATTTTTATTTTTTTTTGTAGCCACAAAGCTTTATTCTGCATTGGAGGTAAACCACTAACCAGCAGGAACAAACCTCGATTTCCTAGCTCCTTAGAGCCCATTACATTAGTAGGGATGATATCGGCCATGCCCACCGTTGTGGTTATTATCATTACTGCGTTTCCCACCGCTTGAGCTACTGCCACCACTCCTCCCATGTCGGAATACTGGCATTGGAGGAGGCTGTTGCAACCCTGGCTGTTGCCTATAGGTATAGCCCCACAAAATAAATAAATAAATAAATAACACACTCAGCTATAGATGGTGCCAATTGTGAATTGTTATACTATTGTGGAAAAAGCTAAACACATGCTACCATGCATGAGTAGAAATGATGGGTTGAACATCTAAAACTAGATAAATCGTGATGACACTCACAATACATATCCAATCCTTCCATCCGGTAAAAGCATTGGCATCATTGCCATGCCAGCAGGGGTTGCTCCGGGACCATACATCAGTGGCTGCACATTTAAGGACATCGACATCAGTAAGACTGTAAGAGACATATAGAGCCGTACATGCACCAAGTATCTGCAGTGGTACTTAAAAGAGTAAAGAGAGGAGTGCATTTCATTTCTTTAAATGCAACTCTTGACTAAAAGCAAGTGAGCATAGAGCAGATTGAGTTAAACAGGGTACAGCAGTTACAATTTTCCATGCATCAATTGTTCAAATCATATTAATCATACAATAATCAGACTATTGTGATGCACTATATCTATTACCAATACATATGATAAGATAGTTAACATAGATATCAATACACGTAGAGACTTGTCAACAGACCCTAAATCCACAAATTGAAGATCATGTTAACCTGCTTCTCCCAGGGTTGAGGGCAACATAAGTCCATCAACAACTAAATTAAAGAAACAACTAAAAGTTGGGGATCATTTACGGCAAGTGAAATTAAGTGAGACTGTTCAAGGAATTAATCATTCAAATTGATAAATTTTTTCATACTTTTACAATTAGTGAAGTGCAACTCACTCCCGTCACCTCAGAAGGTGAGACAGCACAGTTGCTGCAGTGTGTTCATGGGAAGCATATACCTAGCCCAACCTCCAACCCTCAGTTTTTTTAGAATACCGCAAGACTAAAAAGTTGAGACTCTATCAGGCAAAGGGCAACTTACTTGTGCAAAGCCAGCAGCACCATATCCTACACCTATAGCACCATAAGCACCACCAACCATACCATAACCAAGATGAGGTGGATAAGTGGGAAGTCCAACTGACTTCTGTGAATTTGCTGCCCCGAATGACTTCTGATCTGCTTGTGGCTTCGCTAGTGAACACTCCAATGTTTGTCCTGTCCGTCCCCAAAAAAAAAAAAAAAAACAGTGCTTACCATATGTACAGTCCAGTTCACTATTATTAAAGAAAACAGATTGGAAAAAAAGTATTCATAAAGGGAAATAAAAACTACCATCAATTTCATATTTCTCTGAGCTCTTCAGTGCCTTCATAGCACTTGACCTTTCAGCAAAGTGCACAAAACCAAATCTGCTCTTTTCTTGCCCAGCTTTAGCTGGAGGGAGAACCACTTTTGTGATCTTTCCATGATGTTCAAACAGCTCCTTAAGACGACCCTGAGTAATGTTTTCCGGAAGGTTCTTTACATACACTGCTTTTACCTGTAACAAGTACCAAGTCTCGGTTATACAACTTTCTATAAAGCATAACTAAATATCCAACAAGCATTTCATTAGAAAAACCACTGGACAGTTAATCCCATAATCATAACAGGTGCAGAGACAATATAACATGAAATACAATAACCAAAGATACTTGAAAGTTAATCCCAGGGGCCAGCTCAATAGTAAGACAGATAATGCCCTTGCTTTAAGCACCCCAAAAATAAGTTCACTTACTAATAATATTTTAAAAAAAATTTAAAAAGTCAGTAATTATTTAATAAATAATAATAGTTTATTGGGAGTAACTAAATAATTTTTTATAAAGGCCTCTCATCCTATTATAACTCTCTCCCTTTTCATAAAAAAAGCACCATTTGTTCATCAATGAAGAACAGATAGCAATAAACGATAGCCCAGAACATGAAGCAGAGATGCACAAAGCAGTATTGCACTAAGAAGAAGGAAAATATAGAATCCAAATTACCTAACAAGTTTTCTTTTTTTTTTAATTGTGTGTATTGAAA
Organism: Spatholobus suberectus; assembly: GCA_004329165.1. Classification (NCBI taxonomy): domain Eukaryota; kingdom Viridiplantae; phylum Streptophyta; class Magnoliopsida; order Fabales; family Fabaceae; genus Spatholobus; species Spatholobus suberectus. The sequence goes on along the minus strand of CM014732.1, from coordinate 13,331,717 downwards.
TTTTAAAAACAGAAAATGGATATCTGCACCATTTTTGCCTTAGCTTCAATGGCAGGTGCAATTCCACCAAAGCAGTAGTGATGAAAGTGGCACCAACGACACACCATTTGAAAAATGCCACACTACATATGTTGCATGGTGCACAAGGAGGGCTGTCTCACTGTTTAATTGCTAGGTTGGATGATTTTCTTAGGCATGGATTATTCCATAATTGCTTTATGTTCTATTTTTTAGGGTGTTTATTGGAGGTGTGCTCTTGCAGGCTCAGAAAATTTGTGTCTACATGTATCCTCTTTTTATTGCCACTGTCAATGTTTGCCTTCTGCATGATCTTCGGTTATTGTATTTTATTTTATATTGTCTATTGTCTATTAGCATCTGTTATCATTCATAATTATAGGATTAACCCGGGCCTAGGACAGCCCCATGTTTATATAGGCTAATAAATGAGACCTTTTTAACCTAATGAAAACAATTTATTAATATTATTATGATTTAATTTGAAAATATATTGAATTTTTTAGAATGCAAAATTACTCATTAAATTCTCACAATCAATTTCATTTACATTTCTTTTAATCCTTAAAAACAAGGTGCAACTGTTTTACTCGGTGGAAGAAAAAGACAGAAATATAACCGTGCGGTGATGAGAAAGTACATTCAAAGCGAAGATGGAATAACATTAATCGGTTAAGAGAATGATGGCACAAATGATGTCTATTGTCAGTCTTATTTAATTTTATATAATTTCTCTAAACTATTAGTTTAATTAACAAAGACAAAAAAGGTATTTTAAACCAAATTTATTTAAATAGGAGTGGCACCGGTTATAGACACTCCCATTATTTTTATGTGAATATAGTCTTTCATATATATCAGATTTTTATTTTATTTTATGTTTATTTGCATATTGTTGTCATTTTGAATAATATTCAATACATTATATCTTGTTCATAAAATATGAGCCATTATTCAAATAGTTGCATCATGCTATACAATATAAACTATAGCCATGCAAGCATATCAACAACTATGATCTAGATTGACATATCAGCATATAAAACAGCCTACAGATAATTTTTTCTTCAAAATATTTTAAGGGAAGTTATTCATAAAATTAATTAAAAAATATAATAAATCACCTGAGAGGTTGCAGATGATTCAGAATTCCTTGGATCAGCCCAGCTCACTGTTGGAGCATTGCTGTCAAGTTTAAAGTTTGAGTTTGACATCTTCTGTTTTGAATATTCTGCACAAGCATGATTGTAATACTCAATAAAAGCAAATCCACGATTACGCCCAGAACTCTGTGGGTCCTGTAACAATGAAACAGTTTGCCAGATCAAGGCAGAAATTACCCATCATACAACACACTTCATAGTTTTGGTAACAAGAACAAACTTTAAAAAGGTGTTAGCACATATAAAATCAAACCATACGACATATAAAAGAAATAATGTCAACAAACCTTCAACAGTTCCACCGAAATGACTCCAGGACCAATCTCTGCAACAACTTTCTTCATATCTCCTTCAGTCCAATTTCTAGGAACATTACCAATAAACAACCTATGCTTAGCTTGAGATGTTGAGCACTTTATTCTCTTTCCCTGTAAACTCAGTAAAAAAGTGAATTAATTCAGATACAGTACCACAGGCTAGGGTGGCCATTGGCCAGCTAAACAGATAGGATATAGAATATTTAAAAATTAAAAGGTAAACAAATCAAAAAATAGGGCACTGGAGTAGATGACTAATCAATGAACAAGATAACCACTAGAGATTAGAGAAAATAACAATGACAAGTGTACCAAAATACCTTAAATTCAGAGTTGTTCAGCTCCTCAATAGCCTTAGATGCCAACTCCTTTGTCTTGAAGGTCACAAAAGAATAACCTTTTGCTTCACGGGATTCTTTTCCATTCATTATCCTAACCTGTACATATTTAATCAGTTTAGGCAGTCATGAAAAAGGGAAAATAAGGATAGAAGAATTTCATGTATCCTACCTCTGAAACTTCTCCCACAGATTGACAAAAGACCCTCAAATCTTCTTCAGAAACTTTTTGAGGAATGCCCCCAATGTAAACTTCAGACCCATGAGGTGGAAGCGCAAGAAGCTCGGCATGTTTCTTTTTCTCAACTTCATCCTTAGTATCCGCTACTCTCATCTCATCTTCATCATTAGAGGGCGTCTCTTCTTCCTCTTCCTCCTCCTCCTCTTCCACTTCTTCCTCCTCCTCTACTTCTTCATACTCAACTTCTTCCTCCATTGTCTCCTCTTGATCATTGTCCCCATCAAGGTCTACCTGCTCATCAGAATCTGTAGGTTTTTCAGGCTCACTGTTCCCCTCTGGTGACTCTGGATTTTGGGCCGTTACATCTCTCTGCCTTGTCCCAGACATTTTTTGCATCTAGAAAAGCAAGCTTGCAGGGGAACTGTGAAGGAAGCACAGATGCCAGAAGCATTCATAGAAGAGAGATGGCAAATATTGTAAGGGGGAAGAAACAATATGAGAGGCCAAATGGAATAGCAGAGTAAGAATTTTGATTGAAACTGTGCCATGAGGTATGGACCAAGGAGTAGCAATATGGTTGATTTTTAATCCAGGGATCATCATAACATAGCAACAAAAGTAACAGAGACAGGCGAGAGAGAACTCTGAACGGAAAATCAAGAGCAATACAATGCTCAACTCAACAGGCCAATCAAAGACAAAATAATCTACAGAGAAACAAATTTCAGAATTTCTCGAAACTTAGATGGCGAGAGTTGCCCGGAAAATAGAGGCCAGTTTAATTGTTGTTTAACTATTTGTCGGAGGACAACGCACACAGAGAACAAGGTGGCAAAGGAACAAAAGTAAGAAATAAGAAACTGAACTAGATATAAAATATACATAAAAATAAAATAAAATTACATAATATAGGGACAGAGAGAAATTAAAAGTAAAGAGCAATACATTCTACTCCAAAGCCCTCCCTACTTAACTAGGTTTAATTGGAGACTAAGATATGTCATATTATCTCAGTTCTTTTTTAATATGTAAAACACTCTTTCTGTTCCCTTAGAAATATAGAGTTTTCACAATGAAATTTCACATGAGAATGGGCTGTCTAAGAACCATGCCTCTACCAAGTGGTTCCCATCGAACGATTTGCTACGTAGAATAGCCTAGTTAATCTCATGGAGTATTCTATCTCTTTCGCAAGATTACGAGATAAAAAGAAAAAGTAAAGTCCTGCGGATTTGTGCATTATTAAGAGGTACAGCAAGAGAAGCGAAAGTACCTGATCGCGCGCAAGTTGAAATCGAAATGGAAGCTCCAAAATCAACCCTAATCCTGCCCACGCGCCCTTATGCTTATGGCGGACAAATTCACTGTTGCTCGGCGGTGTCCAGGGGTATTTAGCCTTGGGCCTTTGGACCGGGCTTTCTGCGCCACCATCATCCATCACTATTTATATATAGGAATTAAGTTACTTCAAAATCAATTTTTAATAGAGTTGCTCTATTCAATAATTTTTAATATATATTAAATTTTAATAATTCAATTATTAAATTAAAAATTATATTAAGTAGATCAATTTTATAAATTTTTATAAAGTTTAAAAATTATTTGATATTTTATTAAATATATTCAAATTGGTGTATAATATACTTTTCAAAATTATAAGTAAATATCAATTATAAGATTAATTAGCTACAAATGTCTGATTTACCTAAAATTTAGTGTGCATAATCATTAACATAATATTAAAATATTTAATTGTTGGATTGTTGAAATTTAGTATATATTAAGAATTATTGAGTAGAATAACTCTTATAGTATATATAAATACGTTGAAAATTTGATTAATTCAAATTAAATTTGTGATCACTAACACTTCGTTTGTATAAAAAGTAATTGAGAGAAAAAAATAGATATGAAAGAAATATAAAGGATATTATTAATTGAAGTAATTTTTGAATGAAAGTTTATATTGTTTAGATTGATGAAATTAAGAAAATATGATATAAAGTGATTTATTTTTATTTGTTTGGTTATATAAAAAAGTGGAAGAAAAGAAATGAAAAATATTATAAAAAGACAATTTTACTCATATAATTAAATTCAACTTTCAATCAAATAAATTTTAAAAATGTTATGAAAAAAATAAATTTTAAAATTTTAAATATAATTTTAATTCAATAATATGACAAAATATGCATGATAATTATTACATATTTAATTACTTTAGTATTTAATTATGTTTTAACTAAAAAATCTTAAAATAAATATTTAAAAAACTAATTATTCCAAACAAAATTATTTTTATATATTTTCTAATTTATTTTCTTTAAATTAAATTCAATCAGCAATTTGTATAAGATGCATCTCTTATTACAAAGCGCACCCTCTCCATGTCAATGCAAAAGCAATTAGACGTGGGATTGCACACAAAATTCGTTCGTTTGTTTTAGTGGTCCCAAGGAAGGGCAAATAAAGAAAAAAGGATTTTAGCCTTTGATTTCGTCCAACTTTCACCCCAACGAAGGATGGAATTCTAAAATGGGGAGAACACAGATTTCCCCCTTTTTTACTCTATTTTCTTCTCCATTAAATGAATTAATCTCATCAAATCAGTCTTATTTCACTCTATTTCATTTCTCTCCTTCCCAATTCAACCAATCCAAATGAAGTTAAAGGTTTGTTTGGTTGGCTGAAAAAAAGAATTAAAAAAGCAATAAAAGTTTGAAATTTAGATCAAAGAAAAAGTGAAAAGAAAGAAAATTTTAAATTTTTACTTTTAGAAATCAACCTTGCTCTCCTTTTTCCTTCTACCTTCTTTTTAATCAAACAAAAGAAAATGCATGATTATTTGTGTTTTCTTTTCTTTCTATTTTCTTTCTTTCCAACCAAACATACCATAAAGGTGATGTCGCTCTCCAAGTTTATATTTATATTGAAGAGGAGTTTTAGTAACATACTCTCTAACACACTCTTTATTATTGATTAAAATTTATTAAAAATTACAAAATCATGAGTGAGACTTATAAAACAAGAAGTAAAATTTATAATTTTTTGTGATTTTTAATAAATTTCAACCAATAATAAAGATTGTTCAAAAGAATATGTTTGGTGAACTATTGCTAACAGTTCTCTATATTGAATATTTATATGCAATTTTACTTAAACAATAACTTTTTGTGCTTACGAGGTGCTACTAAAAAAGCAAGAATTTTTTATTTATTATTTTATAAATAAATTAATTTTCAACTGTGAATAAGTGAAATGTCATTATATGTAGTTGCTCTTGTGACTATGTCATCTTTTCTCAATTAAATTTAAACTCAATCCAAATATTTCAATTTAATAACCATTGATTTCTTGTAATAAAAAAAATGAATAGGTAAGTATATCAATAATTTTGATATGATAAAATAGTAATTATTTTGGAATAGGCCCTCCAAAGGTACAACCTGAGTAAGGCTGGGACCAAATTAGCATACCTCTAAGTTGATAGCAACCCCCAACCCAACCAAGGAAGCACCACAGCCTAAGAACACTCCTTTTTATCCTGAAAAAGGCATTATGGTTGGATGATGAGAGAATCCAAACATGTTCCATCCTAGCTCAAAAGGAATGTCACCACCTACGAAACATAAATAAGCATCACTAGTCATGTCCCATTGACCAAAAAGGACATGAGGTGTGTAACATCTCGGGTGCTGACGAGGGCGGGAAACGATCGTCGGTGCAAAAGAGACGAGGTACAGACAAGGAGCGACTTCTAGCAGGCTTTCAGTGGGAAGGGTACATGAATGAATCGAATACACACCAGAATGAGAGAGATCTAAAGGCTGTGCAGGTATAAGACTTGTATAGTTGATGATAGCTTAAAGGAATTAATAGGTGCTACTTATACCAACAAGATGCATCTACTTTTTAGTAGCTTATCACTTAAGAACTCCATAATTAAGCTACTTGACTTGGCATAATTTTAGAATGGATGACCTCTTGGGAAGTTTCTCAAGAAGCGTGTAAGTGGGAACAAAACATGCTGAAAAGTCTTGTGTTGGTTTGTGGGGATAATAGTCGATCCTGAAAGCGGCCAGACGTTACAAGGTGCACCTCAACTATTGATTCTATTAAGGAGTGACAATCACTCAATGGCTTAGCAATCCCCACACAAGAAATTAACCGATGCTTAAGGCATTGTAGTGTTATCATAATCAAATCAGTCATTGACTCGATCAATGTACTAGGCCAATGGATTACTAGTTGAACTAGTGAGTCAATGATTGAACCGCATGAACCAATATAATGTTCAATATTAAAGGAATCATTGTTATCCTATCAAATGTCTTTATGTAAGGAGGCTAATATTAGAACTAAAGTTAAGATATTCCCTATCACATATTAGAATTCAAATTACATTGTCTCTTTGTCCCTAGTGCATGTATTTTTAATAAAACAAAAAAAAAACTTTTAATATATCATCATTGTTTCTACATTAATTGTACAAAAAGAAAGACAACAATGTTCATCAAACCAAATTTTCATTTGTTTCCCTCCTTATTTTCAATTATCTCTCTTTCATTCTTCTTTCTTAACCATTCCTTCAACTCATTGTCATTGAACTCTGACCATGGTCCTGTCGTCATCTATTACACCTATGATGATTGTTGAATTGTTCAATTAATTCTCCCATGGTTTATTGTTGTTATAAATGAGCGTGATGTGAACGTTGATGACTAGTTTTGTGAGGAGATGTAGTGTGTTTGGATTACCATTACACAACCTATAAACGATCATTTGTGCTTTCTGATGCACCAAACAAAAAAGGAACAAGAGTAATGGATTGAGATAAACGTGGGGGGTTCACCTTTTTTCCAAACACACATGTAATGGATCTTTGGTTGCCAAAATGTGCCATCGTTGAGCATGTTCGTTGGTGACACCTACATCAACGACTCTGATGGATGTTAAGAGGTTGTACGATAATAGGAAGCCATAAGGTGTTAGAGAATGGTGGTAGGGATGGAAATAGGTCAGGTTGTTCAACAAGAACCTATGGCCTAACTTATACCAGGCTCATGTCAGACCAAACTTTTTTAGAAAATAAACAAGACCTAGGCTTTTATAAAAGCCTATTTGGTTAAAAAGACTAGCCTTTAACCCATTCAAAAAGCTTTTTAAGCCTAACAAGCCGACCTATTTAAATAAATATAAATAATATTTTTTAGTAGTATTATTATTATATTAAATTTGTTATAATGTATTAAAATCATATATTTATTCTTTTTTAAACATTAAGCATGTTGACCTACATAGAATTTTACTCTTATAAAACTTAGTCTGCCTATTTCCACCTTTGTCTCATGCTTTAAATACCAATGATTTTTTATATAGAATTTTTCTCCATTAACCTATTAGCCTATCGGTCCATGTAGAGAGAAGTTAGACCTATATAAATGTTTTAATATGAAATAGGCCTTTAAGTAGGCTAACGGGTCAAGCCAAACTTTTAAATAAGACAGACCAAGTCTAAAAATAAAGCCTATAATAAGTAATAAGTTAGGCTTAGGTCTTAAATTTTTTACATAGGTTAAGCCTACTTATGCAATGCCTTGTTCAGCCTAGTTTATTTCCACCCCTAAACGGCTAGTTCGAGAGCTGTTCTTCTTCATTTGTACATTTATTTTAAGTTTTTTAAGCATGACCCAATTGGTTTACTGCAAAATCATCAAGTCATTGATTTTTCTAAAAACCAATCAAGCCAAGTTGCTATGAGTTGTTTATAGATTCAATCAAATAAACTAATCTCGTTCAACTGATTCGATCAGTCGGTCAAAGTTTGATAACACCTCGATAGATGTCCACCTCAAATCGGGTTCTCACTGAACTTGTTCCTATAAGTAACAACATCATTCTCCTACCAAGGTATGCACTCCTGCCCCGCCCCCCCCCCCCCCGCCCCATACTACATATTATCTCCATATCAAATTCTACTAGCATTAGAGCTTACACAAATGTCGTCATCTGTAGATTTCAATTATAATCAGTAAAAACTATTTACCAAGAGAACCCAAAACAAATGATCAAACATTGCTTCTAGTTTAAGCCACTAGGATTGAGCTAGTGGTGAAGGACTTGGGCAGTTTTGATATGAGATCAAACCTCATTGTCATCGTCATATCAGAAAAAAAATGAAAAACATTGTTGCCAACACAAAGGTTATATCTCGTCTGGTATTCCATATGATACAGAGGCCTTCGTATAATCAGATAAGCTTGTTATAACTCACAGGAACAAGTGTTTAAATTCTCCATTTGCAAGCTGACAAAGCTTATTGTAGCTGACCGTATCTGCCAACAAGGGGGAAAGACATCAGAACCACAGCTTTCATAAAATTAGAAATGTCATTAAAACAATCACAGTAAATAAAAACTATTCCATATGTTTCATAGCCATATCTCAAAATCAATTTGAGGAATGGGAAGGAAAAACAATACCAACGGCATCACCAAAATTGGTCCATATCTCAGCACTAATTGACTTATCACTGTTAACAATACCAATAACTTCTACAAAATTTGTAAGAGGAAAAGGTGGGGGTGATCCTTTTACAACTAGCTGTTTCTCGTCTGTTGATTTTACAATGACAACTCCACCATCAGATCGCACAACCTGCATCAGAGCCCGTACCCTCCTTCCAACATAAAAGTGCAATAGTTCTGCATTTACAAAGGCTGCAGGATTTGATGTATCCATATTCTGCAAAAGACACAACAAGATAACTTGATTTAAATACAGAAATGAAAACACATACACAAACAACAAGAATTGATGGTAAGAAAAAGCTGTCTTCGTTAATTTGTTTGTGTTGGGAAACACAATTCAAATTCTCAAACTATTGAATTTGTGGTTCCAATGCATTATGAATTGTAATGTTATGGAATTATTATTTTGACTTTTGGAAAGCTCACATTCAACTTTGGATGAAGGAGATGGAGATTTTTATGAGAAACGTTATTTGTACAACAACTCATATAACAATTTGTAAAACACTTTTTTGTGCCTATCTCTTTCCTACACATTATTTATTACATCTCATAATAATAGAGAGAAATAGATACAAAAAGTATTGTTGTAATAGGCGATAAATTGGCACTTATCCATTATTGAATGGAGCAGCACCACACCACTATAAAAGGGAGTCCTTATGAAGAGAAACGGCACCACCTCAAGTCCAAGGGGGGTCACATGAAGGGAGGAGAATCCCAAATAGAAGAGATGTGAAAAAGTCTCTTGTAAGTGAAAGTATTATCATTTCTTGTAACTCTTAAGTAGGAGGACATGGGTTTGTAGGGTGATACACTATTTAGAGAGAAATTTTCAAATTTTTTCATATAAAGTGAAATTTTTATTTGAGATACTAGATATTTTTGTTAGAACATTTCCGTAGACGTAGGCAAGAGGTGTCCAACCACATTAAATTCTATGTTTTTGCAATTTCTATCTCGAATGTGTTCTTGTGTTGTGTTCCTATCTCAATCCTTGTTATGTGCGAGTTTTTCCCCAACAGTTTGACAATCAAATGAAACAACTGGCTTTCATTTACGCAAATCCTGTCTTATAATTTACTCTGGTTCAAATTTCAAATATCCCTTAACTGAGAAAAACTATAGTGAGAGCTTATAATACCTTGGGAAGTGCTAGCACTATCTACAATTGTTGTTTACTAAATAGCAGACTATGATGCCAAAGGTGCACATTCCAGAGCTGTAACTTCAAGTTATATACCTTTACTAGATGAATCCCTACTAATACAATTGCAAGTGACTAATCCATAAACTTACGATAGACGGGACTTCCTAACACGGGCAGCTTCCCAGTAATTTGAGGTTATGTGAGAAATGGTTGGTAATTACACTGATTAACCGCTCACAAAAAACTAATCCCGCGTCTCTAAATGGCACAAGGTTTCACAATTACAACAAACGTCGCAAAAGAAAAAAATCACATAAGGTAAGAGACGGTTCATGGTTTATAATCAGCTACAATGCCAGCAGGTGTGGATATTTAAGATGAAATAGATGAAAGGATATATTTCATTGTTTGAAAAATAAAATGAAATTAGTAAGCAGTTCGTCAGTTCCATCCCTTACTCCAGATCAGGGGAAGAAAAGTAACAGTATATGATGAAATGAGATGAGATAAATTTTATTACGTTTTATTTTATTTCGTCCTATTTTGAAGCATAAGTAATGTCAATTTATTTGATTCTTCTCTATTCCACCCCTTTTCAACGATCTAAACATAGCTTCGGGATTTGTCAATTGGCCATTAATTGAACTCTACCAAAACTCGCTCAACTTATTAGAGAATGTAACAATTGTTCAATTAACCATGAAGACGACAGTGTTTATCAATACCAAATTACTATTTGTGACACGCACAAAAAAAAAAAAAAAAGAAAGAAACTAGAGAACGAAGAGAAGTTGGTATTTATGTTGGTTCGTGAAGAAATTTCGAGACATGGAAGAGAGTGTAAAGAAGTATCAAACATCATTTGTTGAGAATGGAAGATGAATTGAATGAATTGTTACCAGATTGAATTCAGAAGCCAATTGCTGAGAAACAAAGCGGCAACTCTGAAGCGCACGGAACAAGAGAGAGCGAGAGCGCGGGTTCTCCTTTCACTCCGGATTTGGATTGTTTTTATAATTGAAATATTTATTAGGTTAAATTAAAATTTTAGCCCTACAAGTGAGCCTGGTCTATAAATAAGAAAAAAGAGTTTTTGAGTTTATCCCTACATGAGAAAATATTTTTTAAATTAGTTTTATCATTTATAATTCATCATAACTACAGAATACTTATTCTACGTGATTAATAAATTAAAATGTGGTTTTGAGGTATATTGAAAAACTAGTTTCTAAATTTAATTTTTTGTCCTTATCTTGATACTAATTTTCAATTTATTCCCCACATAAAAAAAAGTTAAATTAGTTCTTATACGTGAAGTCATTTTCAATTTATTTCTTGTTACGTATAATAAGATGAGTTATTTTTACAAGTCCTAATGTTTAGGTCAACGCATGAACTTTATTAACTTAAGCCAACTTAGTCAAATGTTATATTTTCAATTTGGTTCAATTCTTTGATTTTGTTCGGTTTTAAAAGTATTGAAACTACTTTATGTTTAGTTTTGAGAAATTTTCAACCCTCTATTTTTTATTACCTATTTTGTTATCTTTTATTTGTTTTTAAATATATTTTGTTTAAAAATTAATAATTATTGACCCGATTAGCCAACTCAAATTAATCTAATGTTACTAATATGTCATTGGTCCGAGTAAAACTAAACTCGAATCCTTAAATAAGGTCTCAGGTTCAAGCTTTGTGGAGGAAAAAAATATATGTGGGAGAAGAAACCCTATTAAAAGTGATCAATCAGTTTTTGGACGAAGATTAACCATCAAAAAATAACATGGTGAAAAAAGAAAGAAAAAAGTAATCTAATTTTCATTAGGTTGAGTCAGTTGAAGTTATCTCAAAAAATCCATCATACTAATGATATACAAAACGTCCCTTGCACATTTACCACAAATATGGATCGGTGGGGAATGAAATCCTGAGGAGTGTATTTTGCATCATCACCTATAAGTTCAACCTCATCGTTGAGGATACCATTTACTTAATATGGTTGGTAGCTTGATTGCGTATTCTTCGTTAAAACTTGGACTTTAACTTTTTGTCAAATTGGAATTTTCACCTAACCCTTCATCAAGCAAGAAAACACTCATTCAAACTTGCTTTGTTGCTGATATGGCCTTGCTTACAAAGGTAACTAACACTCCACCGGTCCTCCCACATGGTGCTTTTATTTGTATGTTTATATAGGCATTGCACAAACTTTAGGAATGAAAGTCAATAGTATTTGAATTCGTGCTCTCAGATATTTTGCCAGATAATTGCGCTTGATTGCCATATCCGTAGCAATAATACAACTAGTCTTTTTTTGTCATCATGGCAACAGTTGGCCAAATGGCAGGGTAATAGCGGGGACATTTTCTGGTGCTTTGGTGTTACCTATAGTTGCTGTTGCTGCTAATCTCATGTGAGATTCAGGATCCTAATGGCCATCATGACATTTTGTTTACTTCGGTGCTTATTTTGCGGTTTATTTACGTACTGGAGCTATAAAATTATTTGTATTGAACTTGTTGAATAGAAAGGATGCAAAAAATGGAGCAAGAATAATTTTATGAACAATTCCTTGTATCGTCCTTTCTATGTTGAGAGAATCAACTCCCTCCACTTGCCTGTAATTTGGACCTTATGTATGCAACTTTACATTTAACAACTTTTATATGTTATCAAGAATGCAAGGTATCCATAAAAGTATTAATTAGATGCATAAACTTGCATACTCAATTATAGTTAACTCTTTTTTTATGAAACTTTTGAAAATTTTTGCAATGAGATTTGTTAGTTTATGGATTGAATATATCAATGATATATTCAGTACACATTGCTTCTGTTTTTTTTAAAACTCAAACAAGAAAGGTGTTAAAATAGTGTAACAATAATTGCTACCTGCAAATAACATAATTGTTTGATACATGCATGGATTATGTACAGATTGATGTGAACATAAACTTGTATGTCATATTAAGAAAGCTGGTGAGTTTGAAAACTGGTGCACGGCCACTGGATTAACTGACTCAGAGAATCTAAAATGCTCAAAAGCTTAATTGGCGAACATTGGTAACCATTGCTCATTGACAACGTATCTAAATAAATACATGTAACTTGCACTCAGATGTGATTCATCAGGTATATCGCAAAAAGTACACATGATGATCATTTCAACATTAATAGTGTTGGGGCTGAGGATTTATTTGTGTAGCCAAAAATTATGTGAACTAATTTATATAAAAGGGATGAGACCTGACCAAGAAAATCAACCTAAAACAACTGTCTATAGTCTTCCACATGTCTCGGGGAGGGAAAGGTCATTTCTCTCTTAACTTCTTGGTTATGACAAAGGCAACACCTGCCACAGCCACAACTATGCCTGAAACAATAATGGCTGATTTTAGTGTTTGCAAGGCGTCCTTCTTTTTCCTTCCCTTTTTCTTTTGTTGGGCCTCAGCTTGTTCCTTCAAACAATCAAGCAAGCATATCCTTATAACAACAATCAGTGCATGACATATACTTAGCTCATGTTTGACTAAACTTCTCAATAAATATTTATAAAAAAATAAAATAAGAAGCTAAAATGAATTACGCTTTTCCCATAAGTTAAAATTAATCTATGCATAAACTAATTAATAGAAGATCTCTCACTTAACTTTTGCAAAAGCTGATTTTTAGCATGTGTTAAACTAATTTTAACTTATGTAAAAAACTTAATTCATTTTACATCCTTATTTTCCTTTCCTATAAACACTTATTAAAAAATTTATCCAAACAGAGTCATAAAAAACATATACATATATAGAAAAGAGAATGGTTCTACTATTCAAATGACAATGTTTTTTATTGTTTGTACCTGCAAATCCTTTGTGACAGCCACATCTGATGATATAGGATCAACATGAACATGAATATTATTCCCAGGAATCAGTTCCCCAGTAACGTCTGCTTGTGGAAACGATAGGTCTGGGTTCTCTGGTGGGCTTGCCATTTTCTTCTTCTAGCTTTTACTTAGGAAACTCTGTATCCTCCTTTTTGAATTCAGTAGTGCGAGAGAAGGGAGGGGAGGAAAAAGAACACATTCATGATCAAGGTTTCATGGCCAATTCAATGCCAAAATGTTGCTCAACCTTAATCGACACGTGCTAGTACTCCAAATATCGAGGTTGTCAGAGTTATATGGGTACTTCCTGTTCTCAAAATTACCGAGATAATTGTTCAGACTCCGCTAAACTTTCGGTGATTAGGACATAAAAAAAAGCATGATGATTTCTTCAATAAAAGAACAAACGGTGGCAGACTCACTTCTGTCTGCTAAATATTGCTATTGCTATTCCGATTATTTTAGTTCCACATATTTTTAGTGAAACTAAATGTACCAAGCTATCCGAACCTAGGACATAACTCCGTTTATTATGTTACATTCCATTTTAACATTACTTAATATAAGGGTGTAAGTAAGTTCCGCTATTTGTGATTATTCAAATATAATTTATTAAATATTCGTTTAAATTTATTTTTTAATTAAACAAAGTCAAGTTATAGTTTAATTCAATTATTTAGTCAAGTTCAAACTTTGTAAACTTAACATTTGAGTGTGCATATATATTACCTAGATAATTGTGATTTTAGTTATTATATTTACTTTTAAAATATAACTCTGTTTATTATCATCTTATATATATAACATTTACTTAATATCAATTTTAAAGACTCATATTTTACATGAATGACTATAAATTTTCCTAAAAAAAAGTCATCATTTTCATCATAAAAATTTTAAGTCATCGTTATGAATATAAAGTTATATTTTATTACAATTTACTTTACTTTTTAACATGAATATATTTGTTAAATACTAAATTAAGAAACAAAGTTTTATTTAAAGAGAAATTTGATAAAAAAAAAAATAAATTAAGCCATAAACAAGTCAACAAATCAAGCTCAAAGTTTAAAATTTTTAAGACTCAATTATATTTTTAGTTCTTAAATATCGCAATTGTGTGATTTTAATCTCTCAAGTTATAATTACACCAGTGGAGTCCCTCCGGTTTTCTCCCATTTACAATCAGGTCTTTTTATCCTAATTTCATTTAATATTTAACTCATTAATTTGCTTATAGTGGAAATACTTTCCTTTTGTTGTTTATTGTTGTCATAAAAGACATTAAATATGGGTATCCAGTTTATTGTTGTTTATTACTTAGGTATCTAGTTTGTTACTGTTAACTAATTCGATTAAATATTGAATGTGTTGAATTTTGCACAGATCCAATGTGAAAAGTGTTAGTTTAGTGGACTACATAAAGTGTAAGAGTTAGTTCAAAAAAGTCTAGACACTCTATCCCATCTGATGGGAGACTTTATTTTCCAACACTTTTTCCCAAGGTTAATTGGGCTAGTCTTTTTTTTGTTGACCCAATTATGACTTTTTTTTTGGGACTTGTATCCAAAAAGCCTCCTACCACATAAAGACTCAATGTGAAGAGTACAAGTTTATTGGACTATATAAAGTGTGACAAATGTAAACATTCATGGACACAACCACCAAACTTATATTTTCTTTTCTTCATCTCATCTAATGTGGGATTTTATTTTCCAACAAAATGAAATTGGGATGGAAGAACATGAATATAAAAAAAAAAAAAAAAAAAAACTTGAAGAAATCAATTAATGCAATTAAAATATAAGGAACCAAAATCACACAACCATGATACTTGAAAGACCAAATATGCAATTAAATCAATTTTTAAACAAATCAAATTGAAGCTTTGAATTTAACCATTTTAAATCATTTTCTTTTTTGTTGTAACTATTTTAAACATATAAGGTGACAATGTAAGGCTTGCAAGTTAGAAAATCAAATGAAAAATATTGAACGGTCTCTTTGAGTAACATTCCATTCCCACACCAAGATACAAAGTTGAGATTGTACAAAAATGACACCGCATATTTCTTAGATTTGCATATCCCGCATATATATGATACAACTCATCCCTGCCTAAATTACATCGACCTCCTGGACAACCCTCATTGCAATATGAATTGACCTAATGATGGTAAATAATTATTTTAGCCAAAGAAAGCTGAATCAAACAAGTTGGAGCTATATGAATTGCTCTAATGATGGTAAAGAATTATTTTTGCTGAATAAAGCTAAATCAAACAAGTTGATCACTAGTGACCCGTTGATACAAACTTTCCATTATATTGTTTAGTGTTAAACCCTTTGGAAATTTTCAATTTTTGCTCCCAAAACCACGAGGAGTTGGCCTTGCTGGTGTTGAATCCGCAAATACACTCCTTGATTCCGATCTCTTCCTCCTCCTTGCAGTGCCAGGTGGAACCTGATAGGGGCAGAATACAGAAACCAGAAATCATCAAATGTTATAATAAGTAACATGCACATGCAAATACAAGCACAAGATTCACAATTATGTTCTGTATTTTGTTCCATGCTTTTTTTCTTTAGAAAGTCCAGAAATGCAAATGACTTCATAACTTCAATAGGATATTTTTACGTAAAAAAGATGTAGAAGGTCCCAAAAGTCTTACACCACGCCATGTTTAGTGGAGAAGGATCCTCTCTGGTGAAATTTAACATGAGAGGGTCATGTGAATTCATCTTATTCATCCATAACTTTTAAACATGTCGTTATAGTATTTTTTATAAAAGAAATTAAATAATTTTAGTGGCTAAGATCTCATGCAATGAAAATGTCACTGCAGAGGATCCATATCCCATGTTTAGTGCATCGTCACACACATTGCACTTCCAATCAAACTAAAAGCAGCATGGAAACGACATAATGATCTCATAGCATGGATTAAATGCATGCCAGTTACACATTTTAAGCGTAAAATCAGAAATGTTACAGCTACATTGAACTAGTGAATGGCCCCCCCCAAAGGATACCTATAGATGAGGGTTTTGAATACATAGCACTATTTTACACAAACAAGGTCAGTTAATTCAAAAATAAAATAACTTGAAAATTGTTAGATCTCATATATGTAAAAAATGAAATCACCTTTTCCTCTGCTTTAAGCGCTTCCTCAAGATTACCAAGTGTTGGAAGTGATCCACCTTCCATTACACCCATCAGGTTCTTCATACGAACACGCATTTGGAAAAGTTGAGCTACAAGTTGGCTTACCTGATATTATTGTTGGACATTCCTCTAAGTTAGGAAGTATAGCACCGGTAGAGAAACCACAGCTTCTAAGGTCACTAAGAGAAAGTTAAATTTCAAAGAAAATTCATTCTACATACCTGCTGCTCTGTTTTCCCTGAATCCTGAGCAACTCTTTTCCTCCTGACAGGGGATTCTGCCAACAGTTCTGGCTTTTCCCTCTCCTCTGGAAATAAACAAGAAAGGTTGGTTCAACAAAATCAGTTAATCTAGATTCAACAAATTGTAGGGTAAAAAAACAGTTAATTCTCCTTACAATAACAAAAAAGCAAAAATGTAGCATTTTTATCATTTGATAACCATGGGAATCTGAGCCGTGGGGTGTTTCTGTCAGTTTTGTTATAAGAATTCTATGTAACGACCATTTGCTCATTGATGATGTGCTTACCCACGGTACAGAATATGTATTACGTGTTTTCAATACATATATTATAAAAAAGAAGCAGAAGAAGATACCAAATAATACCACCATTGAAGCCTATACATGTAAAAAACACTTGTCTCATTCAAGCTAAAATCTTCATGGAAAACAACTGACTAGAAGCCTAGGGGAGAATGGATGAAGTATTGATTGCAAAACTGGGAAAACTAAAGGGTAAAGACAGTGTGCAGGTATCAATTAGATGTCTCACTGAAAACAGGCAATTAAACACTTGGGTTTAAAAAAATACACAACACTCTCACTACCAAGTGTCAAAAATACAGAAAAATAAAATAAAAAATATTGCTGATAGAAAATTGAACTAGTAGCAAAAGAGAAAGTGATTGATCAGCCAGGTAATGCAAGTCATCAACATATGCTGCATGTTACCTCTATCATTTCTAAGGCAAGTATTTTATTTCCTAGAGATACTCCCATGTTAAGAAAAAATTTACATAGATAAAGATGATATGAGGAATTTTTATTTAACAGATGTGACATCATTGGTCAGTAGAAAGAAAGGACCAGGGGTCATTGCTTCTATCATTGCTTCCATATTCTGCAAATTCTTCTCTGCATCTCGAATTTGAGCAGGAGTAACCTGTATGCATGCAGATGATATAATTTAAGCTTTATAACATCTACTGAATCAAAACTGCAAATATCAAGAAAAGTTCACAAATGCTAGCGATGCTCAATTTTAAGGTTCATAAACCAAAACTGGGAGTTTGTTGTCAGATAACTCCCTCCCTTGTTCTCAATTGCTATGGGGCATAACATCCCTAAAACTGTCATAAATAGAAATATTTAGTATAATTCATGTGCAGAATCTCATACCTTCCCCATACCAGGAATCATTCCAATGACACGAGACACAGATCCCATTTTTGCAACAGTACGAGTTTGCTTTAGAAAATCGTTGAAGTCAAACTTTGCACTCATGATCTTCTTTTGCAGTTCTTCGGCATCTTCTTGACGCATCTATAATGAATGTAGTTAATAATTGAATATTTTATTTGTGCTTTCTGGCAATAACAATATAGAAATATAGTGAGACTTACAACTTCTTGTGCCTTCTCTACAAAAGAAAGAACATCTCCCATTCCTAGTATGCGTCCTGCCATCCGATCAGGGTAGAAAGGTTCAAGATCCTCCATGCGTTCCCCCCGTCCTACTAGTTTAATTGGCTTTCCGGATACCTGCCATCATTAAACTATCCAATTAAACAAAATATAAGAGAGAAAGGAGAGAGATTTAAAATGGTGGACTATATTAATCACTTCACAATTGCAAATTGCTGATTTCTTTCCACCCTATTTGTCCTTCATCCAAAGTGTAAAAGTTGCCACTTCAAAAAATCAATTAAATATAGCAAGACCTCCTATAGCTGAGAGCATACCAAAATCTATATATTCACAAATTAAATGCAGCATCAGTAGTATATTTTGGCTTTGAAATCCAAGAGTCATATAAATCAGGTTTAGATATATGCCACTCATTCCAAATTCAATGTGGTTATAATATATTCATGGACACATACAATGCAACTGCAAATCCTCCAATAAATCATGAGTACTTAGTACAAAGATATAGGGGTTACTGAGTACATCTCCATGAGAAAATCTGCAAGTAACATTTCCCTAGGCACATCCATTCACAAGATGAGAGGTAGGATGCAGCAGACACAAAATTTGTTTACCCTAGAAGCGTTCTTTAACATTCCATTGTCAGTCTGTTATGTTTTTTGAAATACATTCCAGTGACTACTAGGTTAACACTTACCAGGATACCATAAAAATTGTTCTATGTTATTTCAGAGATAAAACATATAAAAGTTGATGGAGGTTGAGACATCTAAGAGAAATAGACTAGCTGGGTTTTTGGAAGAGCTTATTTGGGCTTATGGAAGTGGCTTATGACCTTTCTATAAATGTTTTTTTTTTTACCTTATTTCAATAAGCTTCATGGAAAAGCTTATCAAAATAAGCTCCAAGCTTATCAATAAACTCTCATTTGACAAAAAAATTATTGAATAAATGCTTAATTAAGTAGTTTACCCAAATGTGGCCTAGGCCTAACACTCTAACTTAAACCCAGAAAGGAGAATTGCCCAAGTCTTATAAGAAGTATTTTGGCCATATTCCTAGTTGATGTAGGATCTTCACACAACCTTCATCCCAGGACTACACATATGATAACACAACCTTCATCCAAGGACTGGACATTTGGAGCATGAAGTTTGTAAGACTGAACATCTACAAGTAACCCAAAATTAGGATTGGATACACTTCAATACTTAGACCCAAAAGCTAGCTTAAGAAGTACTTCGGCCATATTCCTAGCCAATGTGGGATCTTAACACACAACCTTCATCCCAGGACCAAAGAATTTGAGCATGAAGTTGCAAGACTAAACATTTATGAGTGACCCATAATTAGGATCAGATACACTTTGATACTTAACCCAAATGCTAGCTTAAGTGGGAGGATTGCCAAGTTTTATAAGAAGTATTTTAGCTATATTCCTAGATGATATGGGGTCTTAAGTCTTAACACCATCAAACAGGTTCTTTATGATCTCAAGTCTTGTGTCAGCATAATTGACACAACACATCAAGCAAAGACAAGAACAGCAAAGATGATAGGATTTCTTATCCTCATGCATCTAATAATCACATCTTGTAAATTAAGGGAACTAACTTTCAAGAGTTTGTAGTGTTAAAAATTCTGCTATAGAATGGTAAACATTGCTTACGACAAGAATAAATTGCAAGGTTGCAGCAATGTTTGAAAATAAAATACAAAATAAAAACATCTTATGAAAGCTAAGATAAAGGCAAGCAAACCTCTTTGACACTCAAAGCTGCTCCACCCCTTGAATCACCATCAAGCTTCGTCAAGATGGCACCTGTTATTCCAATCTCAAGATTGAAAGTAGTCACCAATGCTGTACAAAGAAAATAGGAGTGTCAGAATTTTGGAATGGTTATAATTGTCGTAGTATAATAACTAATAAGCTGCATAAGGCACAAAATTATACCAAAACCAAAAGAAACAGATCAATAATATGATAATCATTAATTTATAATCATTTCATAAATATGGACGATTTCTTTTCATTTTATTATTTATAGAAAAAAGTTCTATTCATGTAAAAGAGTACAAATACATTTCTGAATACCTGCTGCTTCTTGCCCTGTCATTGCATCCACAACTAGCAAAACTTCAGTTGGATTCAATGCCTTTTTCACTTCTTTTAACTCATCCATCATTGCCTTGTCAATCTGTTTGATAAGAAATACAACTGTGGTTAATAAAATAAAAAAGATTTAAGAATAAACAGAAAAGTGAAATAATTATTTGTTATAGCATTTCCAATCCCATAAAGAATCACCTGCAGCCTACCAGCAGTATCAACAATAACAACCTCAATTTTCTTCTTTTTTGCCTCTTCTAAACCTTGTTTGGCAATTTCTGAAGGTTTAACATCGGTACCTGCTGTATAGACAGGCACATCCACCTGATACAAGCTACAACTAATTATAAACATTACTAGATATAAAAATGAGAAAAGAAAAAGAGACAAGTCAAATAATGTTAATTAGATGTTGGTGTCTGATGTCTGAATCACTTGGTTAAAAAATATCCATATTTTGAGAGCCTAATATAGATAATTAAATAAACTGAAAATGCCTAGGAGGAGAAAATGTAGCTAGATGTTAAAGCACTGCCTAACAAGATAAGCATAACAGCCCTTAAAACACATCACTTCTACAACAATACACTTTCTTCATCAGTTTTGGTAATAGTAACAACAGAAATCTGAGGGCTCCATACAAAAGTTTCAATTGAAAATTTAAAATGACATTGATGGCTATATTTAAAGGATGCATATTTCTCAAAAAATTGCAACTTGTCAGCTTCAATGAATAAAATTCCAGTACCTGTTTGCCCAAAATAGCAAGCTGGTCAATAGCGGCTGGTCTGTAAACATCCCCTGCAACTAGCATGCAACTTTTCCCCTGAGATCAAATTAATATGATTTGCTTTAAATTTTCAATAAGGTGCAGGAACTACAACCTACCAGAAAGGAGACAGAGTAAGTGGGAAGAAGAATAGAAGATTGGATAGACACCTGTTTCTTGAGATAATTTGCCAACTTTGCACAAACAGTTGTCTTCCCAACTCCCTGGAGTCCAGCCAATAAAATGACAGTGGGCCCAGATTTGGCAAAAACCAGTTCAGAAACCTCTCCACCCATCAATTGTACAAGTTCATCATGTACAATCTGCAAAACCCGATGATCAACACAACACCCATTTCATTCTTATATAGATACTCAGAACTCAAAAATAGATCACTATCTCATACAAACTCTCACCTTCACTGCATGTGAACTATACACATAATATCAAGACAAAGCAGAAATACACATGCATATGTGGTGATTTGTACACTTATCTAACAAGATTTAGTTGTTGTAATAATGCAATACACATATGGTGCATTCCATGACTTCATGCCACAAATTTCAAATGCAGTTTGACAGCCCACACAAAAAAAAAAAAAGTAGACAAAATCAGTTGAATTCAAATGCAAATTTTGAATTGTTTAAATGAACCTTTGCAACCAAAAACATACACCCACATATTGGAGCCTAAAAACTTTTTCGTGGGGCTGAAATTTAATTTTCTTGCACAAATGGAAGCAGCGCAAGAAAATGGTGGACTTGCACCTTAGAGTTTCCCAGGGTGATTTGAAGATGATAGACATGCTAGCAGCCTAGCACAGTAAGTTTTCAGTTGCAATGCCAAAGAATAGCTTCTGATGAGTGTGGAACTAAATAATTTTACCTTAACCAGTTGCTGATCCGGTCTCACTCCTCGAATGACACCAACTCCCACAGCCTGATCACTGACGGACTGCACAAACCTTCTGACAACAGGAAGACTAACCTGCCAACACAACACACACATCATATGTTACCCACTTAACTTGCCACAGACAACTCAAAAACATATTAAAAACGCAACTTACATCCGCTTCTAGAAGAGCTCTCCTAATATCCCGCATAGGCTCCACAATATTCTCTTTAGACAAAACCTCTACACACACAGACAAAAAAATCTGCGCATTAACAATCTAAACAATCGATTAAGTTTGTAAACTATCGTGGAATTTCAAAAACCTTCTCCTTTGAGCTTGCTCCATGCGGTCTCAAGGCCACTCGTCAACTGGCCGAACATTTCAGCCCTGACCACAACTCCGCGCGTGTCCCTTCTCACGGCCACGCCCTTGGAGTTGGAGTTCACCCAACCCCATACCTCTTTCTGCCACGCAACCCAAATTAATTAATTATCACTAAACGTGTTTGTGACTGTTAAACGCGCTTCCAAACAGTAAGTAACATACATACTTACCGCGAACCAGTTTCTGGAAGATAAGGAAGCAGTGGTCCAAGGAGAGGAAAGCTTGATTGATTTGGCGGAAGAAGAGCGCAAGGTTCGGTTGTGAGAGAAAGAAAGGGAGAGAGTGGATAAATGGCGGGAGCCTACTACGGCATCCATGTCCTCTCAACCTCCACCTACCTGCTTGCTTTGCTTTCTATCTTTTATCCACAGCCGCAACTCAACAATGTATCAACGTGGCATGCACCTGGAATTTAATAATTTTAGAATTTTAATATCTAAAACTCACTTGCCTCCCCACACCCTACTATTCGTGCTCTTAACTTATTATCATCTTGTGTTGAGAGATAGAATTTACGAATTGAGATTTTGCGAGCTAAATTGAATAAATAAAGTTACACAATCAAATTCAAATCAAAATTAAATTTAAAGGATGAAACCTATAATTTTACGTTACTCAAACTGCCAAGCGTTGTTAATAAAGTGCTAATTTTTGTTGGAATGGAAACTATTAGTTTTTTAACAAAAAAAAAACTAATTAAGAAATTAAAAATGAAAAAAATTTATTAAAAAATATTATCAACATATTCTACCGTGATTTCTTACGTATTCCCAACATATTCTATAATATTCTATGTCACATATACTGATGTACAGTTTTCAAACTAATATTAACAGATATCTTCTCTCTTACTGTTTACGACTCATGTATGGAACAAGCAATAACATGATTAGTCTTGCTCTCCTTCCTGAAAATTCGTCCGAAAATATTTTTTTGTACTCAAACAATGCTATACTCTCCAACTTTCTTGGCTTCTGACTATTGGTAGTCGAGATGTATCTTATGCAATTACACGAATATTAGTATTATTTGGAAGAATGCTGATGACTGAATTGATTTTAGTTTTGTATTTCCGGCTTCCATAGCTTTCACACGTGTTTGGAAAGTTGTTAAGAAATCGCGTTTGAAATGTGAAAGTTGTAACTATTAATTCCTTAAAATCAAGTCTAAAATGAAAAAATTCATATATGAAATGGGAAACCAAACATGTTAGTAGTGCTTTTTGAAACGTGACGAAATACATTTATAACATGTTTAGTTGTGCGATAGTGTTCAAAGTAGAAACTAGTTCATATAACTTTCAATTTTTACATTTTCTACACACGTCTTGATCTTTTAACGCAGAACCAAACACATGGTTAGTTCTATCTCATCCAATTCCATCATTTTCTTCTCCTTTTAGCTTGGGAACATGAGACCAAACTAATTTTTTCCATTACACCATAAGAATATCCATACATTAAAATGGTAACTTTACTCTATTTCACTCCATCATGTTTCACCTGTTCAAACCATTTCACTCACTCTTAAATATCCAAACTGACATTGATAGGGTTTAAAGACCACGCAGTCATCCATACTAAAATACGTTGAACAAAGCGGACAAACAACTTTGAATTCGTTAAATTCTATACTTCAGGAACAAAAAGAAAAACGTTAGAAGTCTGCATGGTTAATGACAT
Source organism: Spatholobus suberectus (assembly GCA_004329165.1). Lineage (NCBI taxonomy): Eukaryota > Viridiplantae > Streptophyta > Magnoliopsida > Fabales > Fabaceae > Spatholobus > Spatholobus suberectus. Next base: position 13,307,481 of record CM014732.1, on the reverse strand, counting down.
AGAATGAGGAAACATGGTTAAGAAACTCACCCAGAAACAACAACAGAAAAGCACACACCAAACAATTACTGAGCATTTCCAAACGTGGAAACACAAATAGAGATATCCCCTTTACACCTTGTTGTCCTTTCCATTCCCTTTCCTTCCCAAAAGGAGCTTATGCGAGTGCTCTCACAACATGGATGCCCTCCATTATGACATCAGCAATTATGCAACTCACAAGGGGTCCATATTTACTGAAATCACAATTGCAGAAACATTATGGGAGTACCAGTTATCTTCTGTCTTCCTGTCCCCCAGGAAGCAAGATAAAAGGATCTGATGCCTTTCAACGCCAAGCTTCAGCCAACTCTGTTCTCGAATTTATACGCCCAATAATTGCGGTTCCCCGGTTCTTCTCTGCAACTCCTACTACCGGAAGCTCAATCACCTTTCTGGAACTCTTGTCTGTGTCATAAGTACTCAACTGAAGGCTTTTGCTCCTGCAAATTTTTGCTTGATCCCCCTTTGTCTGCTCGGCAGCGAGGCCACAATCTTGAAGTCCAATTGCCAAAGAGCAAATTTGAGATAAGAGACTGCAAGGACAACGGTCAACCAGCAACTTATTTCCACAACCACTAGAAATAAAATTTTCAGTAGATGTTGGCAAACTTTTGGATTCAGTTTCGGTTTCAGTTGCACAGCCATCTTCAGTTCGATGACTAGGGCTTTGTTGAGAGGGCTCTGCAGTGACAAATACTGTATCCTCATCATTGTCACTACAATCATTTCCATTTTCACTGCCATCCTTGTGAAGCATTTCTGAATTGCTATGGTGCCCATCATCGTCAAAAGAATTAAGGTTTGGAACAGGATTTGATTTTACAATAGACTCCTCTCGTTTTCTCAGTGTCTTCACGACAAGAGTCTTGAGAAAATTCATGACTTGTACTGCATACATCAAAGCAGTCAAAGGATCTGCCATCTGTAGTAGGAAATGCCACACAGAAAAGGTGTTACTGCAGCATAGATTAATCATAACCACAGACTAACACTAGAATTTTGTATAACATACTAGAAACAAGATTAAAGGAACACACGCACACACAAACCAAAGTCGATCAGAAATGCCGTTATTGCACCACAAATCAACCATAACCTTTGACCAAGACAATAATTTTACATGGCAAACTGAAAAAGGTATTAGGAATGCAAGAGGCCACTGCCAAATTTACATAGCACTAAAGGGGAAAATTTTCTAAATATTCACCAGAATTAAAAAGAATAATGACTATGTGCCAAAAAAAAGGAATAATTTTCCAACTTTACAAACACTTCTCTAGTTTGAACATATCATGCCATTCTGAATAAATATTCAATCATCTAAAGAATTGTGTATTGTTCCACAACAAGAAAGTAATTTTGAACAAATGTTTGATTCCTTCAATAGAAGACAATTGAATTAACTTTACTACATCAAAGAAAAGATATAAAAATATATCAAATGTTTGCTCCACTCAATGAAGTTATATCCAATAAGATGATGTTGACTTGTACGAATGCAAAAACAAAATTGGGGCTAAGAGCAGAACTGTATATTACATTTGTAACAAAAAATGATTTTGACTTACCTGAGTCATGTTCGGCGCAAAAACCATTGCAATATTACGTGCATTCATCTTGTTCAGATTTTCCAGTTGAGCAACATCCGCCATTAAGTTTATTGCCCAATCTAGCAAAGCAGCTTCTGTTTGAGGAAGAAGCCTCACAAGCTGAGCACATTCTTCTTCTGACTGGGATTGCATCACCTGCTCTGGTGAAAGAGGGTCCAATACCCCAGTTGGTAGTTCTCTGAACCAAGCCTATGAAGGAACTCAAGTATATCAAAATTAATGAAATAATAATATAGTTGTCTTAATGAGTTAGTGGCCTGTTTAAAGCATCCACCACTCCGCCCCATGGTTAAAAATAAGGAAACAATTAACATTAGCGTATTTATTAAATTCACCTAGACAACTTTCAAATAAAAGATCAAACCAAAATTCTACAATCCAAGACCCATATTTCCAAATAAATCTCAAAATATTTAGAAAAGAAGGGAGTGATTTTGAACGAAAAAAAAAATAGTGATACCTTTATAAGACCCGCCAAGCAGTGGACATCAATGCCATCTGGTACTACTCCTCTGTTTAATTGTTCCCTCACAAATTCCTCTTGACTATTTTCAGCGTTAATTCTGAAGATTCCTTCAGCCTGGATGTATACATTTAAACTTTCAACTTTAAGATTCAAGTTTAATTGAAATTAAACAACAAATCATACAAAAGGTTTCTGCTAAAATCAGAAACAAACATAGAAAAAATGTGAAATTGTTCGTCCACTAACTCACATCGACTGTTCAAGTAGCATATTAATTCAAATCACCTTTAGATTCTCACCAACAAGGCAGGGAAGGACATAGGAGATAGACTAAATACCTGCAGGCCTCCTTGTGCATACAAATGTCTTTGCATTAACAGCAGTATTGTAGGTACACTATTTCCTCTGGCATCAAAAGAAAGCTGCATAGATTCTGTTGAAACTCCAAAAACATTTGCACTGCAGATATTAAATGAAAATACATCAATATTCAACAGGATAATATAATTCAGGATGCATTCACTGGACATGTAATATGGACAAGGTAAAGAAGAGAGAAATTGCCGAAAAGTAGACTGACCAAATAGTTAGGTTGTAAATTAAGTGCAAATGGAGTGTTTTCAACTTGTATCAACAATGGCTACACTGACAATTGCAGGGTTTATCATTACTTGGCATCTCAGTTGCAAGAAATAATCAATTGTTTATGAAGATAAAACAAACACCGTGATGAATAGATCACGGTGAAGACAAAAACTGACAACAGAACCAACAAGGAAAATAGTACGTCTGTGTGACACAATCAGCAAAGATGGAAGAAATCACACAGATCAATGACCTTTCCCTGCCTCTCATTTCTCTCATATTGTTTAATTGTTACTATGAACCAAACCCTCTTCAAAAGACTAGTTTACAAGACAGACAAGTAGCACATTATCAGTATGAATTAACTACAAATTATAGATGAACAAAGTGACAGGACAGTTGGAAGTTGCTCCATTCACCAGAAAATCAAAATTATATGTCGTAGAGAGCCTTCAATTGTATCAATCATTCAACTCCAAGCTTTAAAGAGCAAAGGTGGAAAAACAAATCACGGGAGCAGAAATGCAGTATCCATGTCTATGTAACGATAGAACCACAATCAGCACATAATAACTTAAAATCTCAATATGGAAGCAAAAACGAGTAAAATTCCATGCCATTTGTTAAGAATCGGATACAAATTTTAAAATTCTATACCATATAAGTTCAGTTAATAAAATACCCTTTTCAGAACCCAGCCTCACAAAAAAGGCATAATTCCAACGGCAACAAATTTGGAAGAAAGATGAAATTTTGAAGAAAGCCCAAGGGTGATTAAGGACAGACCTGGCGCTGGGAGGTCTCCTGGGAACTTCGGGTTCAAACTCAACAGGCAAACCAAGAAAGCCATGGAAGCGATCGAAGGTGACATGCGCCACGTGCCTCACATTGGAAGGCCACCCAATCTCCATGGAGGAAGAAGAAGAAGTTGTAGTGCTGCACCCAATCAAAGATTTCCTAAACGTATCAATCAGAAGGGTCAAAATGGAAAGCTGATCCCTCTCTCTTTCCCTTTCTTTCTCTTCTTCTTGTTCAACCCTCTCTGCCACCCCTTCTTCTTCCACAGTGGGAGCGTTAATAAGGGGACTTGGGTGCGACCCATCATTGGGTGAGAGACCACCACATGGCCGACTCGAACAGCTTGAGGATGAAGGCAACTGAAGCACTTCCGTCATATTTGATTCCTTCCCTTCTCACTACGTTTAATAACAACAATAATAATATATTTATTATTATTATTGTTATTATGATTATTCTCCTTTTATTTCTTCACCCAAAAAATAGCCAAGATTTTGGTGGAGTAGAGTTTCGTTCAAGAAATGGGTCTCGGAAGGTGAGACGTGACCATCATTACTGTGCCTTCGGCCTCCCGCCTTCCCCGACCCGCTATTCAGAGATGAATCATGTCATGTGAGAGAGAGAAAGGAAAGAAAGAAAAAGGAGGGGTGGTTGTTGGTAATGGTTAGGGTGAACTGGAGATGAAGAGAGAGAAAGAAAAGTATGTATGTATAATGTAAGAATTATTATTGTTATTTATGTTTGTTCAGTATTTTGGAGGTGGCACTGCCAGTGGCAGGCGATGCTTTCCACCTCACACCATGCCAATCTTCTACTAATGTAATTCAACCCTTCAGTCCTCTCTAATTTTCTTTCCCAATTTTTTTCTTCCCAGATTCACTTCCAAAGATGACCCAAACGACCCCACTTCTCCAGAACAAGAAAAATTATGATAATGTACAGGAATTTCAATCAATTTTCATTTTCATATAATACGTAGTTGAATTTTTTAATTTATTAAAAAATATGAAGACTGTCTGAAATTATGATAGTCTCAAACTATATAATAATTTTTCTTATAACAAACTTTAAGTTAATATGCCAACATTTGTCAGTCAGGAACTCGGGGTATTTTTCTGAGAGCCAAGCATTATTCCTTTGAAGCTGAAATTTATTTAAGGAATTGACATTTTTTGATAAATATTTTTTTATACAGATGAATTTAAAAATCAAATTATTAATTACATATTTAAGAATATAGTTATCTGTTAATCATATTATATTATATTGTTTAGTTTTGTTAATTAGTAATGCTGGTGATATGTTTTATAAAAATTATCATTTTTATTCTTTAATCACTGTGCTAAATATTCTTACTAACATGTGAGTTTTATGCCAATTGTATGTGCAGCAGTTTGGTTGGGGGAATTTAATTCAAACCTAATCGACTTGTTGCAAGATTAATGTCAACTTCTCTACAGCAGCAAAAATGAATGTTTTGTTTTGACGTAGGCCAACAGAAGGGTGGCGTGGATTAGTTATTAGACCCTTAATTTGTGTGTCCATTTCAAATGGAATGACAAGCATAACTCACAGAAGACCAATCTAGAGTCCAAAATCCAAGATGATGAATCCATGATCATGACATGTGATAATAAGACATCAGAGGTGTAGACTAACCATTCGCTAATCGCTTCGCTGCCCTATTCATCTCTGACCTTTTCCGTGAATTGTCACTTTTTCCCCTTTCTTTTTTCTCCGCTTGGGACCTATTTTTATTATTATGCATGCTTTTACTGTGGGGCGGGGGGGGTCATTTTACTGTACATGATTCAGAGACGCTGTGCATATATAGGCTTTTTTTTTGGGATAAAACTGTGCATATAGGCTTTGTCTTGCTAAACTACCTAATCAAATAATGAAATGGTGGTGTGCGCCCCCTACCTGGTCCACATGGCACGCCACCATATAACATTAGAGGTTAAATCATCTCAGAAACTCTTTAATATTGTCTCAACGTGTCCCTAACTTCGTTGTCATTGTTTCAGTGTTAGGGCCACTGTTAGCGGAGAAAATTGAAAAAGATAAGGTTTAGCGACATGATCAAATGAGGGCCTTTCAAGCTCGGAAAAGGGAAAATATAGCAGTTTATAACCATCTTAAGAATAAGAATACTATCACAATCATAATAGTAAATTTATAATTACTTATAGCAGTGTGGTTTGTTACTATGTTGCTTTAAATATGAATTTCTTAATATGTTTAACAGCGTGTCTTATTAAATAAAGTTTTATTTTATTTTTCAAATATGTTATTCCGTGTTTCTTTCATTGAAAGGAAGAGAACTATCAAGCAAAAGGTTGAAAATTGGAATTGAATTTCTTGCTTAGTGTTGCTTTTTTCTCCTCTATTCATTGGGAAAGGTAAATGATGGGAATAAAATAAGAGAGGAGTTCAAACCTTTTCAATTGAGTGTATTTTTATTCAATAAATTTTTGTTACATGAGAAATTGTATCATAAATTTAATTATAATAAATATATTAAAAATATTTTACAGGATTCATATAGTATTTTTAAAAGTTTAAATAAATTCTTTATAGTTTCTTTATAAATTCTTCGCACTCAATATATAAAATTGTTTTCAATAACAAGTTAAATATGAAATTGCAATTTTAATCTACATTATAAAAAATAAAAAGGACTTCCGCTAACCTCTTTTTTTGTCATTTGATTGCTTTTCTTATAAGCTGTGTACTTAATTTCAGTTAATTCATTTTTCTAAGGAGATCTAAGTGATGCTACATGTGGCTGCTCAAAAAAGGTTATACCTTAAAAATCTTGTCTAATTGTTTTACCTTAACAATTTTAGCTATTATGAATGCAATATACTTGTTATTGTATAGTTTCATTATTTGAACAATTATTTGACATTATATGTGATACTGTACATAATTATCTTTATCTCTCACTTTTTATCTTTTTTGTATACACACGTCTCAAAAATATATTCCAAAATCAAAAAAGATAACATTCTCCCATTTTAATTTTCAATGAACATTTTCCTGTCACTATATCAGCATAGAATTAAAAATAATGTTACCATTACTTTGGCATAGGATAGGACAAGAAGCAATCTGCCTGATGAATTTGCTTGAGAAAAGCAAAATGCAACGGTCCATAACAAACAGGATTTTCTGATTAGTTTGAAGGTATAATTCTAACCAAATACAAACTACCATATATTATATCGTTACAAGAAAGCAATAACTGAGATTGAGGGGGCAAAAAGAAATGAAGAAAAACAGATTCTTTCTTGCTAATAGGTAAGGTTGTATATTGAAACTAAATGAATCTTGTGTTGTGGTGCTCATTACTCAAGCAGCCAAGGAAAAACAAAAAACAAAATATAAAAAACTTCAATGAGCTATTATTTTCTTGTCTTGGCAAGGGAGCTACTCATGGACTTCTTAACGGATATAATGCTAAAGCAAAGATACTTCATGGCTCCATGCTACTTTTCAGGCAGTCTTTAAGCCCAGACAGGGCTCTACATTTGATAACAACATATACCTCTCCCGTTACATAAAGTTTAGATATAAAGTGGAAAGGAGACTTGCTAGCACAAGCTTCTGTACTGGGCTGAGAAAACCGTTGCGAGTACTCAGAATATTCTTATTTCGTGTTAAAATTCAAAATGGCTGCCACAAAAATAGTTTATAAATATATATGTAGCTCTCCAAATGCAGATTCCACGAAAATGGCTTAGCTCCTTTTTATGGGACATTTATACAACTTTGTGGTTCTATTATTGATAATTTGCAGGCTCTACATAAGGCTCCTACGGTCCTACCCCGCTACAGCATTAGGCATTCTTTCTACAAAACCAAATAAACAACTAAAATTGACTAACTGAAGCTTGCAGTTGAATTAAAAATATGATTGGTTTGATATTGCTCTGCCTTTTATTTCTAAAGTTATACAAATATATCATATTTATGAATCCATTTCTCCCTCACAATTTACTTATACTCTTTTGGTTTGTTTGTAATCAATATATTCCATAATTGTATCACTCTTCCTAACTATCTGTTTGCCTAGTAATGGTCTCCAATCAACACTAGAACCCAAGTCCCATATGCCGATTCATTTTTACCAGTTGACTCAAAATGGAAGGTCCATGCACATTCTTCAATTATACTGCAGAGGTATCACGACCAAAATGTTACGACTTAACTAAGTAAATATTAACAGGAACCACACGAGATAATTGGGTATTTGCACTTGATATGTAACAGGGTCCAGGTGAAACGTGCACCATAAAAGGTCTTTTTAATTTTTGAGTAGCACTAATTAAAATGCTCATCATGAACACTTGAAAAAAGAACAAAAAGAATCACATTACATGAATAGATCAGAAACATTTTGAAGACAATGATATGTTCCGTTGCTAGAATGACAGTGAAAGTCTTCCAACAGGAGAAAATACAAGCAAAATAACAATTACTTCCCCTTGTGTTAGAAAAAAGTTTCATGTTTCAGCTGATACAATACCCATACTATAGTAAGGTCTGAGTTTTTTTGCTGATGAAACTACAATCTTTAAAGCTCTAGAAATTTATCAAATAGAATGAAGGAATTAATTGCCAAATTACTGGAAGCATTCAAATATGTGACCGCACAGAGCTTCACTCATTCACATGAATCAACCAAAATTATTTCAGTAACAAGAAATATGATTCCTTAGACAAAATCAAGTAAACTTTAACATCTCCATTAATAGCATAGAGCGTTGAGGAGAAATTCAGTAAAAAGGGGTATATGTAAAGTGTAAACATTCAAATTGAGTAAAGTCACAACCATGACGCTAAAACAGTAGAGGTATCCCGACTTGACACCTAAGCCTGAAAAACAACCCCAATTTTTAGTGGCCAACATGACCCTCTTAAGATCCACAATTACATGTTACTCTCAATAGCTACGTTGTTCAAATACACAACCATTGAAACCAGAAAATATACATATAAATGTTTACAAGAAACAGAAATCAGGTCCTGTTCACAGGTTCAAGCGCCTCAACAGTGACCACACTATTTCCTCTGATTACCTGCAATAAGAGGGTAAAATTATAGATTTAAAAACCAAGTTCATGCTCTATTAGCTGCTATACATTGACCACTTCTATTTAAAAGACAACGCAGAAATGAGGACTCACCACCATCCCTATGTCATTTTTCTCATTGCCATTCACTTCCACAGTGTTGTCAACAACTAAATTCATAAACTGGTCAAAGCCACGGAGAGTACCAACAACCATGCGATTTGCATTCAGCTTGACTATAAGGAAATACCAAGTAGTTCAGTATAATTTCTCACCTGATTATAAGACATTTTTCCAAATATAAAGCTCTACAATCCATAGGTTTAAGTTTTTATGTTCAACACATATGTGCATAGATATATATCAAGAAGCATTCAAAACACAAGCAGAATTCACAAATAATAAATAAACATGTAATAGACAAGATACACAACAAAAACCAAATAGAACCTCAAAAAAAAAATAAAAAAATAATGCATCCCTGATGAGTAAAAATTTCCGCATAGGTAACATGGGGAAATGGATTTGATGCAGTCAAAAATTGCACACATCCACACAGTCAGTGTTTTGTAACTGTTCAATGAAGATTGGACATGGTTCAGATCTTAAATACCTGTTTTAATTATGATTTATCCAGATACAATGAGAGTCGTCCGATCTTCATCCGACGATTATAAATAGCCTGACTGCGTAAATGCGTGATTTTACCAACTGCAGGAAATCCGGATCCGGTAACATAGTAACTAATAAGCGTGTTCCCACAGCCCCTCAAAAAATAAAATATAAACAATAAAAGAGTAATGATACTCTCACTATCACAAGCACTCTTCAACACTTATCACTGTAGGCTAAAATTGTTCGCAGCTCTCACACATAACGTGAGACAATCATTGTCTAAGAAGTAATACAACAACTTGAGATGTCACATATTCATAGCGTAAACCCTAAAGTAAGAAATACCTGTTGAATTAACAACCAGGCTAAAACATGCTCCATTCCACACAACAATCTTCATCAAAGAAAATCAAACTGCTTAACAATACTGAACTCGACGCGAGAGTTAAAATACAAAGATAGTGAAAAAAAGGAGTTTAAGGATATTCCCATGGCCCTAAAAATTAGGGCACCCACACTCCAGCTCGAAAAGCCTCATACGATGTTTTAAAAAAATAAAAAAAACGAAGACACGAACACGTTCATTTCAAATACAGAATAAGAGAAGCAACAAATACAGAATCACACTTACTCTGAAGCTTCTTGTCCATGTACCTGCCGCATCCCCCAAAGAAGAAAAAAAAAAGATAATTGCAGATTAATACCCAGCGAGGGTAGCAGAACTTCAACAATTAAAAAATAAAATAAAATTGAAGTGGAAAATGAGAGAAGCACTTACTTCTTCAAATCCGGTGGTTGCCCTGACCTGCTCATGGTGATGAGATGAGATGAGATGAGATGAGAGAGAAGCGAACAACGAACGAAGAAAATTTGGTTCCCTTTACGGAGGCTATTGTTCCCTTTTCGGAGGTGCCAAACAAAACCTCAATTTTACTCGCTCCAAACCCTAACTTCAGAGGCTGACTCTCTTTTTCTTCATTCGTTAAAGCCAAGCCCAGAACATGAAAACTGGTCAAGGAAACTTGGGGTGCTTAAGCCCATAGATCTGATGGCCTTAATCAAGGAGCAAAATGAGGGAAGCCCAATTCAATATCTAATACAAGACCCATTTATTTAAACTTACAAGCTAAAAAGTGATTTTTAAAAAACAATTTTACACAGTCATCCAATCACAAAACCACCATGTATAGTAAGTTTGTTGACTTTTATAATAACTACCTTAAAAGTCATACCAATGGTGATTTTTGATTGATTAACTGTGTAAAAGTTTTTACATTGACAATACATAGTCATTAAATCTTATAATAATCAATTTCTATTTTGAAAGTTGGTTTGATTTCTACTTTTTTAAAAATTAACCAAAGTTACTTTTCAAAATAATTAAAAGCCTTTTTTTTCAAAATTTTGATTTTCTTAAAATTTTAAATAAATATACTAAAAAATTTTAAATTAATTTTTTAAATAAAAATGATTTTTCATTAAAAAACGAAATAAATGAGTTCATAGTTTGACACAATATATATCGCATCAATTAAATAATTCTTTTTTGAAAATCTATTAATTAAATAATTGAACAGTTGGCAAAGTATCATTTAAATATAAAAACTTGGAGGAAGAGTTTTGCCGTTCACAGTGGTCCTACTTAGCTTGAACATAATTGTCTCTCGTGAAAGATACTTGTGATCTATACTAAAAAAAGTATCATTTAAATATGATCAAAAGTGGACCAAAAAATAAATCATCAAATAATCCTGCGGTCATTTTTTAGTCTTTTCCTACATTTCACTAATTGTAAATGAGTTAAGGTGGGAAAAAATGTCCTAGAGAAGTGTATTGGATTGAGATTTTAAAAAAGTTTAAAATACTTTTTTTATAAAAAAAATTGTGATATTTGGTCAAGATTTTTAAATAATATAAATAAATCTTGTGCTACTCAATCACGACTACAACTATTAAGACTTTTTAAACAAAGTGTCAAAATCTAATACTATTTAGTTAATACTTTTTACAACTTACACAAAGTTTTCTGGTAATAAAAAACATACAAATTTCAATAGATTACTTTATAAGATAGATTTTTGTATGACTTTTTAGTAGAATGTATAAATATCACACTTATCCAACAATCATACCCAGACCCTTAAAACTTTCTTACTCTCATTTCTTCTTTTTTTGCCATTGCCAAACTATTGTTTCTCTCATCTCTTATAATCTATTCTCTTTTCGTTAAAGTGATATATACGTTGGTATAGTTCTTTCTTTCAATCTACACACCTTTTTCACAATCAGTAAAAGACCTTTTTATTATTTTTTGTCTTTAATAAACTTGTTTGAATGAATTCATTATGTGTAACACCAATAGACAAATGTCAAAATTGCAAAAAGATAACTGACCTTTTTCTGTATTCGGTCAAAATGCATAAAGACAATCTTCTACCTTATAGAGAGTATATTATAAATTGATTTTATTATGGAAACATTTGTCTTGCATTTTTTTTTAACACAATTACATTAATGTGGATCATCATCATTTTGCAATGGTTGGCGGCATTTAAACATTCAGACTTGCATGTCTTCTTGAAACACGGGCAAGGTGATGGAGGCTGGTAGCCCTTAAGGCAACCCATAAGTTGCCGCTACAAACTTCATCTCCAAAAATCATATTTTGATTGTGCATCAACTATAGCAATCGTACTTAAATTATTAGATAATTCTAATCAGTGATAACATTATTGTTATCATCTCTATTACAAAACTGTATATGAGATTTTTACCTCACTACGGCCCCTTTAAAACCTTAAAAAAAATTAAGGACCGTGGCGATTATTTATTCTTTGATATATCCTTAAAATAGATAAGATTCAATTTTATCGGATGCTACCAATTGAATTCTGCCAGCATGAGTGTATAATAATTAATAAACGATAAAGTTCAGTTATAACATATACCAAATAATAAACGATTGAATAGATTTTTTGTCATAATTCATTTATCGGAAAAAATATTATACACACGTGAACATCCACTTGTCAATTGTTTTCATGATGCATTGAAAAACAATTGGTCATAATTCGTTTATTGGAAGAAATATTATGTTAAGATTTTTTCCTATTAAAAATCTTAATTTCAATTACTTTTAATTTTTTCTTGTATATTAAAATATCCTTTTTTATTAGACACCCAAAAACCTGCAAACAATCTTGAGGCTGGTAACTCATGTCAAGGACATATCATCAGCCTTAAATGGGGGCACGCGAAGCATCTTGAAAATTTTAATATTGGTGTCCTACGTAGGTCGAGTTCACCCTCATTTAAAACCTAACCTAATTAAATTTAATTGGATTAGACTTGAGTTTTTGTTTTTGTAGTGATCGAACCGGACTTTAAATTGGGTTAGGTAATAGGATTGCATAAAAAATCTAAAAATTTGAAAAAGATAAAAAAAAAAACAGAGAAAATAGGAAAAATAAAATACATAATTAATTGATTAGTTCAACTCATCTAATGCATGTTTAAATTAAATTAAAATTTGAATAACTTAAGTGAAATGTGTTAAAAATGTATCAAGTAATATAATATTTATTTTTTTATTAATTAAATAAGTGGTATGACATAAATCTATTAAAATCTAAAATACAAAATCCTGATTATAAAAGCCATTTAAAAAAAAAATCTTATAAGTTATTACATTCTTACATAGTCTTTTAAAATTCACAAGACTTTTTTATTTCAAAATAATCTTTTAAAATCTCAATTGATTATACACTCTTAGCCTTTTTTAAAATGTCCATCAACATAGGAACGTTTTTTGGTTTAAGTGATAAAAAATTTTGTTTCTTTTAAGTAATGTTTCTGGGGAGAGTTTTGCTCTCTTAAATTGATTCCCTCAACTTAACTTAGATTATACTGAGGATTTTTCTTTAAAGAAAAATGTCTATCACATATGTTGAGGTTAGCTTTATTTAGAGTTTGGTAGAATTAATTTTTAAAAATTAATATTAAAATTAAAAATAATTAATTTATATTAAGAATAATATTTTAAAAATAATTTAATAAAATAAAATATATTTTTAAATATATAGGTATATTTTTAAGAAGTTATAAATTTTATTCTGATATCAAAATTACTCGCTGAAAAAGTCTTAAAATGTTTACTTCCTTTAAAATCAAGTTTACTTACCTAAGTAATTTTTTTTACCTATTGATATATATATACATATGTATATATATATACATATATGTATATGTATATACAATACATATACATATATGTATATGTATATACATATACATATATGTATATGTATATACATACATATATGTATATGTATATGTATATACATACTATATATGTATATATATATAATTTTATATTCACACATGTCGTATATAATTTTAATTTATATAAACATGTGTTTTTAAAAATATTATTTTTGTAAATATATTTACATCTATGTATACTTTAGATATATACATAATTTTAAGCCTTATTTTCTGTCATGTAATTAAATATAAATTAGTTAGGTGGAAAAAAAAACATTTTTTTCTTAAAAAAGTTAATAAAATATTAGGTGAGTCAAAAGACACTATAAAAGACAAAATATCCATATTGAAATTATTGTAACAATAAATTACAAAAAGATAAAAAATATATATATATATAATACAGTATGCTTTTTTAAATAATTGAGGTATTGATGTGCTTTTATGTCAAAAGTTCACTCCTATATGTAGACTTGGCAATAAGGCGATGCGGGTTTTGCCTCCTCCATCCCCAACCCTAATCCCCAAAAAAATTTCTAACCCCGTCCCCAATCCTCTGCAAGGATAAAAAACAGTGCTCATCCCTGTCCTCAAAGTTAGGGAAAACCCAACCTTACCCTCAGTCAAAGCAAGAAAAACCAGTCAAAGTTACGGTGGGTTCAAGCAGGTACCAACGAGTGTGGGTTAATTTGTCATGCCTACCCATATGTTATATTTATTTATAACTTAACTATTAATCAATTTGTACATAGATATTAATGTGGAAAAGAAAATTTAATTTTACTCTAATAAAATAAATTTTTCAATAAATCAGTTAAGATATATACAAATTTTAAATTTTTAAGATTATAAATTTTAAATTTCAGGGAGAAAATTAAAACATATATACAAATTCAATTTACTTTTTTTCCATATAATTTAATCTAAATTAATTAGATAAAATAAATTTCAATTTAATTAGATAAAAGAAAATAATAAATTTGTTGGATAAGAGGTAACAAATAAGATAGAAATATATGTATACATTTTTGAAAAATTAATTTAAAAACACAATATTAAAATTATAATGCAATGCTATTTTCTCTACTAAAAACACAGTATTAAAATTATAATGCAATGTTATTTTCCCTACTAATTTAGTCATTAATGTAATTATGTAACCAAAAAAGACATTAATGTACTTTCGTGAAAAATATTGACCCCATGTTTTATTTATTTATTTATTTTTATTAGTAATCTCCGTATTAATCCCTTTATATATAGATATCAACATTTATAATAAAATTCTATTTTTCCTATACATGAATATATTGAAATTATAGACATAAAAATTTGATTTGGATTTGTTGTAGTGAACAATTGATGATAAAAACAAATGAAGAAATTATTATTTTTTTGTCTCTAATTAAATGTAAATTAGTTAAGTAAAATGTGTCAAATTAATTTTGTTAGACAAACAATTGCTAAATAATAAATGTAAAATTTCCTTACATTAAAAATATTCAAAATAATTTAAAGAAAAAATCAAACTGAATGAAAAAAATTAACGTACAAAAGATATTGAAAAGTAATCTTAAAATATATCTATTTAACATACTAATTTATAAGATGATTTATGGAGCATAATATTAATAGAGTGAGTTATATATAGTTCAATACAAGGCGCAAAATTCTAACACATTAATTAGTGTATGACTTATATATATTTGTGGGGCATAATATTAGTAGTGTGAGTTTATATATATATATATATATATACACACACACACACGTGTGTGTGTGTATTTCAACAACGTATTTACATTACCTCCAAAACTATTTCTAAATCATTTAGTGTATATAATATCTTTCTAATAAAACATGTTTAAATTAGTTATAATTTAAAGTAATTTATACAAATTAAAAAAAATTTATTTATTAAAATTAAAAATTTATATTATTTTGTTGCTTATAATAATATTTTTGCATTGAAAACTATATATAGTTAGATTAAAATTAATCAATTTTGATTAAAGTTAATTTATTTTGATTGAAATTAATTTATATTGATATAAATTTAAATAATTCAAACAATTTATGTTGATTGATTATTTATAATAAAAAAATTCAAGTACTTTATATAAACCAAAATTTTTGAATGGTTATTAAAAAATATTGTTAGTGATGTTGGATATCAATTACTTTTTAATTAGTTGATTGTTTTTAATTAAGATAAATACAAAATCAACACTAAAATTAAAATGTGAAAATGTCTTAAATACAAATTGGCAGATAAATAAACATTTATTTTCAACCATGTACCACAATTAAAAACGTAATAAGAAACTTTTTTAAGACAACGGTCAGTAATAAAATGCGTTAAAATTAATTAAGTGAATTAATAGTTTAAATAAATTGATACACATGACCTTTAGCATATCTCATAAATAACACGTTTGTATTTCAATAAAACTTAATTTTAATTTCGATCATAGAGTTATTTTTCAGTGAACACAATCCATGGCCATTAAAGAAGAAAAAAACTAATTTGCATTCATACTCATTTATTCCCACATTTATACAAATAAAAATAAAAAAAAACTAATCACCAATCTATATACATTAAAAATGATTACATTGCCACATTGAAATTTAAATAACAAATTTTTGCCCTTTTTGAATCCAGTAGCAACACAAAAAAAATTTCTAGTCATGACCAATTTTCGTAGTCTATTGAGATACATTAAAAAAAAATACTCCAATTGTATTTCATTCACATCACGTAACAAATTAAAGAATGAAAAATTCAAATTTTGCACAAAAGCTAAAAAAATCCATAGGTAAAAACCTACTGTTGAAATCATGAAACAAAAAAAAAAAATCAAACAATACATACAATGTTATTAATACAATGAATTGAATAATATGAATTAAAACAACATCTTCCTGTATCAGATAAAATGAATATTTCCTTGTTAACTAGCTTTTACTTAGAAGCAAGTTCGCAAATAGACTTTTCTTTAAAGTCTTTCTCCACTTCATCATTCACTGAATAGATTAAAATAACTCATGTCATTTCAATCATAGGAAGAAAAAAGGAAGAAAATACTCCTAATTTTTTTCCTCAATAAACTAAGATAGTCTTCCATATTTTGCAACAAAGAATATCAACAGTTACTCCTATATATATTGTTTAAATTGTTTAAATTACTAATTATGTATTTATGTTATGAAATTAACATAAATCTTGTAAGATTTCTTAATTTGAATATGATATAAAATTGAATTAGAATATATATTAATACTATCATTTAATTTGAATCAGAATATATACTTTATTATTAATTTGAATGTTTAAATCATAAAAATCACATTCATCATAATTTCTTTAATTACTATGATTATGTATTAGAATATAATACTATGAATTAATTTGAATCAAAATATATACATTTATTATTAGTTGAAATTTTTAAATCATAAAAATCATATTGATCATAATTTCTTTAATTACTATAATTATGTATTATAATATATATTAGCACTATCAATTAATTTGAATCAAAATATATACTTATATTATTAGTTTCAATGTTCAAATCATAAAAATCATATTAATCATATATAATTTCCTTAATTATGTATTAGAATATACATTAACACTATTAATTAATTAGAATCAGAATATATACTTGTATTATTAGTTTGAATGTTCAAATCATAAAAATCATACTGATCATAATTTTTTTAATTACTTTAATTACTATAATTATGTATTTTATGAATTAAAAATAAAATAAAAAAATGGATAGCATTTTGGTAAAAAAATAATCAATATGGTATTGCCACATAACATTTGTTTATATAGCAAAACCTTCTTCTATGATATATAAATATAATAGATAATAAATTCCATTTTTTACGTGGCAATTGGCAAACGCGATTTTAACGCAAAATAAACCAGCTCACTATTGTGTCCTTTCATTTTACACAGTCAAAGCACAAAAGTCACCGTCGCTTTTGGCCATTGCTGTTCAAACTTGGCGACTGGAATGGGACATTAATTTTCTATTTTCTTCATGTCAATCATGAATCACATTTGTTTAGCAACTTTGTCCTTGCATTATAAATAACGCTTCCCAAGCAACTGATTTTTGTACGGTCTCCAAGCAACTTTACTCTTTTATGTTTTGAATAAATAATAAATGCATTGTGTAAAAGTTATTTACACTATCATTTAATCATAAATTATTATGTACAGTATGTTTATTTATTTTTATAACATATACTTTAAAATTATACTAAAATTATTTCTGATTAATTCACAGTATAATATATATTTATTAAACTCTTACATTTCTATAATAATTTTTACATGTCTTGAACAAATGTCAATCACTAAATAATATTTTCTATTAGATTATGTTTTGTAGTAACTTTTCAAAAATTTATATAGAAAAGTATTCTTTCTTTATTTGAGATATACTATTATTATATTGTCCTTTATGACCAAAAAAACAATTATATTGTCCTTTCATCTTTAATTAAAATATACATTTCATTCTCAAATAGATTAAAACTAGTATGTAGACCTGTACAGTACATGGAAAAATAGTATTTGATTATTTTTTAATTAATATTTAATATTAAAAATTTTCAAGGTAGATATATCTTTTATTAATATATAAATTTTTAAATATATTTATTTTAATACTTATTATAAAAAAGGACTAATTTTTTATAAATTTAAAAATATTGAAATCAAAATTAAGTGAATGAATGAAACAATATAAATTTAAGAATACACATTTACATGATTAGAAGTTAGTACAATTTATATCATGTATCACATTCATTGGTGTTAAATTTGATATGTTGTGATGCATGAATAAATTATACGTGTGAGAAATATTTTCTATTATTTTGAAAAACAATTTATACGTAAAATAAAAATTAAAAAATAAAAATTAATATTTTTCATTATAATTAAATTAAAAGTTAGAGAAAACAGGTCATGCATTGACAGTGTAAAGTAGTTTTACACTGTTATCCAATCACAAACCACCGTTTATTGCAAGTTTGTTAACTTTTATAATAAATAATTTAAAAGTCATATCAATGGTGATTTCTGATTGGTTGACAGTATAAAACTTTTTACACTGACAGTGCATGACCATTAAACTCTAAAAATTATTTGATAACTAACTTCTTTTCATATATTAAGGAATATAAATAAATCATCAAATAATTACCTACTTCATTTTTATAAGATACATGTACATAAAAAAATAATTAAGAATCACACCCATCAATTACCACAAATTCTCATCAACTCCATAAATTAATCATCTATTTTATTTTTTATTCATAAAAATATTAATAATAAAAATATCAATAGTAATGATATCACCACGCAATGCATAGGAATTTTATCACCGTAATAAAAAAAAGTCTTTAATAAATTAGTTAGATGAGAAAATAACAAATAAAATAATAAGTAAGATTTATTTAAAAAATATTAAGTTTTTAAATATTAAATTAACATGGAAACGCAATTAGTAGGCCTACAAAGAATTACCCTTACCCCCAATGCCAAATTCTATTTTAATTTTTAATTTAGCGTATTTACTAAAGAAAATATCGTGGATCAATTAGATATTAAATTTCAAAAAAATCAATGTCATTGATTGGCATGTAATTACTTGTTGTTGATAGAAATGTTTAATGGTAGAATTAACACTTGACAATATAAATTTCAAATTCATACTTCCAAAAAAAATTATTTAAAAATTAAGAATTATGTATCAAATGAGTAAACCTTTTTATATGTGAGTTATATGTACAAACTTTAACCATTAAATGTAAACTTGAACAAAAAAAGATCTCTATATAAAATTAACTTCTTAATATTAACCATTCAGATATGATTTATAACTTGTCTAATATGAATAAATGAATAATTATAACTATTTGATGTTAAAATTATTAAATATAATATATTAATCTTAAATAGATAATTTATATTTCATACTATTAATTCTTTAAGATATTTTACATTATTTTAATAATATGTAATATTATCTCTTGTATGTTTATTATCATTTATCTTTAATTGACTTTTATTTTTTCAAGTACTACATGGATAAAACTATCTATTTTATTTTAAAAAAATAATTACAATGTAACTAATATCTAAATCAAATTATTAATAGATTTAAATTAAAAAAATAAATATAAAATTTATATTTAATAATTGTAACAATGAAATAAAAAATTTAATTTACAAACAAACATAAAAATGATAGATTGAAAAGATATAAGAGGTTGAGCAAAATATCTAAAAACGCTATTGTTGGAGAGAAACTTCTAAAAACACAATCGTGGAAGAATAACTCATAAAAATGTTTTCAGTCAACGTAGTTATTTTGATATATATATATATAAAGAGAGAGAGAGAAAGAGAGAAAGGGCGACTCTTGTGAGAACACTTACTTATGTGAGAACAACTAATGACAACTATTGGATCAAGATTAAAAATAATAGACCATAGGATTAAAACCCAATTGTAAACAACCCTAAACCTAAATTCATTTAAAACCACAATCACAACTGTCGTTGCCATCACCACCACTGTCATCACCACCCCATTGCAACCATCACCCCTACCGTCGTTGCCACAGTCACTAATGGTTGAGGGGGGGGGCGACCTTGGTAAAGGTGGTTGTGGTTTTAAGTGAGATCACTGCTATTGTTGTTGTCACTGCCCCCACCAGCGACAGTGGAGATAATGACTATAATGGTGGTTGCACTTAAAACCACAACCATCGCTATCATTATCACCGTCACCACCACTACAGCTACCACCACCATCGTTGTTGGCGACAATGATAGTGGTGGCGATGGCAATCACGGTGATGGTTATGGTTTTAAATGAATTTAGGATTTTTGGTTGTTTATAATTGGGTTTTAATCCTGATGGTCTATTTTTTTTAATCTTTATCTAACAATTGTTATTAGTTGTTCTCATGTTCTTATATAAGCAAGTGTTTTCACAGGAGTTGCTCCCTATACACACACATATACATACATGCGTGTGTGTGTGTATGTGTGTGTGTGTGTATATATATATGTATATAAGGATGGAAAAATGGGCTTGGCCCGTTGGGCCAACCCGTTTAGCCCACTATTTTTGGCTAGTTGAGACAACATTATTAATCCACTAG
This sequence comes from Spatholobus suberectus, assembly GCA_004329165.1. Classification (NCBI taxonomy): domain Eukaryota; kingdom Viridiplantae; phylum Streptophyta; class Magnoliopsida; order Fabales; family Fabaceae; genus Spatholobus; species Spatholobus suberectus. Next base: position 13,286,822 of record CM014732.1, on the reverse strand, counting down.
CCCGTTGGGCCAAATCATTTTTTTAATTAAATAACAAATAATAACCTACATTTGGCATGTAATATTACATTTAGGGTTTTTTTTAGGAAACAATAATTAGGCGTGCAATTGAACAAAAACAACACACAATAGGATACACATGTAGGATTTAGAGCTAATGGTTTGTGAGAAAATCTTAGAATAAGGAAAAGAAGTAGTAACATAGATATATTTAGTCAACTTATCTAATTAAAATTAAAATTTTATAAGCATGACTCATAATAAAAATTACCTTAAATTATTGAAATAAGAGTCTCATAATTAAAAACGTATTTATCTATTTAATGCTTTTAAGAATTTCATTAAAAATATTCTCATGTATGTTTTTTAATTTTTCAACTTTTCTTTTTTCTTTTTTTAATTTTAGTGGGCTAGCCCGCCGACCCATCCTTAAATGAGACGGATTGCATTTTTCAGCTTATTTTTCAAAAACGGGCCTAGCCTGCCCTGGCCCATTTTAGGCGAGCCAAAATGAGTTGTGTCGGCCTGTTTTGCCATCCCTACACACACACACACACACACACACACACACACACACACACACACACACACACATATACACACACATATATATCCGTATATATATGGATGGGGATTAAGTTATTCCAAGAGTAACTTTAGCTAGAGTTACTTCATTCAATAACTCTTGACATATATTAAATTTCAATGATCCAACCGTTGAATTAAAAGTTCTTATTAAATAGATTAAGTCTATAAATTTTTATAAAGTTTGAAAATTATTTGATACTTCATTAAATAAATTCAAATTAACGTATAATATACTTTTATAAAATATAAGTAAATGCTAAGTATAAGATTACTTAACTACGAATATCCGGTTTATCTAAAATTTGGTATGTATGATCATTGAGATAATATCAAAATATTTGATAGTTAGATTGTTAAAATTTAATATATATTAAGAGTTATTGATTGGAGTAACTATAGCTAAAGCTATGCTTGGAGTAACTTGATCCTCAACCCCCCCCCCCCCAACACATATAAGATTGTCAATTACAATTAAAGGTGCAAATGGGTTAGAATTGACCCGCGAACTCAATCAACGCAATCCAACCCATTTACATTTCAACAAGTTGGGTTAGCTTCATTTTGATTGAGCCAATTATAATTGGATTAGGTATCAAGTTAATGAGTTCCCAACCTGATCTACATATAATATTATTAATAAAATAATAATTATTCTAATTCTATCACTTATCAATGTTGCATAGTGTACACTATCATTTTGATAGTGGTATGATTATGCATGTTTATTGTTTAGCTAACTTTTGCATATTTCTAATTTTGAATGAGTTGAACTATATAGATGCTTCATTTTTTTTTTCAAATTTTCAAAATACATTAATATTTCAATCAGTAAATCTAACTAACCAACACAAAACCAACCTAATTAAGGTTGGGTTAATTTTAGTTGGGTTGCTTAACAAAAAAGAGAGAACCCGGCCAACCCAACCCAACCCAACTATGTTTAATTGGATTGAGTCTTAAATTAGGCTAAACTCAACCTACTTACATCCCTAATTACAATATAATCAACGATGTCAATATAATCTATGTTTAGCTCTTTAAAATAAAAAACTACTTTAAAATTAAAATTCAAAATAAGAGTTTTAAAAATAAAGTAGAATGCTTGGCAAATAACCTTGCCTTTTAAACATGTGGTTAGGGGTTCAATTCTCAGATCCGTGTGTATAGAAAAATATCTGTTACGAGAGGTCATTACTTTAAATCGACCTCAGTATCTTAAAGGATTAGTCATTGAATTTCGACGAAGAGATATCCTTAGTTCACTCAAAAAAGTAAAGTAGAAGTTGTTTGATAATTTTTATTTATTTTAACTTAAAAAATATGTCCTAAGTGAAAGGGTGAGAGACATAAAAGGATAGAGACAAGAGAGTAAGAAAGGAGAGAGAGGGGGGAGAGAGAGAAATAAGTAGGGAGAGAGAAAGTGAAAAGATAAACTAAAGGCCTATTTGTTTATTGTTATTGAAAAATGTTTTCTATTTTAAAAACAAAAAAAAACTTACTAGATAATAGTAGTTTTTGAAAATTATTTTCAAAATTAATGTCCCTTTTTGAATTTTAAAATAGAAAAATCATAATATGTTTAAATTGTTTTAGCTTTGTACTCATGTTCTTTCTTCCATTTTCACATTTTCTCCTTTTTCTACCTCTAAAAATTATTTTATATAATAGTTTTAAAAAATTAAGAAAATACAATCAAACAATAACACACCCTAATTTTTTCAAAATTAATATATCTTTTTTAGTTTTTAAAATAGAAAAATCATAATATCTTTAAATTATTTTAGTTTTCTACTCATATTCTTTCTTACACTTTCACATTTTCGCCCATTTCTACTTCTAAAAATTATTTTATAAAATAGTTTTAAAAAATTAAAAACATACAATCAAACAACAACACGCCCTAATTTTTTCTAAAAATTTATTTACCTAATTTAAAAAAAAAACTTATTTTTCTTTTTTCTTTTATAAAAAGTTTTTTTTTCTTACTAATTTTTCAAAAGTTTGACACACCTTCTTTTACAAAGAAGAGTAACTAAAAAATTGAGACAAACACTAACGTGATGTAGACATGTTATTATACATTTTCATTAAATGGTAAGGCAGATTTAAGATTAAAATTTTTTTGATACTAAAAATCAATTATTATACAATAAATTAAAATATCTAATTTGGAGAGTGAGAACTTCATTTTCCTCACTTTTTTAATTAGAGATTCTCAACAGTTTCTCTTCTCTCATTGAGAGATGCATTTCACACATTATTTTTGCAATTAGTAAAAAAATCTCTCTCGATTATCTCAAATTATCCTTCTTTTATCTTCATTTGTATACTTAATTTTCTTAGTCACTTATTCATTTTAATTTAAAAACAAGCTTTATGTCACAATTTAAATTATTAATTATAAATTTAAAACATAATTTATATATTTAAAAATATTTATTTATTTAAAATAAATTTTAATTATAATATAATTTAAAATTTTAAAATATTTATTTATTATGAATTTTAATTGCAATTATATTTAAATAAATATTTATCACGTGCACAAGCTAAAATATTAGTTGAGTTAGACGACCAAATTCAAGAAAAAGAAACTAAATTTAAAATAAAAATAAAGTTCAAAAATATTTTTACCAAATAAATATTTTATTTCTTATATTATTTACTAAAAGACTAAAGGCTCCATCATTTTTTTTTACAGTCAACGAGTATACTTCGCCGAAATATGTATAGTATGAGAATGAGAATGCACTACCAATCATGGAATGCGAGAACACCATCACTGTCAAAATGCATTCATGACATTACCTGAGTCAAATTGTTATTGGGATATATTCTAGACTAAATTTGTTATTATGTTAATATGATTTCAAAACTGTAATTGAATCAGTCAAATATTTGTTCAAAGTTCAATAGTTTAATTGTGTTTGAATTATAGTTGAATTAATATTAATAAAAATAAAAATAATTAAATAATATTAAAATATAATATCATAATTTTATAACTACTAAAAATAAAACATCATTTTATATGTTTTTAACACTCAAAATACAAATAAAAGTCCAAATTAAATATATCATAATATTTTAATTTTAATTTTAATAAAATGTAACAATGTTTATTAACGGTATCAAGTTTACATCTAAAATAAAAAAGGAAATGATAAACTAATATAATATAAAATTATAAGAAATCAAGATATAAAACATTGTAAATTAATATAAATGACTAAATTATATGTTTTATAAGAAAAAAATTAATAATAATTGATAAAATAATTTATATCTATTTGTAATTTTTATTAAATATATGTTTTTATTTACCTTAAAAATATTTTAGATTAAATTTTAAAAAAATATAAAAATATAAAAATTGAAAAGTACTGGTTGAAACCAGTTTTTTGCACCGATTGGTCAATAAACCAGTTTTCAGTCATACTCATACCAGTTGAACTGCCAGTCTGATCTGAAGAATACAAATGTGAACCAGTACATTATTTCGAAATTAATGATGAAAAAGTTAACCTCTAAAATTAATGACTAAAAAAGTGATGATAATAACAGTAAGAACAATAAGTTAAAATAGACTCAATTAAACAACCAAAGCATTTAAGGAAAAGGGAAAGAAATATCTAACATTAAATTTTCCTTCTAAAACGAATTTCCATACTAAAGAAAACAAAATTACTTGAACCTCTATAATTTAAAAAATTAATTAAAAACTCAATTAGATATTTTAATACACACATTGTAAATATTTAAACTTCAACAAAATAGTTTTTTTTTTAAAAAACCCTAGTAATATTACTTGAAATTTAATTTATGTCCAAAAATAAACTTATATAGGTTTGAGAAATTATATATATATATATATAGAGAGAGAGAGAGAGACACACACACACACACACACACACATTCAAGTAAATTTTCATTAATATTTGTGAGAACAAATAATAATAAAGATATCAAAATACTAATTTTATTTTCTTATAATAGGAAAACTAGAAAAAATTGATTTTACAATTATTATATAAAGAAAATTATCTCTTAATCAAAATTAAAATTAAAACAAATAAGCTATCTCTTAATCAAAATTTTGAATCTTCAATAGAGGAGAGTGTAAAGGATATTTTGCTCATAAATTACATAATTATTGATCTTAATCAAAATTATATCATCAAGGCTGTGTTTATTTATATAATTGGCAATTACAATTTAATTAATGATGTCAATGTAGGCTATGTTTAGCTCTCTCTTTTGTTGTTGTTTTACTTAAAAACTACTTTAAAATTAAAGATGTTCTAAGAGAGGGGGGGGGGGGGGGTGGGAGGACATAAAAGGAGTAGGTAGATAGAGACAAGAGAGGAAGAGCAAGGAGAGAGAGAGAGAAAAATTCTATTTACTTTTAGAAAATGTTTTTTATTTTTATTTTCTGTTTCACTTTTAATTATAAGACTATCACTTTGTTTTTAATCTGTTTCTTGTTTTTAAACATTTAAACAAAAAATAATGAAAACAACTTTTTTTGTATTCTTTGTTTCTTGTACAAATATTGGAAAACAAGAAATGGATTGAAAATAAGGTGATAATTTTGTAATTAAAAGTAAAAATAGAAAATGTTTTCTCATAAAAAAAGAGTCCTAAAGGCCTATTTGTTTCTTGTTTTTGAAAAATGATTTCTATTTTAAAAATAAAAAAATACTTGATAATAATTGCTTTTGAAAATTATTTTCAAAATTAATATCTGTTTTTTGGTTTTTAAAATAGAAAAAAATTAGAATATCTTTAAATTGTTTTAGTTTTTTACTCATATTCTTCCTTACACTTTCACATCTTCTCCCATTTTTACTACTAAAATTATTTTTTTAAAATTATCTTCTAAAATAGTTTTAAAAATAATAAAAACAAAAATACAATGAACAAATTATTTTCTGAAAAATTATTTACCTAATTATTTTTACAAAAATACTTGTTTTTTTTTATAAAAAATATATATATATATATTTTTTAGTAAATTTTCAGAAGTTATGTTTGGCATATCTTCTCTGTTTAAAAAGAAGAGTAACTAAAAAGTTAAAACAAACACTACCATAACATAGACCTCTTATTATATATATATATATATTGTATATAATGACTGTAACAAAGTTAGAATTTAGGACATTGTGTATATTACTTAGTGTGTGTTTGGTTTCCATTTAGAAACCCACAAACGTCCGTTTAACGGAAAAGCAACAAATTCTTACTTCCTATTTTTCTGCTTTGGAAAGTGAAAATTTCCATTTGCATTGATGCAAACGGATATCCAAACACACCCTTAGTCTTAACCCTCCACCATTAGGACCAACCTAATGAGTTATCTGTTATACATTTAAGACAATGGAAAATTTCGATACTAAAAATTAAGTTAGATGACCAAATTCAAGAAAAAATAAAATAAAATAAATTAAAGTTCAAAATTATTATTTACCAAATAAATATACTATTTCTTATATAATTTACTTGAAGACCCAAGGCTCCTTTTTTATTTTTACGGTCAACGAGTATAGTTCGTCGAGATGTGCAGTACTGAGATTGAACTATCAATCATGGGTCACGAGAATACAAGTACACGTTGGCGACATTGCCTGAGTCAATTTGTCCCCACGGAACAACAAATTTATGCCCGGCTTTCCATACACTTGTCTTTGTGTTAAGGGCTTTCATTTCCATAGTCAATCGATCTCTACTTATCAGAATATATTACTATTGACTATTTAAAGCCGTCTCTAACCCTTTGCAGTCTTCGATCCTATCATATTTTACCCTTTGAATTGTCGAGTCCCCTTATTTTTTTTGCATACTTCCGTACAAGTCGTGGTGTTTACGGCAAGAGTTTGGCGAGTTGGTGGTTGGTGTTTTTGTACTAAAATATAATGTCGGGACAAAAAAGAAATATGAATGTATGGATGTCAATGATTCTGAGGATATTCTTCATCGTGTTTATCTTTAAAACGCCAATAAAATTAGTTTCACATTAACTCCATCAACTTCGTGGTTACTTCACGATGACGATGACAGAATCAGTTATCTTTTTTATTTTTATTTTTGTCATTATTGGATTGGAGTGATGGAGTTGTAGAGTATTATGGTGTTTTAATTTAAAACATCCATTGTCTAGTTAAGCTGAAAGCTTGATTCATTGTTAAAACATTATAATAAATTAAACCATTCTGTTCGTTGAGTGGTCACTTAGCTTTACTTAAATTGAGATTAAACATGAAGAGCTATCCTGGGTGTAGGTTGCACGTATAAAAATGTAAAATTCAAATTAGAGGTGAAGGGCGGTCATCGATGTAGGTATAAGAATCTAAAAATCGAATAACTACAAGTCATTTGTAATTTTAAACAACAATGATGCGGAATGGACCGCTAGTTAATACGCCAGCAGTAGTATAATAGTGTTCTATCGTTTTTATGAATGAATGCCTGATGTTTAATTAGATGTCAACAATATCAACTTTTTTAGCCCTGACCAACCAATTGTTTCGCCATTGCATTGGCTTGTATACTTTGGCCAATGGCCACCCAACAATAGTGAAATTGAAACCACGCCAACTATATTATACTAATGTTTTTAATGTGCCGTACATTACGAATGTTTGCTTAATTGCTTTGGGTGCTTTCTGAGTTCTTTACCAATATAATAATAATAATAATAATAATGAAAGTTGGAATAAAAAATTGAGATTACTTTTCCACATTCAAAATATTCAACGGTCCTCTATTCCAAAGAAAGAAACTACTCTTTAATTTAATTTTTTTCATGCCTCTCATACTCTAGTTAGCAGGTTATCTTACTCAAATATATATAATCATAAATCATCCCTTCACCTTGCACAATAGCCAATTCCTCTATATTTCTCTCTTCCTATATCTGTGTTCCTCATCTTCCTTAAACATGCTACGAAAAAAGATGGTATCGTTCAAGAAACTGGCAAAAAAGGTGAGGGCTGTAGGTGGACTTAACTCTGACCCTGACCCTGCTCATCATGAGTGTTTGCTCAAGGGATATGAAGAAGAATTTGCCACTAAGATACCCCCAGTTGGGTTTTTTGCACTTTACGTTGGGGAAGAGCGCCAAAGATATGTGGTTCCAACCCGCTACCTTTCTCACCCCTTATTCAAGATGCTGTTGGAGAAGGCTTACAATGAGTTTGGGTTTTCCCAGAGGAATGGCCTAGTGGTTCCATGCAGTGTTTCCACATTTCAGGAGGTTGTGAATGCTATAGAATGCAACAATGGCAAGTTTAACTTGGGAAATTTTTTTGCAGAATTTGTTTGAAGCGCATAAAACACAAGCTCTCTTTCATTTTTTGGCTATGGTCTGATAACTATAGCCTCATAGATCGGAGTTATGTTTTACGGATATTTCTAGCTATATTTTATCACACACACATGTAGTGTATAGTACTCAAATAGGTAGCTTTAACTTCAAATGAAGTTGTAGCAAACAGTTTTCAGTTAGAATTGATCTGACCTATAAAATAGTGCTTTAGTAAACTTCCAATATAGGTTTATCTTTGGCCTTTGCCTTTAACTAGCTTTTTTGTATTTATTTCTTACTTTAAACTCTTCTCTTTCATAAAAAGTCACAATTATCATCTCGGAAATTAGTGGCAACTGTTGTGTACATTAAATTAGTCTCGATTATTTCTGTCACCACTTTTTTTTTTTTTTTTTTATTTGCGTGTGATCCACAATTTGCTTTCCTTAAAAATGGCTATAATTTAATTCGGTTAGAAGGTTTTTTGATCTTCGAGATTGAAATAGTTGAATAAATAAATGAAGCTTCCATTTCTGGTGGTCAATCGAGAGTTTAGGCTTGGGACAGAACCCTTTGCTTTTGTATAAAGATATTGCTGAGACGCAATGGCAACATTTGCATATGCTTTAATTTGTCCCTTCACTGAAAATTGCGTTGTATTTCTATCTTTATAATTCTGGGAAGATTCAACAGATCATGTAGAATCTACACCAAAAGTAGAATTTTGAAAAGACAAGTATGATGCGTTAATTGGTCAATAAAATTATCACCATTAGCACAGACATGGATTATAGTTCAATTTATTGATCTTCATTGTTTCAACTATCCACATGGATTCTCTTCATATGGTAAACAAATTTCTTGCATCTTCTATCTTGAATGAAGGAAGCGGATATAAACAAGCAGCACAATCCAACTTTCCATCCCGCAAGGGGTCAAATATGGCATAGATGGGCATACACATGAACGGAAGCACAACCCTTATGGTCTTCCAATCCAAAATCTTTATGCATTTCATTGAAATCATCAATGACGGGTGATGCACTAAAAATATGCTCAAGGGCAAACGTACCCTTATCGCAGTAGTAATAAAAGGACGTGAGTCCAGATATCGAACCCAAAGGACTAAATGGTGATTACCAGTTTTCAGAGATTCTATATTGTTTAGGTAAAATTAAATAGGTATTGGGTTGATTCAATAATGATAAACGTGAAATAGGAATTGTAAAACAAACAATGGTAAGTAGAGAAAAATTCAGAAAAAGATAGGCTTAGAGTTGTGGTTTCCTTCGTGCTTTTAAGTTCCTTCACATCTAATTCTAATTGAACATCTTACTATTCGTCAATTACCAATATTCTCCTACGAATTTTATTATTAATTGTTGGTTATAAATTGCAATAGCCCTTTCTAAGTTAATTTCCAGTTGATCATGTGAGATATTAAAACCTTAGAAAGGCATGGGGAATAAAAAGGGAGGATTAAATTAATTATTTAATCCAATTAGAAATTAGGAATGAAGGTTGATCATACGACAAAACCTAATTTGATTACCCTACACGTCTACCAATTAATTGCGGTACGGCCGCCATTCAATTAATTGATTCGAAGCATACAAGGGATGATCAATTCCAAGTAAGAAAATAAAAATAGTAAAGCAATCTAATTGATTGAATAGAAATAAGAATTCAATTAAAATTAAACATTTAGGAGTTCCAAACACTAAGTACACCACAACCCTAATAAGAAATTTAGCTACTCATGGTAAGAAGAGAAATCATAATTTTAAAGATATACATCAAAGAAAGAGAAGAAGAAATCTTTTACAGAAAAAGTTTTTCTCCAGTCTCTAACTCTGAGTATCCTATTGCCCTCTCTAAGAATCTTTCTCCAAAAGCCAAAGACAAAAAGAAAAATTGGGAAGAGAATAGAGATAAGATAGAGATCCCCATCTTGTACTTTGCTCCTTGCTATTTGTAATATCATTTTAGAATTTTGAAGTGAAAGACTTAACCCTAGTCCATTCTACCAAATCTAGGTCCATTAAAAATTCAAATAAAATTAAAACTTAGACCTCGAACCCGCCCAGCAAGGTTGGAAACCCGCTGGGCGGTTTTTCGAATTCACTTCGCTTTAACGCCGGGCGGGCTGATCAACCCGCCCGGCGGAATACCTCCAGGGCAAGTCCCGCCAGGGCGAGTGCAACTTTGTGCACTCCATTTTGTGCTTCAAGTCTCTTTTTTGGCCCGTTCTCGTGCTTATAGGCTTCTTTTAAGCCCACTTAATAAGTATATTACTCTCTATACTTGTAGACTGAATTTCTTTTCTTTACTCAACTAACTTCCTACATAAAATTTAACAAAATTAAGGCAATTCATGTAATTTTAAATAAAAAGCTTAAAAACATACATCACATGAAATCCTTCATTAATGGTCTATTTTCTCAAAAATTTCCAATGAGTTAATGCAAAAATCATGTGAACTTGCTCTATAAATCTACATAAATATAGATTTATCAACGGGTTCTAACTTCTAACTGATGATGATGGTGTCAAACCAAGATTCTCAATTGTCTTTACAAAGGCATTGTAACTTCTCTGTACCAAATCCCACAGGGTTTCTCCAATACACCATGTGTACTTAGGATGGCAGAACAATAAAATTCCGAACCAAACAATTGATATTGTTAAACTTTTACTGCACAATTAAAAAAAAAAAAGCACGCCATTCCTTCATATTCTTACTATAAGAGCACCAGTTCACGAGAATTGCAAGTCTAGGCAACTATTTATTCAAATTTCAAAAGAAGAAAAAATAGCCCAACTTTTGAAGAACGAAGCTCCAAGCAATTATCTAACAAATTTACTTATTAATCACTAGTCAGTGATTTAAAAATCTATTAAATTAGAATGAATTATGTTACTCATGAAACAATAGTAACCAATAATCATTAAAGAAGAATATGCTTTTAGAATGTTGGAAACTAGAAGAACAAGAATGTTGTTTATGATATTTGATTTGCTTCTCCAAGGTTTACTCAACAACGTGGGTCTATGCACTCAAGGCTAGAAACACATTAGAGCCTTGCAAATAATAACCAAAAAAATAAAGACAAGAGGAGAAAAATTAAAAAAAAATACAAATAATTGATTGGAAAGAGAGAATATTTGTTAGTGTGTATGAAACCTCAATTTGTTAATCTCATATATAGTGTTCATAATTAAGCTTACCCTATTGGCAAGTGTTAATATCCATTTTCACAAACTGATTTTGTAATTATCTATTTCATAATCATATTTAATTTAATTCATTTTGAAGAGAAGGGGAAATTGAATACTGCTTTGTTATTTTTATTCTTTGAATAGGAAGTTGAAATTGCATTATGCCTGTTTGTTAAGCATTGTTTCTGAATCCCTTTAAATGGTTAGTTGTTGCAATGTTTTTTCTAATATTGCTTTTTTATTCCTCTCTATTCTACTTTGTTTTAATTGTAATGACATCTCTTGTGAAATATGGTTTAGGGTAAGGCTTTGGACGCAGAATGATGGCATTTGAGTCCACAAGATTTTGCTTGTTTTTCTTCTCATACAGCAACCTCCATTTCTTGTTTTGCAAAGCCCAATTCTTTGCTCATCCAAAGTATGCAAAGGATATATCCAAGTTAATACTAGTTTTGGGACAACAACGGTCACGGGAATGGGCTTTGGAGTACACAATTCTTCATATGAGATTTTTTCTCTGCTTGGTGGCTTAATAGATAGATACAATTTGCCCAAGCCAGGTGTACGAATATTGCACACATAACCTTCATCACCAAGCAGAAGCATGTCTGGTTCAGGTTCAGAAAGGGTTAATGTATACCGCGGGGTAATTTGATGGTAAAGGTTCATGGGTTTGTGTTTGGATGATGGAGATTGTTTGGTTGGTTGTGGCTCAGGAGGCTCAGTAAGTATAGAGTCAACAAAATTGCATTCAAAGACAGATATAATATTGTCACCAGAGTTTTGGGCAGGCAACTTACTTATTTTGCTTTTCTCAATAGTTGTCTTAACTTTGGATGTCTTTTTTCTTGTAGCTACAACCTCAATTTGAGCTTCATCAAGTTGAGTAACAAGAATTGCTACTTTTTCAGTTTTCTGTTTCTTCAATAAGACAGCAATTGATTCATCATCATCATTAGATTCTTGTTGCAACCTGAGTTTCCTCTTAGCTAGCTGTATAGGTGGAGGAATGGTAGAAGGAGGAGGGATGACTTTTGGTGCTTGTTCTTGTTGAGTTTTGGATCTGGTGGCTCTGGACGCTACAGGTTGTCTAGAGAACTTACTTTTAAATGGTTGTTTTTTGGACGCTGCAGCTCTTGAAGTCACAGACACAGGCTGGATGAATAGTGCTTCATTGTCCTATGGTTCTTCAAAATATCCCACTCGTTCCTATCTTGGTTGTTGAGGTAGTTCTACAAGTTCTTCTTTGGGCACATTGCGAGGCTTTGATGCCTTTTCAATTTGTTTCAGAACAAACCCAGTCTTCATCTAGCTTATATTGTTTTGTGCAAAAGGTAGTTGAGTAACCCTGTGACCACCACCCAGTTGTTTGATGTTGACTTACTCAATACATGACAAGTTGAAGAACTCGTGGTACACATGTTGCATCCAAAATATTTTGTTTAGCAGGGCGGAGTATGTGATTTGATCAATCACATCCTTTCCCTTCATGTTTTTGAAGATGTTGCTCACGATGAGGAGTGGAATGTTGAACTGTTGCCCCATTATCATGTGGAAGAGGGCAAAGTAATGCAGGAAGGTGACGTTATCCTTCAACCCTGCCTTGTGGAGAATGTCCTTGTTTAAAAATTGTTGAAAGACCTTCCCTTCTGTCGTCAGTTTGCTATATTCCACATTTCTTTCAACTTTCGGTCCCATAAAAGCATCATCTACTCTACTGTATCGTGGCCACCATAATTGTTCTCCCATCCATTCTTTACAAAGGAGCCAGCATCTTCGCATCCAATGGCTCATGCGATGCTCCCAAGATTAATTGTTACTTTGACTCACAGAATAGTGCCAACAACATTGTTGCCTATAAACTCAACAGTTCTCTAGAAGCATTTGATGAGTTTTGGGTAAATTATCTTGTTCTGGCATAAGTAGTTGAGAATCTCGTACTTCATGAGATTGTCCTTCACTTTCACACCCATATCATTGAGGGTGTTAATGTTGAACTTGTATTCCATGAGTACTATGGCTTCCCCTTGGTTAGAGCCTTTTACTCTAGTAACTGTCTTCATAGTAGTGTCTGCCTTATTGCCAGCCATGGTTGATTGATTGAAGAAGAAGAGTTTTAGGGTTTGAGTGTTTAAGGATTTTTGAGAGACAAAAAGGAAAGAGATATTAGAGAGAGTTAGGGTTTTGTACTTGTAAGGGAGTAATATAAGAGTTTTGAGTGTTGAGGAAGTAATTGAAGGGTTTTGTATTTTTGGCAGAATTTTGAAATTTTGAAGAGAGAAAGAATGCAATAAATGTGAGTTCAGGAAGGTGCACAGTTTTGATGTCAGTTGCGCCGTAGATGTGACACAGATAAGGAATAGTGCATTTATTTTAAATCATTGTCAGTAAAAGCATGATTGTACATATATGATAATATCAATGCTTTACAAGCATTTAATATTCATTCTAATGGATGCATGCATAATGGATGCTATTATGAGAATAGATGCTACATTCCATTAGACGGTCAGTCCTCTGGATGAATGCATATGAAATTATTCATTCCTTTATAAAGTCCATACCAAGACGTTCTCTTATATGGATGAGTTTATCTTTAGGAAAGGGTTTTGTAAATATGTCTACTAGCTAATTTTTAGTGTTAATGAACTAAACATCAATAATCTCTTTCTAAACATAATCTCTTATAAAGTAATGTTTAATTTTAATATGTTTAGCTCTAAAATGAAATATGGAATTTTTAGAAAGATTGATGGCCACAGTATTGTCACAAAGAATAGGAATTTTACTCTTATAGATACTGTAGTCTTCTAGTTGATGCTTGATCCACTAAAGTTGTGAGCAACAACATGCTACTGATATGTATTCTGCTTTTGCTGTGAATAAGGTAATTGTTCCTTGTCTTTTGCTAACCCAGAAAATAAGATTGCCTCTAATGAGATGACATCTTTCACTGGTACTTTTTTGTTCTATTTTGTCTCCAGCATAGTCAATATCATAAAAATCAACTTCATGTACACTTTACTTGGCTTAAAGTATACACCAAGGTTAATAGTTCCTTTTAGTATCTAAATATTCTTTTACACCAGTAAGATGAATTTCTCTTGGATCAAATTGAAAATGAGCATATAGGCATACACTAAACATAGTATCTGGTTTGGACGTAGTGAGATATAGTAAAGATTCAATCATACCTCTGTATGTGGTTTGGTCTACCTTTTTAGATGTGTTGTCCAGTCCAAGTACTGAAGATGGATGCATAGCAGTGCTCATTTCTTTGGCATCGTTCATCTTAAATTTCTTGAGTAATTCCTTAGCATATTTTGTTTGGTGTATGTATATGTCACTGCTTGTTTGCTTTATTTGCAATCTCAAGAAGAACTTTAATTCTCTCATCATACTCATCTCAAACTCTGTCATCATAAGCTTAGAAAAATATTTGCATAGAGCTTCGTTAGTAGCACCGAATATGATGTCGTCCACATATATTTGTACAATGATAAAATGTGAGTTTACGTTTTTGTGAAATAGAGGAGTGTCTACTTTTTCTCTTGTGAAACCATTTTCTAAAAGAAAAGAACTTAGTTTCTTATACCAAGCTCTAGGAGCTTGTTTGAGTCTATATAAAGCCTTTTTGAGTTTAAAAATATGTTCAAGAAAAAGTATCATTCTTGAAACCAGAAAGTTGTTTCACATAAACTTCTTCATTTATTATATCATTTAGGAAGGTGCTTTTTACATCTATTTGATAGAGCTTCATATTACTATGAGCAGCAAATGAAAGTAAAATGAGAATGGCTTCTAATCGAGCAACATGTGCAAAGGTTTCAATGAAGTCTATACCTTCTTGCTGTGAGTAACCTTGAGCTACAAATCTAGCTTTGTTTCTCACTACTTTACCTGGCTCATCCAACTTGTTTCTGAATACCCACTTTGTTCTTATCATGGACTTGTCTTTGGGCAGAGATACTAGCTTCTAAACATCATTTTTCTCAAATTGGTTTAGCTTTTCTTGCATTACCTTAATCCATCCTTCGTCTAACAAGGCTTCATCTATTGTTTTTGGTTCCATTTGAGAAATCAAAGCTGCACGAGCTTGCTCCTTAAAGGTTGATCTAGTTTTGACATGATCATGCACTTCTTCTAAGAATTGATCTTTTGGATGATAATTCTTCACCTGCTAGTTTTGTCTAATAGGCTCTCTTGGTTCATCCTTTGATGAGTCGTTTAGACGTTGGTTCTTTGCGATCATCCAACTTCATATATGTGAAATATTCATCTAGCTCTGATAGTTCTCTATCAGGCTTATTGTCATTAAATCTTACATGAACGACTTCTTCAACTGTTAAGGTTCTAGAGTTATAAACTTTATATGCCTTAGACGTTTCGAAATAGTGTAACAATATTCCACTGTCACACTTAGAATCAAACTTTCCAAGATTGTCCATAGCGTTTAAAATGAAACATTGACATCCAAAGGATGAAAATATACTATATTGGGTTTTTGTCCTTTCCATAATTCATAAGGAGTCTTTTTCAGGATAGGTCTAATATATATTCTGTTTTTTAAATACTATGCTATGTTTATAGCTTCACCCCAAAAGTGTTTAGGAGTAGAGTTATCATTTAACATGGTTATGACCATTTCTTACAATGACCTATTCTTTCTCTCTACCACACCATTTTGTTAGGGTGTATGAGATACAAAGAAGTTGTGGAGAATTTCGTTCTCCTCATAGAATCCTTGAAAACTTTCGTTTTCAAACTCCTATCCATGATCACTTCTAATTGAAGCTATACAAACACCTTTTTCATTTTGAACTCTTTTACAAAATATAGAGAAGACTCTAAAAGACTCATTCTTGGGTTTTAAGAACATAACCCATGTCCATTTAGTATAGTCATCCATTACAATTAATCTATATTGTTTTCCACTAAGTGAAGTCGTTCTAGTAGGTCCAAACAAATCAAAATGTAATAGTTCAAAAGGTTTAGAAATAGAAACAATATTTTTTGAATCAAATTTTGTTTTAACTTGTTTCCCTTTATGACATGTATCACAAAGAACATCGGATTTAAATATAAGATTTGGAAGACCTCTCACAAGGTTATGCTTATTCAACTTTGAAATTAATCTCAAGCTTGCATGTCCAAGTTTCTTATGCCAAATCCATTGATTCTTTTTATGGACACTAGGCATGATACATTTTGATTTATTAGATCACTTAAATCAATCTTGTAGAGATTGCTTTGCCTCTTTGCGGAAAACAAGAGGATCCATCCATATTTTTGACTATACGTTCATCTTTATTAAAGGAAACATTGTGTCCACTGTCACATAATTGACTTATGTTCAGTAGATTATGTCTAAGTCCTTTAACGTATAAAACATTATTAATAGAAAGCAAGGGATGCTTACCAATTTTACTTATCCCTATTATCTTGCCTTTTAATTTTTTCGAAAGTGACTCATTCACCATTCTTTTGTTGAAGGTTTTGGAACATAGACTTTTCTCTTGTCATGTGCCGTGAGTAACCACTGTCTAGGTACCATGACTTGGGTTTCTTTTCTGTTGTCAAGCAAATCTACAACAAGTATAATCATGGATTTAGGTACCCAAATGGACTTGGGTCCTTTCTTGTTAGTTCTGAAGGCACTAGATGCCTTCTCAACTGGACGATGAATATATTTGGATGATTCATGTCCACTTTTTCCATAATACTTACAAAAGGTAATAGTTTTAATCGTTCCAGAGGCTTCTTTCTTTTTGTCAAAACTAAAACCAAATTTGTCATGTGGACTCCGTCTATAAGATAGAATTTTGTTCAAGTTTTCAGTTTCACTAACAAATTTGGATATACTATCTTTTAAGTGATTTGCCTCCTTTTGAAGTTCTAATACTTCCTCAGGTGGTTTCACTTCGGAGAGATCTTTTAGTTTTTTCGCTTTTAATTTTTCCTTCTCTCTTATAAGATCTTCATGACTCTTTTTAAGCAAATCAAGTTCTTTTGATGCCTTTGAAAACTTTCTTTTCAATTCTTTGTAAGCAATAGAGAAAGGAAAAAAATTAGAAAGTAGCTCATTATATGCTTTTTGAAGAGAAGTTAAGTCATTGAAGTATACCTTATCCTCTTCTTGCTCGTTCTCTGAGCTTTCTAGACTTGTATCTGCAATAAGACAAAAGTTTGTTTCTTCCTCACCTTCCTCAAAGGATGATAGGTCCATATCTTCCCATGTTGCCTTAAGTCCTTTCTTGTTCTTCTTAAAAAAGGTCTTCTTTTTCTTCTTTTGTAAGCTTGGACAATCAACTTTGAAATGTCTAGGCTTTTTGCATTCGAAGCAAACATGTGGACTCTTTTTTTTTGGATTATTTATTGAACTTTTTGGTGAAATTTCTAGCTCTAGAACCTCCTTTCTTCTTCCACATTGCTTGTATCTTCTTTGATATAAAAGAGATATCGTCTTCATTAGAATCTTCTTCTTCAGATCCTTCCTCAAAAGATTCTTCCACATTGAGAGTCTTAGGCGACGACCTTTTTATTGGACATTGAATGCTTAGGGACAGGGACTTTCCTTTTCTAAGTCCTTCATCTTGTTTTAGTTCCAATTTGTGTACTTTGAGTGTTTAAGTAGCTCTTTCATAGAGATAATTGTTAGATCCTTGGACGCTCTTAGGGCTGTAACATGTGATCTCCACTATCTAGGTAAACTTCTCAAGATTTTGTTAATATGATCATAGTTATCATAAGTTTTACCTAGAGATCTTAAGTTATTTAGAATAGTTTAAAATCTACCAAACATAAGTTCAATAGTTTCATTTTCTTCCATTGTAAATAACTCATATTGCCGTACAAGTAGACTTAGCTTAGATCTTTTTACTTGTGAGGCACCCTTATAAGCAAGAGCTAGAGTGTCCCACATTGTTTTAGCACTTTTTAAGCTATGTACTTCTTTGTTCTCAAATTTAGACAAAGCACGCATAATAACATTTCGAGCTTTAGAATTTAACAAATACCTTTGTT
This sequence comes from Spatholobus suberectus, assembly GCA_004329165.1. Taxonomy (NCBI): domain Eukaryota; kingdom Viridiplantae; phylum Streptophyta; class Magnoliopsida; order Fabales; family Fabaceae; genus Spatholobus; species Spatholobus suberectus. The sequence continues at coordinate 13,268,686 of CM014732.1, read as the reverse complement.
TATGTGCTTTTATCCATTGACCTCTTGGCAATTCGGCTTCACTTTCATCAATAGGTAGATAGTCGCATGTCTCTACAACATCCCACATATCAATGTGACACGCAACAAAAAAGGCTATCATCCTTTGTTTCCAATAGTCACAATTTTGACCTTTGAATAGAGGTGGTCTAATAACTGCTTGTCCTTCATTATCCATAGATTCTCAGGATCTTTTTATCCCTACACTGTGAGATGCTCAACCCTTAGAGGTTGAGCTCCAATACCAACTGAAAGAAATAGGAACACATAAGAAGGGGGGTTGAATTGTGTGTTAAACATAAAACTTTTTCACAAAACTTTAACAGCAAACAAAAAGCACAAATAAAAGAAATATAAGTAAGGATAAGGAAAGAGAAGCACACAAGGAATTTTATATTGGTTCACTTAACTTGAGATACGTCCACTACCTTTGTCTAGAAGGATTTCTACTAACCAACCTCTTGGTTACAAGTAAGTATTCTATCAGTCTCTTTAGGTCTTACAATAGTGATCAACCCAAGACCACTTAAAAACCCAAGTACTCTTTAATCACCAAGCTTTTCCAGACTTTCACAACACAAATAAAGTGTTTAAAAGAAATCAACTCACAATGTGAGAATATGAAAGTTTAAGAGCGATTGCAAAACTTTGCTAAGCAAAGAATATGAAATATAAGAAAATTTGCTAAATCGTCCAATAGAGAGATTTTGTTTTCGTTCGTTCATTGCTCAGTTGCTCTACTTGAATCTTCGAACTTGATATATATATATATATAGCCTTTAAGAAGATAGCTATTGAGATATACGAGCTTTAGTCTTCAAAGACGCGTTCTAAAGCTTTGTCATGTATGGTTGCGTGTTTCAAGTTTACAGATGAGACAGAAAAACAAATTTTGGTTTTGCACCAAAGTGGGAGGTGCAGTTCTGCGTTTCAGGGTTGCTTTTTTTAAACATTCCTTATTTCAGTTTGGTAGCTTGATAGGCTAACTTACTTTTCTGCAAAGTTGTACTTGTACACAAAAATATATCTGCTTTTAATTTAATGTGAGATATTTGAACGTTGGATCTCATAAGAAAAAGAATAAAACATTAGTTTGATGGTGTACAAGAATATGTCGATTGAAAAATTAAAACTTAGTTGAATTTCAAAACATCTCATATAAGGCATTGGATGATTTTCGCAAAGAGCACATGTGTTTAAATAAAGCAATTGGGTGCTTGGTATAAAGTGGCGTGTTGGATGCTAGATTTTATAAAATATCATTAGACGCTTTCAAAAGCTTTTTATTGTATAATGATATCTAAAAAGCTGATTAAGAGCAAATATTTAAGAACTTTAAAATTTAATAACTTTTGTTATCTTCAAAACTTTGAGGGATTGGGCACTTCATACATCTCTGGTTTCAACAATAATTATAAAATTGATGTCTAAATGATGAAAGATGGGCTATTGGTGATGGCAAAATTATAAAGCTTGGACTAATAGGTGGCTTCTTGATAATATAAGGATTATAGACTTTGTGCAAGATATCCCTATCCATACGCAGGACATGATGGTCAAAGACCTTGTTGATGAGGTTGATAATGGGAATCTAGACTTGCTATAAAGACCTACCTTCCCCGTGAGATTATCCTGAAAAATATGCCTATCCTCCCCCCTCTAAGATTGTGCTGATAGTGATAGCACATCTGGAGGGGTGACAAGATGGGGCAGTTCTAATATTTAGTGCACACCAAATGCTTAACAACTTTCATGAGATGGAAAGTGTTGAGGTTTGGAAGAAAATTTAGAAGCTCCTTATTCTTGAATGGGTCCATGTCTTCATGTGGCAAGTGGTCCATGACTACTGATTACAAAGCATAGAACTACTAAATGGGGCCTTGGTGAGCCACTACCGCCACCATTTGTAGTTCCTTTATTGAGAACACACTGCATGTTTTAAGATATTGCCGCCTAGCCTCCTTTATGTGGTATCACTTAATTGATAGGAACCATTAGAGCAGTTTCTTTGGGGGAGACCTTCATGACTGGGTGCAGCTTAACACAAAAAACGACATTGGACAAGGTGATCTTTAGCCCTGGCACAACATTTGGGCCACGACATGCTACCTTCTTTGGTTGTGGTGTAACAAGCATGAGCATAAGGATAATTTTGTAAGACTTAACAAACCTTGGGAAGAAGTTAAAAGGCATTGGTCTCAGTACAAAGATTCCAGAGATTCTCTGCTTGGTGCGACTGTGAAAGCAAAAACAAAAATTCTTGTCAGATGGAACCCCCTCCTCTGGCTGGCTTAAGTTCAATTTAGATGGTTATGTCAAAGGGTCCTATCAAATTGTTGGATGTGGGGGGCTCATTAGAGATGAAAATGGTAGCTGGGTGTGCAAGTTCGTTAGAAATCTATGACAAACTTCAGCATATAGCTGAATTGTGGGGAGTCTACAAAGGTTTGAAATTGGCGAGGAACAGAGGTATCTTGGCCCTTGAGGTGCAAATTGACTCTGAGATTGTTGTCAAAAGAGTCACAAGAAGTAAGATTGACTGTGCATTTGGATGGAGTCTCATTTAGGCTATCCGCATCTTCTGAAGGGAGATTGGCAAATCAAAATCAATCACACATATCGTGAGGCAAACTGCTATGCTAATTTTCTAGCTAATTTAGCTTGTGACATTGAATCCGATTTCCTTTTATTTGAGTATCCACTTGCTCAATTAGGCTAGTTTATTGCTATTGATACTTTGGGAGTTATAACTCCTAGACGTGTTGTTGTTTAATCTTCTTTGGGCTCAGGCCCCATTCTATCCAAAAAAAAAACTATATAATTGATGGTGGATGTTAACACGGATTTTCAAGAATGTTGAATGATACAAGCATAAATCAAAGGGGTGGACTACATTAATTACATATCCTCATTCCTCGTATGTCTTTCCACCTTCAATAAGGACAAACTTCATCTTGTTAACAAGTTCTTGCATTTGTTGCCTAGAATGTAACGGTGCTGGATACACACATACACAATCTAGCCTTTCGTCTCTTATGGTGTCAAAAATGGCAATAGAAGGCCTACGCCATGAACAGAAGCGCACCCCATGTAGTCCTCTAACCCAATCTCTTGTTTCATCTCACTAAAGTCATCGATCACTGTGTCCTCAAAAATTGACATTATGGATGTCCTTAATGAAGATGAAGAGGTCAAACCAGGATTATCAATGGCCTTGCACATGAGAAAGTTCATGTCAGCCATGTCTGAAAAGTGCTTGTTATTGTTCTTAGAGTTCGCAAAAGCTCCATAGGTCATCTTGGCCAATTCCCAAAGACTTTCCCCTCCTTTGATCATATGGTTGTTGAGGATGGCAGAGTGATAAAACCCTAGACATATTGAAACGTACTTTATTTGTCAACGAATTTATGAAATCATGTTATAAAAGAAATATTAATTAGATTTTAGCAAAAAAAAAAAGAAGAAATATTAATTAGATGCTATATAAAATTCTCATGGCATTTTGTTTTGTATTATTCTATCTTTTCTTCTTGATTTTTAATTAGTTTTGCTCAGTTTTGATTCACTGTGTTTTTTTTATTATATATTGTGTTGCAAAGCATGTATTTTTAGAATAATGTTAATAGCATATTCTTTTTAATACGAATAAATGGTGTATACAATGGTAGTATAAAAAGGTTTTACATTAAATTTACTAATTTTTACAATAATTATCTTAAAAATTCATACTATACTAATAGTGCATAGAAATTACACTCTTTCAGTATATTATTATATATATATTTGAAGAAATTTATGTGTGGTAGAAAAATTACATAAATTTCACTAAATTATCACACTTTAAGTATTAAAACGCAAATAATTTTTAACTAATGTAATATGAAAGTGTATCAAAAAAGTGATTACTGACATTTAAAAAAAGAGTTATTTATATATTTATACGTGTGTATATACATGTATATAAAATTAAATAGAGTTAATATCTTACCATTTTTAATATACGGAAACTCTGTAGGGTGATCTACGAAATATGATATTTCATTTTCACCCACAAAATTACTTTTTCTTGTTTAATTCCATCCATAGGAAAAAAAAAATCTCTAAACTCAAAATTCAAAATGAGGCCGTTTGCACTTTGCCGGAATTCGAGAGAAAAATTGACATCTCTATTTGTAGGGAGAATAAATACCCAAAAATAGCAAAGTTTTAATGAAACATTGATAATTGTACATCATTTCAAATTCAATGCGATTAACGACAACTCATTTCTCTTGGAAATATATTAATGATCTGCTACTGCAAAGAATGGACAGGCATTGTTTGCTAAAGCACGAAGACTTTTTTTTTTTTCTCACGAATGACAAAATATAACGGTGCTATATATCCAATTCTTTTTGGTGTACAGGTGCTATACATCCGGTGATATCACTGGTACGTTATATCACAAATTATGGCGATAATTACCATTAATAACAAAAGATTGATCTCTTTTATTTTGTAAAACCATATGTAGAAAAAAAATTATTGAAATATATATATATAGGGGAGTGCTTATCATATGACTAATGTTATATCTTCCTACACATTTTCATTATTTTATAAAGAAAGAGAAAGTATTAAATAAAAATTAAATGTATTTAATGCCTTGAAAATATAAAATATATTTAATATTTACCATATAAAGAAAATAAGAGGATATTAGGTTTTAATGTAGAAGGATTTAAAATTATTCTTATCATATATATAAAACACAACTAATTTGAATAATCTTTTTTATCTGATTAATGTAAATATTAGATTATCATAAGTTCAAACTTTTGTACTGTCCTTCTGTAAATAAAAAAACGATTAACAAGTTGTGTGCGTTTAGAAATAAATATCTATCAAATAAATACTATGTTAGTTTTGGGACGTACACAAATTCTGTCATCGGTGCGTTACTTGAATTAAGAATTGTAGAATATATATATGTATATATGTATATATATATAGCATGAAACTAGTTAGGAGGGCACGTAACATGGAAATCAAGATATACATTTTACACTTTTTAATTTTTTTTATAAATATTTATCTTTTTACGTAAGAAATTCATTACTTTCTGGATTTTATACATAGGCTAATTCCTTCACCAAAACAAATGTCATGAAAATAATGCAAAAAAAAAAGAACACAAAATTAATTGTGTTTAGTTATTAGTTGCAAGAAAAAGCAGTAATGATTTTGTACATCATTTTCGTTAGTTATGTACTAATTTTTAATAATAAAATAACAAATTAAACACATTCTTTATCAATTGTTCATAAATAAAAAATTATTATATATATATATATATATAATGTAATATTGTGGTGCACAAACAACATTTAAAAAGAAAAAAAGAAATCATATTTTACAAAATAAAAGTGATTTAACTTTTACCATCTGCTTTAACTTTAAGAGAGTATTTCTAAAAAATACAAGTATATAAAAAAAATAAAGAAATGAGGGATAAAAATAATCATTTGTAATATCAATATCAATCATTTAATAATGAAGCTATTAAAATACAAAATTCCGTATATCATAAACATGAAGTTGACATACTTACCAAAATTGTGAGTTGAGAGCGGTGGTTCGAGATTGGGTCGACAGTCAGTGAGGGTGATGACCCCATACTTCTTGGAACTGTTCTTAAAGCCATGAGCAGCGATCAATCCCGCAGCTGTCAATGCTCCACATAGTTTAATCCCGCTCCACTTGCAACCCTGAAAAAGGTTCACAAAATCAAATTAACCATCATTAAGCAAATGCATGCATGCCTTTTTCTTTTTATATATATATATTTTTTGTTAAAATTAAAAACTGCTAGCATAGTAACCATGGTCTCACAGCTAAAATCCTCTTGGTGTCATTCTGGTCGAGCTGCAGTCTCACCACGTTAGAAAATCTCGTGGTTTTCGTGTCATGAAATTTCAAATTCGTTAGCCCGACGGAGTCGATAGAGTAACTAAGCACGTCGAGGCCACGCGCCCAGATGGCCTTCTTGGCTTTCCCACCAGGCACAGCATCTTCTATTGCCGAACCAACCTTACCTTTGTTCCAACCTTCATTATTATTCTCTGTGCTCCCCTCTTCCTTCTTCATCAGCGCAAGCAATTCCCTCAAAAGCGACACCGCCGTCGTACGGTCACATGCTGCCACGTGGAGCCGCATCGCCACGGTCCACGTGGCGTTCCGCATCGCGTAGGTGCTCGCCACGAACATGTCTTGGCCAGTGGCGGCTTGCGATGCATGGCTAGGATCGCGCCAGGTGTTTAGATTCAATTCGTGTTCGAGGATTACTTGGAAGGGAGAAACGGTGCCGTTTTCGTTTGCTCCGAGAATCTTGAAAGTGGTGGAGAGGTCGTGGGATTCAACGTTGACGAAGGGAGTGGGAGAGGTGACGAAGGTGAAGGTACCCTCCGAGGAGTGGAGCCTCGACCTGAGGACAGGATGGGAATTTTGTAATTTGTGGAATGCGTTTTGGAGATGGGCAATATCGGGGGCTTTTGTTGTGAGAAATGCCAGCACCGCGATGCCCGTGCCACCAAGAACCGCTCTGCACCAACTGCACTCTGTGGCACCAACGGTTCGACCTTTTGCCTCCACCGTCTGATCTGACATTGCTAGCTAGCCTCTAGTTTTTGGCAAAATGGCACTGTGGAGAAGAGAAGGGGTCCAAACTAGGGTGGGTGCTTCTATTCTATCTTTGTGTTCTGCTTAGTAAAGCATGCAATTATTTATTTATACTACAGCGTTGAAGACATCAGCACAGGATTCAGACTTCAGCCTTGGACAAGCGTTGTTTGGTTTGGGATAAATAAATTAAAAAACAAAGTGATTGATAGTGTCGTGTTGGAATTGTTTAACTTATTCTAAGTGAAAATAAAATTAAATAACCTTATCAAAGATGATTATACCAATTATATTTAAGTACATAAAAAATTATACAAATCATTTTTAATAAAATTATTTATTTTTATTTTTATTTAAAATAAATTAAACGACTCATGTGTTGGTAGAACCGTAGAATTGCCTCTGAATTAAAAAAATACTTTATCACTATTTTTATCACTCTTTCACCTTAATTTTATATTTCTCTTTTCTTTATGTCACACTATATGGATCTCATCTTTCACTTTTTCTCTTTTATTTTTATTTCTCACCTCCTTTCACTTATTGCATCCAAAATGAGGTGTGTTGTAGAAGAGCATGCGTGAAATTTATTGCACTGATGCCCTTGTTTTTTTTTTTATGACATTTATTTTACTTTAGTTACAATATTCTTACTAGTCTCTTACGGATTCTGCATCTTTCCGTCGGCATATGCGCTGCTGTTGCTCAACAGCACGGTTAACTTTATTCTCATAATAACGTCTGAAGGAATACCTACCCCATTGGCCCAAGGAATAGCACTTTGGCCCAAGTTTAAGTTTTGAATAATTCCTAAGCCAACTTGTGAGCTTTATATATATATATACTATGGTCACACTAAGATTCAAACCTATGACTTCATATGTACTATTCTAACTCTCACCATTAGGCCAACTCTAATGGATTAAAGTGAGTTTTATATATATTATTATATTTTATATATTATATATACATATATAAAGAGAGAGACGTAGAAATGCCTAGGAAATGTATGTAAGTTTTTTGTCGGAACTCTTGTTTGGCCATAACCTCATTCTTTTGACTAAAATTTGAAAGATCAAGAGTATGTCAGTCCATGTGCAGCTTATGCTTATTTACTATCCAAGTTACTCCATATTATCGAAGTAGACCCTCGTGCAAAAAATTTCACACATGACACAAGCATACTAGTTGATTGAAGTTACAGGTGTCCGAAAATAATATATTCACTACTGTAAAAATCACTTTTTAAATTAGTTAAAAAGGACCTTTTAAATCAATTTTTGAACCGATTTAGATACAAGCGGTATAAAAAATGAGAGTTTTTTAAATAAGATTTTGAACCGATTTAAAAAATAGTTTTTAACTCGGTTTACTTGGGAATCAATTTAAAAAGTGGTGGGGAGCATTCTGACAGAGTAATCTGGCATCTCCACACCGTTCTCCTTCAGTTTTGTGTCGAACTCCTCAACATTCTCCAATGCTTAACCCAACTTTGTGATGAACTCGGCCAAAACCTTGTGAGACTCCAATTTAGTGCACACCTTCGACACTAGCAACAAGTATTTAGCTTCTTCAATCCATCTTTAGGGTTATCCATAGCATCTATCGAAACCCAAATTAAAAAAAAAATCATCAAATTTGATTGAGTTCAAAATAAGTGTTGAAATGAAGATACAATCTCTTTCACTAAAACAAAATTGATTGAGTTCAAAATAAGTGTTGAAATGAAGATACAATCTCTTTCACTAAAACAAAATTGATTAAGAACTAGAATGTATAGTTTAGGAACATGTGGCACTGTACATGCAAAATGAAAAAACAAGTGTGTATAGGTTGTGTCCCCTTGCAACAGTTCAAGAGCAGTTTTTAAGCGATTCTCGTAGTAGAGGAGGTTGAGGTAGAGGTGGAGTAGAGGACGGAGTTGAAGCAAGAGTAGGTGAAAGGGAGGAGGGAGAAGTTGCGAGGGATGACGCAGCGATGGTAGTAGTGGTGCATGAGTGGCAGAGGAGGACGCTGATGAAGTGGTTGTAGTCGACGCTAAAGACGTAGCATTGGCTTGGTTGATGACGCGGTATGCGAGGCAGTGTGCGCCAATATGCTGCTCTAATACATGTCAGGGTCCAAAGGCATAACAATTTAACTCGGTTACATTATGTAACTAATTAAAAGCATGAGATTTTAAATCGGTTATTAGTTATTCGATTTAAAAAACAAGTTTTTAAATCAATTTATTAATAACTGATTTAAAATATTTGCAATTATTTACAAAAGAGACACCGCGCTTTTTGTTTACATCGGGTCACAAAAAAAGTTTTAAAAGCCTGTTTTAAAAACTACTTTTTATACTAAGTGGTTTTTATAAAACTACTTTGTTATAATATTTTAATACTCATTAATCTATATTTTATTCATATATGCTTAGTGGAGTTGGAACCTCCTAGACATGGAGGAAGATCCTTTCTGGTTTTCAAAAAATTGGATGAAATCTCATCCTTTTTTTGATTTTAATATATAAAAAATAAGAAACACATGCATGAATGGTGAGATTTTAAAATTGAACACTCTTCAATTTTTTTCAACTGGAGAGGATTCTTGCCCCCCAGACCTAGGTTGGGTACTTTGTTAATAGCTCGGTGTAAGGACCTTGCTCCTAGATTACAACTCACCCACAAGAATGGGGTATCTCCTTTCCACAAGCTAAGTTGTGGGTGATTCACATGATAATTGACCCATTAGCACTAATCCCAACTCTATTCCTCTAATTTTGACCAGATTTGACAGGACTAGATTTCACTCTTTTTGGCTAGGACAACCTAACTAAGAGATAAAGCCTCGAGCCAGTCCTGGATCAGACAACGATTGCTTCACCTAAAGCTAGGTCTTGAGATTAGTTTCATAAGAGTAAGTTTGGTTGGAATAAGAGTAATTTTGACTAATAATTTCTTAGGGACCTTTCTTTTAATATTTCTTCCTTTGTTGTTCACCTCTTTCATCCTCATTCTCCTTTTTTTCATTGATAATGATATACTTCTATAGTGATTGTTCATGACATCTTTGATGAAAAGTCATAAATCATAAGATTGTCAATACTAATATTTTTTTTATCATTCTCATGTTAAAATCAAATTAATTATTCACATATATACATTAGAACAATCTTTAAGTAAAACAACTAATAATATTTGTCTATATCACTAGATTAATTAAAATCCTCTATCCTCAATCCATGTCTCCATATATCATTGTAACCCAATTAGAAATTAACATACCATTTAAAATAAGATTTGACTCCTTTAAAGTGAGTAGTTCACTTTAAAAGATAAAGTGATCTATAAAGGATGATTTATAAAGACTTAAAGGCATGTAAAACCAAACAGTCTGAGACTTTGATCTTTTGAAATACTCACATATAAACAACAATTCGAAGACATTACAGACCTCCGTCATGAACAATGTCCCATTAGAAATCACCCTACCCACATAAATAGCCTAGAAGCTTGCTTTTGACAATATTTTCAACTACACTAAACCATTGAAAAATAAGTGTGAATAAGGTTTGAATTTACGTGAAAAAACCAAAACCAAACCAATTAGAATGAAAAAACAAACCATAATTTCCTACAAAAACAATCTGGAAGGTTTGAATTTAAGTTCTAGATTGGTTTTGGTTTCAAAATCAATTTTGATCAATAAATAGTTTTAAAAATAATTTCCAAAATCGTTTTTGAACCTAAATCGATTGTAAAACCAAATCTAAACTCCTCAATTAGTTTAGAAAATGATATAAAAATTAAACATAGACATTAGAAATTGTTTTAAGAAAGGATGGTCATATAGCTATCAATATTATTAATTTAAATGACAAGAAATTTGTTTTCTTTTTAAATAAAGTATTGCATTCAAAATTCATAAATTAAAAAATAATCATGTATTGTGATAATTAAATATATAAATATTACAAGATGACTTAAAAAAGGACAAGTTAAAACAATTTATTTAGTAAACAAAAAAATATTCATGATATAATTGGAATTATATTAATTATTAAATATTAAAAAATAAGCCATGTTTTAAACAGGTTAATTATAAGAATTTTTTTTTCAAAATTAATCCTAAGAAATTGGTAAAAAAAAAGTGATTAATTTTTAAGAATAAATTCAACCAAACATGTACGAAAATATAAAGAAAATACAACATATAAAATTTTGTAAAAAGCACTACATGAAATCTACAAAGGCATATATACCAATTTCATACTAACTATAAAATCTATTTTGCAATCATTATCTTTGCTACAAAACTATAACTAAACACCACAAGTCTACAACAAACAATTTTTTAACGTATTATATAAGTTTTCTTAACTTTTAGTAAAACATAAACACAACACACACAATTCAGAGGTGTAAAAGTGAGTCAACTCGGCTCACTCAAGTTGGCTCATGATAGGGTTGCTCAAAAAGTGAGTTAATCACACTCGACTCATTTTTTTGATAAACCAAAAAATATACTACCAGACTCAACTCACCATGGGTTGTTGAATTTAGTGGGTTGACTCACGAGTTGACTCATTTAATTCAAAAAAATAAAAAATGTATAAATACAAAAAAATACAAATAAGATATAGAAATACTTAAATAAAACAAGTCAAACAGCATACTAATTTAGAAGAACAAACTCAAAGAATAAGAAAATAAAATAGAAATAAAAAAATCAAGAAAATTTAAAACTAGAAAAAGGAAAAAATAAATTTAAAAATGTTAGAAAAATAAAGACGAATTAATATGCATTGACTTGACTTACTAGGTTAGCTCACCTCAACCTGGGAATGAGTCCGGCGAAGTCAACCTATGAATATGTGAGTTAACATTGTTCCAACCCATTTGGATAGTATGGCTCGGGTTGGCCCATGAACAAAGCTCCCTTTGAAGCTTTGACACATCTACATGCAAATTTAATTTTGTGAATAATTATATTTTCTTTTACTAGTAAAAGATAGGAAGCAAAGATAGTTGTTCCAAGTTCCAACCCAAAGACAATGTTTTTTCCCTATGAAAATATATTTTGCCCAAATATAATGTTAGATTCGTGAGACATAGCACCACCTCAGAATCCTAACACCTTAAATATGTGAACTCGAGCCTCCACCGTCACTTCACCACGCACCCAACATTGCCAACGCTCCTCTGTTTGTTCCTGTTCAAACCTTTTGACCGAACTATGCATGAGCTATACCATAGGAGCACTTTTGCCTTTGTCATGTTGTTCCTCCTTGTGTCAACCACCGTAGGAGTCAATGAGTTTGATGACCAACCATAACCTCACAAAGCTGCCTCTCTACAAGTTGCACCCAAATTTCTCAACAAAACAACGTGAATTTGGAAAAAAAATAAAAATAAAGACAATAATCAAAATGAATCTTGAATCTAATCATTACCCTTCCTCTATTCCATGGTTGCAGTAAGTGAATAGCATTGAATTAGGGGATTGAGATTTTGAAAGATGGAAATAGCAAAAAAAAAACAGAAACCTTACATATTTACTTGGAAGGGTGTGATTTCTTAACTTGGAAATTTGAGTCTTCTTTCTGTCTTGGTTGCTCTCTTAAGATTGACTTATATTCATCAACCAAGACTAGTTAAGACAGCAATTGTACACAAAATCACTAGTAATTTTTTTTTTTTTTTAATAATGATTCTTTATACATCCACTATTATATCTTATCTATGTATTTTTAAATAGCGATTATATAAAGAATCACGATTAAAAGGCTTAGCTTTACAATAGCAATTCTTTATATGATGATTGCTTTAAGTCTCCATGCTTTCAATAATAGTAGTGTAACAAAAACAATGTTATTATTAATGCACAAGTAAAAGCAATTTTTCAGCGCGATGAAATTAAAAAATGTACGAGATATAAAATATTATCATCATTAAACAACAATAAAATCACATGTCTTAAAAAAGAAGGAAATATATTATAACATATCTTTATTGTCAATAATAAAGATTCTTTTTTATACCATAATAATATTTAGAATAGAATGGCATTTAAAGTTGAGGAAAAAATTATAAAAATAAATTATTTAAATTATGATATAATTTCAATGTCAATTAATTTGATATAGTTTATGAAATTTTAAAATGTGAATTTAAATTAGGATAGACTAACTTTAAACAATACTACTGATCGCGCCTGTCTATTTACATTTTTTATTTTTTGGAATTTGACTTTATATGTAATTAGTATGGTTTCCTTCTCATATTTTTTATATATTGGGTAGTTTAGTGAGAAAAAGTAACTGAATTCAGAGATTAAAACATAATAGTAGAGTGGTTTGTAATGTTAGTTAAGGGGTAAAAAGGTCCAACAAAATATGAAGACCATAACGTATCGCTTTTATAATTATTATAGATTATAGATATAGATAATTTGAAAGAAATAAACAAAAAATGTGAGATACTCATCACAAGAGAAGTGACATACCTTATTAAAAGTCTTCTAGTTGAAGAATAAGTAGTCAAATTTACTATATATAGAAGATGACCATTAAATATATAATACGTTATGAATATTTAATAGTCAAATTTACTATGTAGAAGTTGATCATTAAATAAACAATACGCTATGAAGATATATTATTTAGTATGAAAAGACTATAGAATGGACCTTCTGTTTTTCTTTGTCAGTACAGATGATCTTTCAAGGCGGAAATAAAAAAAAACGAGGTGGGCTCTTCTTGTAGAGTCCAGGCCCGAAGTGTTGGGCTGATTGTTAGGGTAGTCCAACTGAGTCGAATAATCAAACGACGAAACGACAATACAAAAACCTTGAACGACAGGGGCAAAACGGTAAGACCACAATAGATTCCAACACCGTTCGATCACGATCCCCAAACGCTGAGCCGTAGATATATAGCGTAGGGGAAAAGCGAAGAGCGGATTTCAAAATTTCAAATCTCAAACGCACCACTCCCCAGACCCGCTCTCGCACCCATTCACACACATACACACACTTACAGAGAGAGAGAGAGGGAGAGAGAGAGAAGCCACGGATCTAACCACGAGAATGTCTGGGCGCCATGAGAAAGAGAAGGGTGTCAACGTTCAGGTCCTCCTCCGTTGCAGGTATTCCGTTTTCGTTTCCCTTTTCCGTCGTTATTTCCGCGTTCTGGAACTCCAACCCTTAACGTCGATTCGTCGCAGGCCGTTTAGTGACGAAGAGTTACGAAGCAACGCGCCGCAAGTCGTGACTTGCAATGAATACAATAGAGAAGTGGCCGTGTCTCAGAGCATCGCCGGCAAGCACATCGACAGGGTTTTCACCTTCGATAAGGTCCTTACTCTCTCTCCGCTTTTATCTGCTAAAATCGCGAGTTTTTTTTTTTTTTTTTTTAATTTCTCACATTCGATATATTATAATCTCCAAGCTTGAGTTTACGGAAATGTACACTCTGAGAAATAGATAGCGGGAATGTTAAGTTGGTTTTAGGGGGATTTCAAATCTGAAATATGTTCATTGTGTATTGTGAAGGTTTTTGGTCCTTCTGCACAGCAAAAGGATCTTTATGAACAAGCTGTTACTCCGATAGTCAATGAAGTTCTAGAGGGCTTTAATTGTACTATATTTGCGTATGGTCAAACTGGTACGGGAAAAACCTACACAATGGAAGGGGAATGCAAGAGGTCCAAGGTATGCTTTAGTGTCTATGCTCTATCTATCAACATTCACGAAGTGATGTTATACACATGCACATTAATGAATGAGTTATGTTAGTGACTTTGTTTGACTATTCTACAACAGAGTGGTCCCAATGGAGAGTTGCCTCCAGAAGCTGGAGTCATTCCTAGGGCTGTCAAGCAAATTTTTGACACACTTGAGAGCCAGAATGCTGAATATAGTGTGAAGGTCACTTTTTTGGAATTGTATAACGAAGAGATTACTGACTTGCTTGCCCCAGAGGAGATTTCAAAGGTTTCTTTGGAGGAGAAGCAGAAAAAGCAGCTGCCTCTCATGGAGGATGGTAAAGGTGGAGTTCTTGTAAGAGGCTTGGAGGAAGAGATTGTGACAAGTGCTTGTGAGATTTTTACTCTTCTGGAGAGAGGGTCTTCCAAACGACGAACTGCGGAAACTTTGTTGAACAAACAGTCAAGGTGACTGTTGCTTTTCTGCTGCTTTTAATTCACAGGCTGTGAAACCAAATTTTAATGTCTTACTGAGACTTGACTTTTGTTTTCAGTCGGTCGCATTCGCTGTTTTCAATTACAATCCACATCAAGGAAGCTACCCCAGAGGGTGAAGAACTAATAAAATGTGGCAAACTTAATTTGGTGGATCTAGCTGGGTCAGAAAATATATCTCGTTCTGGTGCTAGGGAGGTAATACATCATTTGCATGCCATTTTGTTCAGTGTTCTATACATTCTGGTGTTTACCTATAAAATAATAATTTTGAACTAGTAAGTTGAATTTTGTATTTGTAATATTTGTTAGGGTCGTGCAAGGGAAGCTGGGGAAATTAACAAAAGTTTGCTTACTTTAGGGCGAGTGATCAATGCACTAGTGGAGCACCTGGGTCACATTCCTTACAGGTTTTTTTTTTCTTTTGGGCTTTTGACAATGCTTCATTCTTTGGAGTCTCTGGTATTATCCTTTTCTTTGTGTGCTTACGTGGATAAGTTTGTATTTAGGGATAGTAAGTTGACGCGTTTACTGCGTGATTCACTTGGGGGAAGAACCAAGACATGCATCATAGCAACAGTGTCTCCTGCTGTTCATTGCTTAGAGGAAACTTTGAGCACGCTGGATTATGCACATAGGGCAAAGCACATCAAAAATAAGCCCGAGGTTTGTTATTCATTGTGTGACTTGAGTGTTGAGAATGTTTATGATAGCATGCATCTTTAGTTTCAAACATTTCGTGTGAATATGTTACAAGTATAGCACTTCTACAATGATTTTATGAGGTATTTGATTGCATTTGTATTTTACATTGCCTGACTGAATATATAATAAAATCATCTATGATAAGATTCTTAAACAGAGGGACTGATTTGAGTGCTCTATTTGGTCCATATTGGATGAAACATAATTATTAATTATTTATGTTGTCAAAATTATATGAGTATTGGTTCTTTCAATTCAATTTGTTCAAGGCCTCAAGGGCGAGTTGAGTGATTTTGTGGCCATTTTCTTTTGTAGAACGGATCTGTTGCAATTAAGTTAGCTCCAATTTACCTGTTTTTCTTTAGACAAGATGTGCAGGATATGAGATGTTTTTCATTTTGCTTCAATATAATTAATTGCCTTTCATTAAGCATGTTTTTTTAACTTCCTTTTTCTTTTCTGATTTTTTTTAGGTTAACCAAAAAATGATGAAATCAACACTTATCAAGGATCTTTATGGTGAAATCGAACGCCTTAAGGCAGGTGAGTTGTGTTGTTGATTTGTAGTTGCTAAAGTAAGTATATCTTGGGTTCTTCAGATTTCTTGCTAAAGTGTCTTATTGCTGATGAAAATCATAAAAATCGTGACTTTGACCAGAGGTTTATGCTACACGTGAAAAAAATGGAGTCTATATTCCAAAGGAAAGATACTATCAGGAGGAGAGTGAAAAGAAGGTTATTTTCCTCTCTTTTCCTTTCTGTCTGTTACCTTCTGTTGCAATATGAATAATTCTTCATATATTCATCAAGGGAAGTACTTTTGTTCCATGTAACTTTCAGCTGCTGAGATCATAGAGTTCATTTTCGTTTGTGTTCTAATGTTGTTAATTGGTAGATATGAATTGGTTTGATGTTTATTTTCATGATCTGGTTGTAAAACTTAAAATCACTCTCTAAGGCCTTTCATTGATGCATGCTTTTCTTCTGTTTAGGCTATGTCAGATCAAATTGAGCAGATGGGGGTCACAATAGAAACTCAACAGAAGGTTTGTTTTATTGAAAAGCTATTTATTTATAGAGGATGAGGTGTGCTTGCTTATTGTTCATGTTATGCTTGACTTGTTTTCTATGTTTCAATCAGCAACTTGAGGATTTGCAAAACAAATATGTTGACCAAATTCGGCAGTGTTCTGATTTGAGCAACAAACTTGATAGTACTGAGGTGAGTTATCAAAGTTTTTGTTCATTATTGTTATGAAATTCTATATGCTTGCTTATAAGGAAATGGTGATATACCACACAGAAAAACTTGAGCAAGACTAGCAAGTTGCTTGCGAACACAGAGGAGGAATTAAAGAAATGTCAGTATACCCTGAAAGAAAAAGATTTCATCATTTCTGAGCAGAGAAAAGCAGGTATGCCATATACATGATCGTGTTCCTACCATTATTTCTTGTGTAATGTTCCTTTGAGATAAAGTTAATTATGTGCGACAGAAAATGCTCTGGCTCATCAAGCATGTGTTTTACGATCTGATTTGGAGAAAGCTCTTCAGGATAATGCTTCCTTATTTTCGAAAATTGGTAGGTCTTATTCTTTTCTGTGTTTTGATTGACCGAGAATAAAAGGTGTATCTATTAACTTATTTATCCGTCTGGTAATTATATAGGTAGAGAAGATAGACTGAACTCAGATAACAGAGCTGTAGTGAACAATTTCCAAGCGGAGCTTGCTCAGCAGGTTGGTTCTCTTTGCAACACTGTTGCAACATCATTGTCTGAACAGAATGAACATCTAGAAGGTGTGAAGAAGCTCTGTCATTCTTTTTTGGACGTTCATGATAAGGTGTGTACATCCAATATCCAATATTGTTGCTCTTGTCGATGACATTATTTCATGGTTTCATCCAATTTATTGAATCATTTTCTTCCCCATATAATTTTACGTTTCCTGTTATAGTTTATTTCTAAATTCTTACATTCCTCTTTTTGTTTCCTGTAGGCGGTTGTTAATTTGAAAAAGAAAGTGACATGTCTGAGGGCCTTGTATATATCTCATATTGAGGCAGCGCAAAATGTTGTGCGCTTGCATAAGGCGAGCTCTGATGCTACCTTGGAGGAACTTTCATCTGTTATATCCTCTAATGGTCATTCTATTGAAGAAGTATGTTTCAAGTTTCAACTTATTATTTCTATTTTTACTATTATGTCTTTTGCACTTTTTTTCCATTCTTTTCAACACTAATATAGATCTTTTATAAATGGTGAATCAGTTTCTTGCATCTGAGGCCACCGAAGCTGGTTCAATATTTGATGATGTTCAGAGTTCCCTTTCAACTCAGCACGGTGAATTGGCACTTTTTGCTAGGGAACTACGCAATGTATGTGCTTCAAGTTTTCGCTCTGTTTATCTGTCTATAGCTTTTAACAAACTTGTCACATCTTATGTTTTTTGTTTCTATTTTCTGTACAGTGCTGCCATATGTTTCATTTTTCTTTGCTCTGACTGATGTTCTTTATCTTCTTCTGACTCTGTTATGTTGTGTATTGTAAATCAAAGAGATTCAATCTCAGCCTTGAACAAATAAAGGATATCTCTGAGCGATCTCAAGAATTTGTGGATAAGCTTTTTGAAGAATCAAAAAAGCTTGAAGACTTCGCATTACAGGCTGACCAAATGCAAATGAAGAGCATTGATGAGTTTAAGAAAGCATATGAGGTTATAACATAATATTAACATGGATTGTTTGAAAGATGGTTGTGGTTGTTGACATCTGATGTGGACATCTTCTATTCTGTACAGGAGCAGTCAAAATCTGATACAGAGAAACTTATCGCTGATATGACTAGTTTAGTTTCTGATCACATGCGGCGACAACTGGATCTGGTCAGTTTTTGGTGTTCTTTCTATAGTCGTATATTTTTGGTCCCTCATGGGGGCGGGTAGTCGTATAATTGTGTTTCTGTTCCTGCCAATTTAATTTGTTGTATTGTATTGATGTTCGGTTTTGCAGGTAGATGCTAAGCTTGTTGATCTTAGAGAAAGTGGCATCAAGAACAAGTCATTCTTGGATGGACATGTGTCATCAATGGGAGATATTGTGACCAATGCAAAGAGGAAATGGCAGGCCTTTTGTGTACAAGCAGAAAAAGATGCGAAAGACACTGCTGATTATTCTGCAGCAAAGCATTGTCGTATGGAGTTACTCATGCAGAAGAGGTAAGTGTTTATTCCCCGACTTTTCTTGATCCGGATCCTATCACTTACAGTCTAACACACTTCTTTAAATCCTTAGTGTTAATACTGCTCAATCGGCTTTCGAACATACAAAGAGGACACATGAGGCTGTAAATGAGATGGGGACCAAACTTATTTCTGCAACAGAATCAATTATCAGGTGCGTGGCAAACTTACTGTCATGACTATCTCTTTGCAGCCCATCTCTACATGTGGGGCGTGGAGGGAGTGTTGTACTAATATGGTTATTGCCTGTGTATTTCTTGGCCCATTTTACTGTTTTAATGCCTCAATAATAGGCTTCATGCGATGTGATATCGATTACTTTGGTACAGGAATGCTACCGATAACAATGTGCAACATGTCATTGAGGTCGATTCTGCACGAGTTGCAGCAGAGGAAGATGTGGCAAAGAACAGTGAGGATCTTCTTGAGCAGTTTGATGGTGAGTATTGTGCGTTAGATCATGGTCCTTTGATTTAAGAACATTCAGCAAATTTATCTCCTTGCAGCTGAGGTTGTTTGATCATTATTACTTCCATTTTTTTGGTTTTCATGTGATTGAATAGTGCATGCAAATACCTTGCTAAAACATTCTAACAAACGTTTAACGGAACAGGAATCACCAATATCTTTTTTTTTTAAATATATCTTATTTATAGTGCATTCAACCTTTTTTTCTTGGGTTGTATCTTTTGCAGTCTCGTCTGCACAAGAGCGGGAGTCCATATCTGGCGTATTAAATGTGGTGAGAACACATGCAAATACACTCGAGACGCTACGAGAGGATCACGCTGGCCAAGCTGCTTCCATTGAACACTCGGCAAGCGAAACTTTTCGACAGCAGTACAGGGTAGGTTGACTTGGTTTCTATTTTGTTCTCGGAAGATCAAATATAAACACTATTTAATAGACATTTTTAAAATGATTTAGCATTTGATACAATGAATGGGGGTTGTTGCTTCCTCTCGTGTCTTGCAGGACTATGAGCCTAGCGGTACAACACCTATAAGGTGTGAGCCTGATGTTCCGACAAAGGGGACAATAGAGTCTCTTCGATCCTTGCCAATGGAAGACCTTCTTGAGGAATTCCGGGAAAATAATCCATATGAATCTTCTGATGTAAAGGAGTTGAAACCATCCCTTATTCCACGTTCGCCGCTTAGTCTGCTGAACTAATGGCGGTAGGAACTTGCTTGTGGGTCCTTTATTGAGTCAAATTTGTATTTCTATTGTAACATCACATCGCTTTTGTTACCATTGATTGTTCGAAGAATGCATCACCGGCAGATAGGATTGTGATGTGATATTTAGAGCGAAGTACTCATGTAAATCCCACCTTGGGATGAAGTATAGGTTAAATAATGTTTAATTTTAAGTAAGGCTCTCCCTCGTGGTTAATTTTTATTGTCATTTTTCGGCTGTTGGCCATCTCCTTCGGTCTCTTGTTTGTCCCCGTAGTTTTTGGAACTTCACAAGCATTTCCTCACTCCCTAAAATTTGAACATACATTTTTGGTTTCTGTAATCAAAACGGTTTAATAGGGAAAATTAGTGGTGGGGTAAAAATTAGTGAATACTGCCACGTAATTCTTTAGGTTCGGAAAACGTGAATGATAATAATAGTTATAAGTTCTTTAAGACTTAATAATTCTGCCAAAAGAACATTTACTAAACATTTATAATTTTGTTATTGATGTCGAATTTTTATAGACATCATTTTGATGGGAAAGCAAGTAAAAAAAAAAAAAGATAAATAAATACAGCAAAACAATTAAAATCAAATAGAAGAAAAAGGTCAATTATGTAAGATTTTCCACTTCCAAATGGATTAAAAATGGTTAGGAATGGATTTTATCATAGGAATGCTAGGAACATATTTTTTAACATACTTTTTACAACATATTATTGACTATTGGTCAAAATTTATTGAAAGTTATAAAATTAAGAGAAAGATTCATTAAATAAGAAGTGAGATTCATAAAAAAATGTGATTTAATTTTAGTTAGTAATAAAGTATGTTCAAAAGAGTGTATTGCTACCATTTAATTAATCCAAGAAATTTATTTATGGTTTAAGGTAAGTTTTACTAAAACAACTAATGCCTAATTCTTTGACTTTGTCATGTTCGATCAATTTTTAACTAAAGTAGTCTTTATGGAGAGATTTTGTCATGTATCAACTTTTAAGTTTTTTCCAAAGCTTGTCAGCAATTTTTTCTTCCTTGTGAATGTTAAATTGACTGGTAACTTACTTCTCCTATCAACGTCATCTCACATTCTTGATACGTAAAGAGAGCCAACATCTTCACTTGCCACAAGTTGATGTTATTTTTGCTAGTAAATTTTTCAACTTCAAACTTCGTAAATGTCATAGCTTTGATGCTAGTTGTGATGAAAAACTGTCTTTGACGAAAAAAATTAACTTACGAAATAAAAGTATCACAAAGAAGAATCTTTATTATGAGAAAAGAATAAAGTTACAAAGAAAAATTCTTTAATGTTGTGTTTGGATGAGGAATTTTAAAATTTTAAAGAATTTGAAATGGTTGAAATTTGAATTTCTTTAATTTAAATTTCCTTCAATTATTAAATGCTTTGTTTGGATAAATTAATTCAAATTTTTTAAATTTCAAATTCTAAGTTTGGATATAACATTTTAATTTTCACCATATACAAAATTTAATTTTTAAAATAATATATTTAAAAATTGAAATTTTAATAATAAACTCTTGCAAAAATAAACATTAGCCAATTTTTAAATATTTAATAATTCACAAATAATTTTACTATTAAATAATATTTAATAATTCAAAAATATAAATATTGATACTTTTTACATTAATATTGATAGAGAGAAGAAAGAGGGAAAGAAGAGAGATGGGAGAGAGAGTAGAGGGAGATAAGACAGAGGGGAGAAAGAAGGGGGAGAAGAGAGAAGAAAGAGAGTGAAGAGAGGGAGATGAAAGACAGAAGAGAGAGCTATAGAGAAATAAAGAACAAAAAGAGAGGAGATAGAAAGAGGAGAGAGAGAAAAAAGAGAAGAGAGAGAGGACGAGAAGAGAGGGGAGAGAGAGAGAAGAAAGAAGGAGGAGAGAGAGGGATAGAGGAAAGAAAATAGACATAGAGGTGAGAGAAAGTGAGTATGAAGAATTTCAAATTCTTACTTTTTTGGTAAAATTTGAAATTTTACAATTTTAGATAATCAAAATACCTTCATAAATTATTAAAATTTCAAATTTTTACCAAATTTCCTATGTAAAGAACATATTTCATCACAAAATATTTTAAATTCCCTGTAAAAATTAATTACCTACTTAAAATTTCTTATCCAAAGACAAGGTAAGAGTTATTATCTCTCACAAGTGTACTCTCTAAGAATTGAATTCTTATATTTTCTAAATGAATTTTACATTTCAACTACATATATTTATAGTTGAATAAAGGCTAATCAATGATTAATTATAAAACTTTCATATCCTTAACCATTCATTAAGAATGGTATACATTAAACAAAACATTCATTATTTAATGGATTCTAACTTTCTTTAAAATATAGCAATAACATTCAAGTCACAAATATAACACTCTTTAGCCCATACAATTTAATTAATTCCTTAATTAAAACCCAATGAGAAAAAAAGGGAGAAAAAAACAGTAAAAAAAATATTAACTTAACACATACTCAATAGGTTATTTTAGTAAATAATCCAAGATTATGGCAAATAAATTAAGAAGCATAATTAACATAACATTCCATTTTCTAATTTCAAGAGGATCGAACAATAAAAGGTGAAAAGACATACACCCTATGCGTTATATTTGTAGATAATCAAAAGATAAGATAAATAAAACAAGAGGCATAACTTTTTGTCCATTTTCTAATTTCAAGAGGGTTCGATAGTCAATGTATGATTGGTCACTTCATAAAATCATTAAAAATAGATTTAAATTCTGAACCACAAATAAAAACTTGAATTAAGGACAAAAAGTCAATTACATTACAAAAGATCAATTACAATACAATTTCATTTGGGTTTATCAAGCCTAAAGAAGATGACTAAGGAATTCTTTTCACTTTTGTTATAAATATTTAATAGTGACTATCCATATTTATTATATATTATAACTATTTATATTTCGTCTTAATGCTATTAAACTATTTGTAACCATTCAGTTACAATTTGTCTCTATAAATAGGTTATCCCATTTCTAGTAATAATACAAGGTATCTCCATTCTCTCAATTTTTTTTTCTCTATTCTCTATCTCCTCTGCTCCTAAATTGTAATTTATAGTTGTATATAAATTTTTATAATACGTTATCGGCACGAATGTCTTTTTTCCATTGATAATATTCATTATTGGCATTACAACCTAAAAGAATAAGTCATATCTTTGAATTTATAATTTAAGGTATGCTTCTCTCTCTAATCGTATTCTTTATATTATGTGTTTGGTAGAATACTTGTATTATTGTATTATTTACGTAAATGTGAAATTCATGAAGACTCTATTAAATAAATAAATTCTAAGAATATTTTTGCAATGGGTCTTGAAGACACTATTAAAGAATGAAAATTTAAGAATATTTTTTCTCACCAGAAGTGAGAAAATAATGTAAAAGTGAAAAAAAAAACTTACCAAAAGTTGAAAAATAGTGCAAAAAAATGAGAAGAAAAGAAGAATTTTTCTCATCAAAAGTGAAAAAGTATGGTGAAAAGAAAAAAAACGGACAAAGAACATGAAAATATATTATGTTTGATCCTTCCTTTGATATTGTTAGGAGCACCAGGTGTTTGCTCAATTATTATGTTAATTTTTATGTTATGTTAATATTTGAAATCATTTTACATTGTTTTAATATATTGGAATATAGAATCATATTTTGCTTATGATCTGTTTGATTAATTTTCTTTAAACAATAAAATGAATTTTTGTTGAGCGAAATAAGAGTTGTGTTAATAATGTGTAAATTTGTAACTTAATATATTTTACCAATTTTTATAAGGATTCTATGGGTAATATTATATACCATCCATATGCGTTTCTAATATGAGAGTTTTCTCTTTATTCTCATTTATTTGAAAAGTTTCTTCATTATTAATGATTACATGAATGGATTATAATAAACATATATTAAGTGATAAATTATATATATATTAAACACTTGTGGTTGGTTTTATATTTTTGTCTATTTATAGTTATATTGTTGAATGAAATTTGTTTGCATATGTTATATTTCATATATTATCAATAATGACTCTATCAATTGCAAAAATTAATGTATTGTGCAAGATAAAATTATTTGATTGAAATAGTTTTAATTGTAAGTACAAACTTATTATATTTCAGTACTTTATACATTATTTACTAAATAATGTAAATTAGATATAAGGAATTAAATTCTTTTAACATAATTAAAATAAATTGTTAGCACATTTATTTATATTATTTTATTATATTTGATAATAATACATTATATTTTTATGTATTTGCATTATAAATTAAAATTAATAAATATTAATTAAGTTGATATCATTGTGTTTAATTATGTTAATATATTTGGCCATTTGATAACATTCAGATTTTTAATTTATTTTTATGTTACATTAAATTTAATTAATTTATTTCTTAATTTATTGTTATGTTACAATTTATTTTTATAATCATTTATAATATATTAAATGTTTATAACACGTTATGTATTTTCATAACGTTACATGTCTATTGTTATATCACTGTTAAAGATAATTTTCAGTGATTTTTTTATCATTTTATTATTATAAGTTATAATGTAAAAGATTCACTTGTTTTTCTGAACAATTTAAAAGAAAAATATGACCACTAAAAAAAACTGTGATTCCTTCAAAAGCACATATGATTGAGTTGCATGGTTGCTTATAGTTGACTCTAATGACTTTTATTTTCGCATGTCCTACTTCCTTCCCTAAAAAGATAAATTATAGTTGTGTCGGGATATGTCTTCAGATGTGTTTAATTTCCATATGAAGCAATTTTAATAGGACATGATGTTACCAAAAATTTAATTACCATTATATTACATTGATTAATATGACTAAAATAAAATAGATTAAATACTCAAATTTAGGCCCCCAAAGATATATAAGACATGATGTTATTCTTGCAAAGATTATGTACGTCTTTATAGCATAAAGTTATAGTGAACTTGGGAATTAAATTAGTGTCCGAAGATAGATTGAGAAGATGTCACTTCTAGTATTAATCATTTATTAATTTGAAATTGTATGAAAAAATAAATATTGATAAAAATGTGTTAGAAATATATTCTTCATTTTCATGCATTTATTGTACTCCTATAGTAGCAATATTAAGTCAAATGATTTAAGAAATATTTTGAGTTGAGTTAGAAAAAATAATGAGCCTTTAATGAAAAATCATGAGGCTTGTCTTATTGGTATTACTCCATTCCTAGAACTGAATGTACCCACATATGCATTATTTATTTAAATAATTAATTTTTAATATATGAGTTTTAATCATTATTGTCAACTTTAATGTTTTTATTAGATATTATTATTTATAATTTGAATGTTTCAAATTAATTAAAAATTACTATTCAATAGTTGTTAAATGGTAAACGGTTTTAATTTTGAATTGATTATAATTTAATCAAATTTTCTCATATTGATTATTTATGCTCCTTGTTTTTATGAAGAATAAATTTTGATATTGAAATCAATAATGAATATATGTATCTTGTTGAGAGTGCAACGACTTTTCAGAATTAAAAAATATTTTTTTTATTTAGTAACACAATAAGTCAATGTTAATACTATATCTAGTATTATAAAGACAATTGAAAGGTCCAGAAGAGCTGATGTGTTTTTATTTAAAGTAAAAGAATTACACATTATATTGTTATTGTATATTCTTCCAAGTTTTATAGAAACTTATTAAGTTTCAAATGTGAGAAATGTTTTATATTATGAGACTTAAACTAAAAAATGTGTAAAAAAAAAACTTACACATTTTTCATCTGGTTTGTATTACATGTATATTAGTACAAATTAAAACACGTAATGTTGTAAACCAGAAGTTTACAAATCTAAATGAGTTTACTGTTTAGCATAATCAGTTTGGGCCATCCCAGACCTATTATGATGCAAAAAATAATTAAAAATTCAGGTGAACACCTATTGAAGAGCCAGAAGATTCTCCAATTCAATAAATTCTTATGTACTATTTGTTTCCAAGAAAAGTTGATAATTTCATCATCACCAACAAAATTGATCATGAATCTCTCACATTTTTAGAATGTATATAGGGTGATATTTGTGGACCAATTCACTAAGTGAACCATTTAGATATTTTATGGTTTTAATTGATGCATCAACTAAATGGTCACATGTTTGTTTGTTATCAACTCATAACCAGGCATTTGCAAGATTACTTACTTAACTAATCTGACTTATAATTCTTTTTTTTTTTTTTGGATTATCCAATTAAGAAAATACGTAATGATAATGTTGGTAACTTTACATGTAAAGCTTTTAATATGCTTATTGGAATCGATGTTGGTAACATCCTATGTTCATATACACAAAATAGACTTGCAAAATCATGTATTAAGCATTTAAAATTGATTTCAAGACTATTACTCAAGAGATCAAAACTTCCAATTTATATTTGAGGACATGCAGTCTTACATATTATGGTATTAATTCTCATCAAGCCAACAAGTTATCACAAGGCTTCCCCTATGCAATTGATTTTTGGTAAGCAACCTAATATTTCTTGTTTAAGTTTATAGATGTGTTGTATGTTTTTCAATTGCTGCACCAGAACGTACTAAGATGAGTCCTCAAATAAGGTTGGGAATATATGTTGGGTATGAATCTATAATAGAATATGTTGAATCATTAATAAGATATTTATCTATGACTTGATTTTTCGATTATCATTTTGAATCAATTTTCCCAACATTAGGGGAGAGAATAAACAGTTGGAAAAGAAGATTAGTTGGAATGAATTATCATCTTGAGCCTCAAATGAAATAATGCGAACTAGAAGTTCAAAAGATAGTTCATTTATAAAGTTTAGCCAAAAAGAGTAACTAATTCATTTACCAATTGCTAATGCTCCAATAAAAATTGATGTCCTTGTTGGACAATCTAATATTGCAAAACAAGTCTCAAACACGTATGAAGTGTGATAGACCTGTTGGTTCAAAGATAAAAATCCTCAAATAAGAAAAGGAGCTAAAAAGCAAGATGACCAAATTAAGGATATGAAAACTTTAAAAGATTATTTTGACACAATTAATATTTTAGTTCCAGAAGAACTCAGGTACTTGAAAATAGTGAAAATAAGAGATCTCAAATTATGTCATGAGTAGAATACGATGAAACCAAAATGAAGTCAATGTTGAGAATGTATTTGCATATAATGTAGATAATAAGGATCAAGAACCAAAGTCTATTAAGGATTTTAGACAAAGAAATGATTGGTTAAAATAAAAAGACTCAATTTAGGCAGAATTAAACTTGCTTGCCAAGTGAAAGTTTTTAACATGTAGTCCTTCCTAAGGAAGTAAAACCAGTTAGGCTTTTAGACCTGTAATCCATACACCTAAAGATTGAAAACTGGTTAGATTTTTGGACTTGTGGTTTATACACTTGAAGATGTAAAACTAATTGGATACAAATGAGTTTTTGTGGTAAAATTATAAGATATAAAGCATGAGTTTTTGCTCAAAGATTTTCGCAAAGACCTAACATTGATTTGAAAGAGACATATTTACCTGCAGTGGACGTAAATATTTTTCAATACTTAATCAGTCTAGATGCACATGAAGGGATCAATTTATATTTGATGGATGTTGTTATAGCCTATATTTGTACGATTGTCTTGATAATGACATTTATATAAAACTCCCTGAAGAATTTTATTTGCCTAATAGTGCAGGTTCTTGAGAAGATTACTCAATGAAAATGAATAAGTCTCTTTATGGACTAAAACAATATAAACGTATATGGTATGATCATCTAAGTGAGTATTTGATAAAAGAATGATATTAAAAGGATCCCATTTGTTCGTGTATTTTTATGAAAAGATTTGGAAATGAATTTTTCATAATTAATATTTATGTAGATGATATAATTATTATTGAAACTCTTGAAGAGTTTCCAAAAGCTATGGATTACTTAAAGAAAAATTTGAGATGAACGACTTATGAAAGATAAATTTTTGCTAAGGATTGTAAATTGAATATTTAAAGAATGAAATTCTTGTTTGTTGAGAAGCTTATATAGCAAGAGTGCTTAAAAGATTCTATATAGACAAATCACATCTATTGTGCACTCTAATGGTTGTAAGGCCTCTAGATGTGAACAGAGATGCTTTTAGACCTCGAAAAAATGATAGAGAATTACTTGGTCCTAAAGTACCATATATTAGTGCTATTGGAACACTAATGTATCTTGCTAATTATATTGTCCTAATGTATGATTTGTTGTGAATTTACTAGCAAGGTATAATTCTTCACCTACATGAAGATATTAGAATAAAGTCAAACATATATTTTGTTATCTTAGAAATTATTTGTCAGATCCTCATAATGATATATCATTAATAAGATATTTGTTTGCATGCGGTGGTACAACAATTTCTTGGAGATTTATGAAACAAACCAAAATATGTAAGTAAAATTTTGAGTAATGATCACAAAAGATTGGCCTTCATTGTCTTAAAGATGGTTATTTGCATGACGAGGAGAAATAAATATGTTCTGCACTCTTTTTTCCTTCGTCATGATTTTGTCCCATTCGGTTTTCCTAGCAAGGTTTTTAATGAGACAATATATAACAACGTGTTAAAGAATGATGCACTCTTTTTCCTTCACTAGGTTTTTGCCCTACAAGGTTTTTCCTAGTAAGGTTTTAATGAGACACATTCTCAATAATGGACATCCAAGGGGGAGTGTTATAAATTATTAATAGTGGTTGTCCATATTCATTATATTTTATGAATATTTATATTTTGCCTTAATGCTATTGAACCATTCATAACCGTTCAATTACAATTTGTCTCTGTAAATAGGCTATTCCATTTCTGGAAATAATACAAAGTATCTCCATTCTTTCAATTTTTTTCTCTCTATTCTCTATCTCAGCTTCTAAATTGTAATTTATAGTTGTATATAACTTTTTATAACAACTTTCTATTTTTTGTGGTTTCTTTAATTATTCTTCTTTAAATCTATTTATTTTAAACAATTTTTAATCATGTTTCACAACGGTTTTGTCATATTTACACAAACTAAGGGCTTGTTTGGGGTGGTTGTGAGTTTTTATTTTTGGTTTTGAAATCTAATTTTTAAAACATGTGTTTGGCTAAAATAGAGCTGAAATGGTTTTTAACTCGATTTTAAAACACTTTTACATTCATTTTCAAAAACAAAAGAAAAAAGTTTTGTGAATTTAGTTTAGTTTTTAAAAAAGTACACATCACTACATTTGATAATGGCTCTTCCCACCACTACCACTAACACCGTCGTTGCCGCCACTACTACTATTACCACCATTACCACCACGACTATCAGCGTCGCCACCACTGTCACTGTCGTTATCACCACCACCATTGCCGCCACCTTTGCCGCTACCACACAAACATACCCTTAAACTAATTTTAACAAAAATAAATAAATTCAAAATGAGTTTATTTTGAAACCAAAAATTAAAAAAATAACTAATACTAAGTTTTAGACACTCAAACTAGTTGACGAGCCCTAAAACATTACAATTAACTATTAAAACAGGCCTATTTGAGTAAGTCCTATTGAATTTTTACAATTAAAGTTATAAATGTATTTTTGCGCTTTTTTGAGCTTTTATTGATAAATAGCAGTTGACTTTTAAAATTTTAGAATTAAATTTAACAAAAAAAAAGACAGATGATGAAAATTTTGAAAAGATTTAAAGATAAGGATTTAAAGCTCAAATAAAATATTATAGATAATTTATAAGTCATTAGACATGATAATTAAAATGCAATAAATAGAATTTGAAAATGGTCCATGGCTATGGAAGTGAAAGAATTTTTATATTATATATAAATATATTAAAATATTAAATTCAACAATTAATATTTAACCTGAATGTTATTTTTATGTTTTAGAAATAATAATTTTATTTTATATTTTAAATTAAATTTAAAGAGTTTATTGTAATTTTCATTTATTTATTATTGTTTTTATGCAAATCATGTTTATTTAAATATGCTTTTTTATTATTTAAATAATAATTTAGAGAAAATTTATAAAATTTAGTTAAATAAAAATTATAATAAATATATTAAAGTCACAATAAAAATTTTCTCATTTTAATAATTTAGTGGACATAAACATCTGTTCCAATAAATGTTACCTACACGTCATTATAATTATATGTATCCAGAAAGTAATCTTTACGAGAGCATGATGTGGGCCTTGGAACACAACTTTTACATATGAACATGATGATACACGAGAGACGCACAATAATCGTTCACTAACACAAGTGACAAAAACTTTAATTTTTTGAGTCTTGTGAGTTGAAAGAATAATCTCTTGAAATAAGTTACTCAATTCAAATTGGATTAATCAAGTCCTAGATTATTTTCTAAAAATCAAGAGTCTAGGAAAGAAAATCACAAACGATACTAAAATTTAATTAAATAGTTTCATTTTTTAAAAATAAAAAAAATGAATAACGTATATCACATCATGTGTATATTTTTTATTTGTTCTTTTCAAATACACATCTCAAAAATATATTCTAAACCAAAAATATTTTTTATTGTCCTATTTTATTGTTCACAACATTTCCCAAATTTAAATTGGGTATACTGAAAATTTTTTATGATACTATAATACATTATTATATTATTTTGTAAAGTTAATATTTTATACGTTCCTAAATTTATTAAATAATAAAACGATATGTTATTAAATAATTATTTGTTTTTAAGTTGACAATGGTAAATATAAAATTCTGACAACTATTATTAATATCGTTAAACTTTAAAAGGACATATCCTCTGTGGATTCAGGCCTGTGAATGTGTCGAGTTCTCAACGGTATTCGGGTACGAGGTGGCTGTTCTTTATTTTCTCAACTGAATATGCTAGCAGTATCACAGTACTTTGCCCAAGATTGTGTCCAAATGCACACTGTTGTTAGTGGGTGCACTGTCAGGTAGCATTTTCACTTTCATCCCATTTTGAATCCAGTTATATCCAGCAACTGTTTTGAACTTGCCATGTGTTCCAACTTTTTATCAATGCGAATTGGTATCCACTGCATGATGGATTCCCAAATATGAGATATGGAGTGTTAATATATTGCTGTGAAATGTTTTTTTTATCATTATCATTGAGTACCAACACAACGTAAAGAAATCTATGACTCAATATACACAGTATCTATACGTTAAGTGCACAACTATGATAGTTTAATGATACTTTATGTCTTTTCTTTATCCTTTCCATTTTTTTTTACATCTAAATGAGATGATATTGTATAATAACAAAGGACAAAGCTTAAGCTCCTTTCAGGATTTGTTTAACTAAAATGATAACTTATAAACGTTTTGTAAAATGTTGCAATAGCATAAAAATCTGTTGTCAACCTTCTTGCAATTACATAAAACAATATTCCAAAAATAGTGTAATGAATCGGAAATTTTAAAAGTTAAAATTATAAGGTAAATATATATATATATATATATATATATATATATATATATATGAATAATATTATATTACTTGTTAAATATACAAAAAATAAAAATATTCAAATATAATTTGTATGGCGTTGACAAAATAATAACTATGTTATGACAAGCATCTCAAATTATTTATTACCAGAGCGTGAACTCGTGCGATGCACGGATAAATTGTGAAGAGAGTAATTTTTGTAAGATAAAACTTAGATATAATTTCACAAATACTTTTAGTGTTATTATCCAATTAAAATTAAAATTTCACCTCGATAATTTATGGTGATATTTAATGACAACCTTTATTACGTGAATTACCAAGGTAAAATTAAATTCTGATTGGAGAATAATACCAAACACCTATGAAACTACATATAAATTTTGTCATTTTTTGTATGTATAAAAAAAGTATATTAACGATTTTGTTAATTTCTTATATTGTTGAAAAAAGATCTAAAATAAGTTAATTTTCACAATAAGGAACTTAATTTACTATATTATTATAAAATAATAGAATATCAATTAAATATGAATTTATTCATTAATAAAAAATAGAAGATAATTGAATGTGCTTATTTTTCAATACAAGTATAAAATTGAATTCCACATTGTATTATTGAAAACAAGGATATAGACGAATTAAATTGCATAACAAAAATAAGAAAGTTAAATATAACTAAAAGAACTCAGATTATTCCATTAAAACTATTTTTATGGAGTCCATTAATTTAACATCTTATAAAAATATTAGAAATGAAATAAAGTGATTGAACAAAACAATGTAAATTTAAGAACACATATTTAAATGATTAGATGTTAGTACAATTTATATCAGATATCACATTTATTTATATTAAATTTGATTTGATATGTGATGCATGAATAAATTATGTGTGAAAAAATTATTTTCTATTATTTTGAAAGACAATTTATATTTAAACATAAAATAAAAAATAACAAATTAATATTTTTTTTGGTAATAATTGCCTACCTTTTTTAATAAGGTGTATGGAGATAAAAGACAATTAAGAATCACACCCATCAATAACTACAAATTCTCATCTACCCCATAAATTAATCACCTATTTCATTTTTATTGATAAAAATATTAATAATTAATAAAAATATTAATAATAAAGTAAAAATGATATCTCTGTGCAATGCATGGAAATTTTATCATTGCACTAAAACAAAGTCTTTTATAAATTAATTAGATGAGAAAATAATAAATAAAAAATAAGTAATGATTTGCTTAAAACTTATTAAGATTTTAAATATTAAATTTGCTTGGAGAAATAGTAAATAGGTCTACAATGAATTGCCTCCCATGTCAAAATTTATTTTAGCTTTTAAATTAGTTTATTTACTAAAAAAAATATTGTAGATCACAGAGACATTGATTAGCATCTAGTTGTTTGTTGATGGTAGAAATGCTTAATATTAAAATTAGCATGAAAATTGTGTTGATTATTTAAAAATCAAAATTCATACTTTGCAAGAATTTTATTTGAAAATTAAGAATGATGTGTCAAAAGAGAAGACTTTATTAATATGAGAGTTAGATGATCAACTGAATTTACTTTTAACCACTAAATCTAAACTTTGAACAATAAAAATTAAAACATAAAGATAACTTCTTAACTTAACCATTTGGGTATAATTTTATAGGTCATTTGATATGAATAATTACTAATATTAAATGTTAAAATTGTTAAATATAATATTTTCATCTTTAATAAAAAATTTATACTTCATTCCATTAAATCTTCAATATATTTTATAATAATTTAATAATAATGATGATGATGATGATAATAATAATATAACATTACCTCTTGTATGTTTATTATCATTCATCTTTAATTGGCTTCTATTTTTTCAAGTACACTTAGTAGATGAAATTATGTAATTTATTTAAAAATTGATTAAAATACAACTAATTTCTAAATCAGTTTAAAAATAAATTTAAATTGGAAACGTTAATATAATAATTTATATTTAATTATTATAACAATGAATTAAAAACACAAACAAATTAGAGTCTAAACTTAATTTAATTGGAAAAGATAGAAACAAGCACCTGGATTAATTTTAATATGTTATCATGTAATTGAATCTAAATAAATTAGGCAATTTTTATTTTTTTTTGCTTAGATTAAAAAAAACTGTAATAAATTTGGGTGAGAAGACACTATAGAGGAGAAATATATATTAATATTAAAATTAATACAATAATAAAAGCCGTGCCCTACTCACATGTCATTGAACCATTAAAAGTTGTGTCTCACAAAGAAATAAATGAATTTAATAAATAACAATTATTAATTTCCAAATGCATAGCAGAAACGCATTGTCGTTATGTATTGTACATAACGAAAAAAGTTTCCGTTGGAGGGTATTTTCGAAATAAAAAAGATACAAGCAAAACTTGGGGTGAAAATAGCGAACAATGGGGCAGGAGTAGTAGCCTCCGAAGAAAAATCAACAACACATACATCCTCACTCATGTGGGCCTACAGTTTTGCAAACCAAGAAGAAGAGAAACAACCTGACTAATTATTTTACTAACCCGATTCTAATTATTTATTTACACACTCATTTAATTATTAACCTTTCTCTATTTATTTATTTAATTTATTTTTACACTCTCTTAATTAGCTTAACTACCAATTAATTATTTACTTAATTTTTGTTAATTATTTTCACACATACAAAATGTCCTACAATAGTCACTGTAGAGGAATTTATAACAAACCTATATGCCTTGTTTCTTCATTATAAATGCATCTATAAAATCTGTCTATGTTTGACTTTGTTATCTCTTATGCTTCCATTTCTTGAAGCTATAGGCCAAGAAACTCTAACTTCATCTTGTAGATTAGTAATATTTTGAGTTATAACTTCTTCAACAATAGTTGATTTATTCAAATAGGATTCCTAAACAATGCTCATCCATACAAAATAAAATTTAAAAATAACAATAATATCATATTTTTCTTAAAAAATCATATTTATTAATTAATTTTTATAAAATTAATGTAAGTAAAAAAAAAAGCTTGTACTAAAGACAAATTTATATTAAAATAGATTTCATTTGTATAGCCTGTGTAAGAAGCATCACAATGTCAAGGGTTTCTATTATTTGAATAATTTATTTTACACATATATGAATTATGCTATGGTGCTATAAATGTTTTTACCATTTAAGAAATCCTACACTATTCCTATTTTCAAGAAAACACTTATAACATTTTGTAAAAGTTTAAAATTTTAAAAAGCATGTATACAAACTATTAAATAATTAAAATTAGTAATTTTAAAATTACTAATTAAACACCAACTATTCTTGTTTTCAAAAAAGCATTTATAACATTTTCAAAAGTTTAAATTTTTAAGTATTTGTAATAGTTTTACATAATTAAAATTAAGGTTAAATATTTTTTGGTCCTCCAAAAATATGACAAAATTGGTTTTAGTCCTCAAATTTTTTTATGAATAAAGTCCCTTAAATATTAAAAATTCCTTAGTTAGATCCTTGTGGTAAACTCTATTTAACTTTTTTGTGAAATGATGACTACATTTGTATCACAATCACCATTAATTTGTTGATGTGGCTGTCTATGTCAATTGTGATGTCTAGGCTAGATTAGTAATATACTTTTTGAATAAAATTATTACATGTTTAACCCTAAATCATAGATTTTTTAACCCTAAAACAAAGTAATTACACAATTTTTTTATTAAAAATTATTACTGGACACTTCAGGTAACAAAATACTTTGCTTGGAAGCTGATGTGGCCATCATTTAATAAAAAATTTAAACAAAGTTTAGCATATGGATATAATTAGGATATTTTTAATATTTGAGGGACTTTGTTGAAGAAAAAAAATTTCTGAAGACTAAAACCAATTTTGTCATATTTTTAGAGGACCAAAAACATATTTAACCCTTAAAATTAATAAATTTAAATTTAATTATTTAACCTCAATTATTGTCTTAATTATAAAATTATTCAACCCTAATTATTGTTATAAATGCTTTCTTTAAATTTTTAAATATTTGTAACAATTTTACATAATTAAAATTAATAAATTTGAATTTAATTATTTAACCCCAACTTGTGTTTTTTTTTTTAAATGTAATTTGATATCATTGAATTTTAATTAAAAATAGAATCCAATGAAAGACGCAATCTACAAGTATAAGATTAGACAAAATGTAAATATTATTACGTGGACTTCCTAACCATCTGCTATCTGTTGTCACATATATCTACAGGACCCACCCTTTGATATTCTTGTTGCAATAGCACAAACAAACAAATTATAAAATAACAACAATAGAATTTTATTATAATAAATAAATATGTGTAAATGTAGTCTAGATATTCAACAATACACTTCTTTTTCCTTTTCTAGAGCCACAATCACCCTTTATGCCCACCACCTGCAACTAAAGACCAAACAAAACAAAAAAAACAAAAAACAAAAAACAAAAAAAAAGAGAAAGAGGAATAAGAAAAATAGAGAAAGAGTAAAAAGAGAAAACATAAAAAAAAAAAACACCGCAACAACATGAAATCATCACCATGCCTTTCCTCGTTAATGTTGTCCGAAACCACAATCATGTCTTTGCACCATAACCCATGACCTATTGCAGAAAACTCACCATCTTTGAACTCCCATTGTCGATCCCAACATCATCATGCAAGCCTCAACTAGGAAAAGTTTACTACACAAAAAAAACCATAAAGAAAAAAGAAAAAGAGAAGGAATGAGAAAAAAAATCACATATTAAGTTTATGTTTTAACCTTAAAAGAAATGAAGGAAATGAGCTCACATCAATTTATTATAAATCTCCTAATTTGGCTAACCTCATTCTTAGCTTTATCGCTCCTGGTAAGAGTCCAAATATTGTGCAAGACGACATAGGATTGGAAGCACAATGTTGTCAAACCCTAAGATAATGGGGTTTTAATAATAAAAAAAAAGATATTTGAAGGGATTTGAACTAATACAAAAAAGAATAAAAGAGAAAATATTGAAATATGAAGTGATGCTACAGTAAAAGAAAAAGACAGTGATTTTTTTTTTGGTAGAGGCAACAGTTGTGTGTATATATCTTTAGAAAATAATTTTCATTACTTATATTAAAAAGTATACTGAATTTGGAAATATTCATCATATAATAGAATAATATATGGAATACTAAATTAAAATAAATTCCACTCCTTTATTACACCATATATCAATTCTTCCCACATTTAAAATTAATTCTCACCACAATGGGCTAAGTTTTCTTAAATTAAAATATATATTTGATTGAAATTTATTAATCAAATAAATGAGTCTTATACTTTATTCAATTGTGCAAGTTACCACAACTGATATTTAATTAATTTAATATATGTAATAATCAATATTTATAATTAATTTTGGAGGTAATCAATATAGTTAGTTATTATCACACCAAAATTTAAATTGATTTTACAATTTAATGCTTACGAAATCCTAATGAAAACACTAAGGAATCCTATTTAAAGCTGCTAAAATTCTAATGTCATCAATTAATGTCCCTAAAACCCTACAAGCCTTTCTTTTATATATATAAAGATAAAGATAAAGAAATTATTTCTCTCTCAGTCAATTTATCGATCATTTATTTATCTATTCAAATTTATTTATTCAATTCTACTTAGCTAATAATGTGGACGTTTATTTATTATATCATTCAATTTTGTAATAAAATTTTGTATTGAAATCATCACTCTTTCTCAATCAATTTATTGATTATCTATTTATTTCTTCGAATTGATTCAAATTGAATCAATTCTACTTAGCTAATAATGTGGACATTAATTTATTTATTATATCATTCAATTTTTTACTAAAATTTATTTTTGAAAATAATTTAATATGAAATCAATATGAAATTATTGATTGATTAAAATTAGTCAATAATAAAGGAATTTGAATATAATAGATTAAAATACTACAAATTAAAATTATTTTATATTAAATTAATATGCATATTATACTAAAAATTATTTATAAAAATAATTTAATATAAAATTACTAATTGATTAAAATTAGTTCAAGATAATTTCCTATTCAATCTAAAATAAATATCTTTGAATTTTTACTAAAATAAATTAATATGGAAGTTGTACTAAAATTTATTTTTAAAAATAATTTAACATAAAATTATTGATTGATTAAAATCAATCAATAATAGGAGAATTTGAATATTATATACAAAAATCAATTTTAGTTTATAAAATAATAGATTGTTGGAATTCGAAATTATCTCTCTCAGTCAATATATGATTTAATGAGTGGCATCTTTATATTTATAATTATTTATATATGATTAATTTATAATTATTTATATCATTATCTTTGTATATATCTTTTTCATTAATTGACGACATTATAATTTTGTATTATATATTCAAATTCTCCTATTATTAACTAATTTTAATTTATTAGTATTTTAATCTATTATATATTATATAAATATAAATAATTTTTTGTTTAATCTATTATATATTATGTTAAAATACTAGTTTATTGTTTGTTTAAGAATATTTTCATCTATTTAAGAATATTCAATATAAAATAAAATATCACTGAATTTTTACTAAAATAAATTAATATGAAATTTGTACACTAATTTATTTTCGAAAATAATTGAATATAAAATCAATATGAAATTATTGATTGATTAAAAGTAGTCAATAATAGGAGAATTTGAATAAAAAATATGAAACTCTAATGTCACCAATTAATGCTCCAAAAACTCTAATTTCACCAATTAATATCCAGAAACCCTACAAAATCTTTCACACACACACACACATACACACACACATATATATAGGTAGACTAAGATTAGATAATAAAACGAAGATTGGAACTGATATTATGATGAGAAATACTACAAAAGTTCTTATTTATACCATTGATTTTTCACTTAACTTCCTAACAATGATAACAAACTCTTCATGTAATTTTAATCGTCACCAACGTATCGTACAAGTGCAATACCCCTTTCACAAGCTCACAAGTGGTAAATATCAACCATCTTGAGCTTGGAAACAAGGTAATGAAAGGAAGATGGATGTAAAGCCTTGGTGAACAAATATGCAATTTGATCACTAGATAGCAAAAGCAATAGCTTCATGAGACCAACTGTAATCTCCATGACTAAGTGGCAATCTATCTTTAGATGTTTGGTTCATTTGTTAAATATTGGATTTGCAGCTATGTTTAATACTTGTAATTGTCACAATACAGAATTGGCAACTTAGTACAATTCACTCCCAAGTCCTATAGCAGAAACACTAACCATTGCAACTCACAAGTGGCAAAAGCAAGGGCTCAATACTCATAAATGTTACCTACTTTTTTGAATGCCAACTAATCAAGAAGTCACCCATAAAAAAAAAAAATAGCCACTGATTGATTTTTGGGTGTTAAGACACCCTTAATCCAAATCACTGTAACACTATAGCTGTAGATGGGAGAGTCATTGGAAGAATAAGCCTTTCCCCGAAGAGCCTTTAAGATAGTGAAGGACCTAAACTGCATCTTTTTGGTGCAACATGTAATGAACCAACTGTCACTACTAAACAACCCTACTAAACATACACCTTATCCATATATCAGGTGAATAAAAGCAATCATAACATATCTATATATAACTCATACACATCAAATGAGAGATCCATCTATCTTTCCTATCATCATCATGCATACACAACTATGGGATAACACCAACCCATATCAAAATTTCCAAATATACAACATGGGGATGTGGGATACAAAACTCACTCTCTATAGCTGGTCAATCTATACAATCCCATCAAAAGGATATAATAAAACTGAACCATAACTAAAACAACAAAACTTGGCTTTCCCAAGCCAAACATCTTCAGCTCTCGACTCCATCCTCAGCTCTTAGTCGTCGGACCCACGGAAGCCTCGCCATCTTCTCCCATGCCATAAGACGTGATCATCACAGGCATATCAGCACAAACAACAACAACAGGACAACCAACAACAACAAAACACGGCAAGGGTAAGCAACAATGGCATAGTATATGATTATGGAAATCATCAACAATTCACAATATTCAATCACAAGTATATGGCACACCATCATATATCCAGAGTTCTCAACATCTACATACAGATGTACATATATAAAACATTCATTTACATGGCAAAGAGTTCTCAATCCAAAACTCCATATCACCACCCATCCGACACAACTATGCCAATGCATGATGACACGACTCTCAAGAGATTTACAACATATCGGGCGATCAGCTAGGTCCCACCCCTACTGTGGCCTATTTAAGCACCATTTAGGGATTACCAAACTTTGATCTGCGGGTAAGCTTCGTGGTTTGTCAGGATAAGTATATATGGGTGGTGGCTTACCGCGATACAAGGCCTGCATTGCCTTGATCTCCTACAGAGTTGCCCATCCATTCATCCCCGAAGGCCCATCGTCAGCTGCCCCACGTGTTATCCATCACTAGGTTAGAGGCCCATTTGAGTTCCAACTCTGGTCACCATCCAACTTATGTGCCTACCTACACCACGGCATGAGGTCCATCGTCAGCTACCTCAGCTGCCAACTATGCATGAATGCATGTACTACACACCATCAACTACTCAACCACAACCATAAACATACGACATGTATATATGTATATCAATACAACTAGTGGCAAAGAGGTCTATCTTCAGCTACCTCACATGACCACTCAACATCTGTCAACACCATATCGACCCCAATTCGGCCTCAATCAAAATCAACAGGTAAGGCCCTACTTAAGCAGCCTACCTCGTGAGAAACAATATCATACATAACAAGCGGAGGTCTTATCTAAGCAACATTCCACCTCAATGACATATCCAACAACTAATTCATAATTTAAAACCAATACCCTCTTTGAAAACCATTTAGAAGATAGGTAACTTTGGAAATTTACAAGAAAAACCTTTGAAACAATTCGCTTCTTTAATTTAAAGAAAGTCATATCCCAACTGGGCAACTCTCCATCATTCTCAAATAGGGTTTTTGAAAATGTATAATACTCTTTTTATATGTATATATACAAAATACTTTGCGTTTTGGAATGAAAACTGTGACATCTTAAATGGTACATTCAGTTCTGAAATAATAGATTATGTACTATAGAAAAAATGCATCAGAATTCATTTTTCAATAGGGATAATCGATTATGGGTCTCCATAATTGATTATTTTCGAAGCAAAACCAAAATTTTTTTCTGAATAGTAGATAATCGATTATCAAAGGCAATAATCGATTATCACAGAGCCAAAATCATAAAAATAGCACCTGGAGCTCTAGATAATCGATTATAAAGCTCCCATAATCGATTATCTGTGACAGGACTGTGAAAAACCCCCAATTTTCTATAGAAAACTCGAACTTTCACCACCCAAAGTCAATTTTTCGAATCAATGGGGTTCCAATATCATCAATCCACCCCAATCAAGCTCATACACAACAGATTATACAATCAATTCAACATTTCATCACATAATTCATAGATTTCTCATCAAATCTCATATTTTTCTCTAAAAACCCATTTTCATCCAAAATCTCACCACAACCAACATACAATCCAAATTTGGACGAACCCAAGGTGATATTCACACACAATCATGTTCATACATCACAAATCTAACAAGTGTAAGCTTCCCTTACCTCTTGGAGCTTCCAAATCTGAGCTTGGGGAAGGAAAAACGTGAGAGATGTAGAACCTTGAGCCAAATCCTCAGAGCAACC
The DNA here is from genome assembly GCA_004329165.1 of Spatholobus suberectus. NCBI lineage: Eukaryota > Viridiplantae > Streptophyta > Magnoliopsida > Fabales > Fabaceae > Spatholobus > Spatholobus suberectus. The sequence goes on along the minus strand of CM014732.1, from coordinate 13,227,321 downwards.
ACTACTCCTCACCAGGGGATGGAAAGGGTTATGAATCTTGGGTCTAACTCAGGGGGTTTGGGAGAATTTGAGAGAGTGAGAGATGAGAGGTAGAGGGATGAGAGAGATGAGAGAGTTCGAGAGATGAGAGAATAAGAGAATGAAAGGGGGAAAGGCTTAGCACCCTTTTTTATGTCTTAAAACTCTTCAGGGTCCTCATACCGGCTTTAGGCTCACTAAAGCTCAGGGTCCATCTATTCACTCTTCAAAACTCACAACGGTTCTAACTTAACTGTTTTTCTCTCAACAACACTCTCAATTTGGCTCAAGCACATTTGTCTCAGTTCCTTAAACTCAGATGGGAATTCTAAGTCAACAACATAAAACTAACACCGCACAGGAACAACGATCAACAGCAACAATTTATTTATTTGTTTTAAACACCATAATCACATATTAATTTTCACTTTTAGTTATTAAACCACTAAATCATGCATTAAGAAAAATACAGCGTTACACAACAAAGTTGGCTTGGACAATAACTAGCTTAGTTGTTGTACTGCATGGTAAATATCAAGGAGAGTAATAGTGATATAACGATCGACCCACCAATCTCTTATAACTTGCAACATCAAGAAATGGTTCATTATCTGCCTTATCAAGTTATACACTAGGATCCATGGGACTGCTCACAAGTTTGCTTCCTTTAATAGCACAATTTGTGCACAAATCAAGGCAATATTAACATTGGTAGAGAGAGATCTCACGTAAAAAATGTGTTTTTCCAATCTAAGGAAATATTTAAGGATGCCAAGGTCTTTAATACTAAACTCTTGGTAGAGAACAACCTTAACTTCTAATACAACATTCATGGAATCACTAACCAAGATAGGTAAGGCAATGAATGAACCATCAATGCATTTGACAACGAGTGATCTCCATGAGCTTGAGTAAAGCCAAGTTAAATGAGGAAAGTGGATACATGTTTATACCACTTCCCGCTGGCTTGCTTAAGGCCATACAATGATTTTAGGAGCTTATAAACCTTCTTGGGACTAGGAAAGGGAACTCCTTGGGGATTTTCATGTAGACATCTTCATGCAACTCACAATTGAGGAAAGCATTGTTAACATCTAGTTGATGGATTTGCCAATTCTTGATAGAAGCAAGAGATAATAACAATTGAATTGTAGTAAGGTTTGCCAGTGGAGAAAAAAGTATCTGCATAGTCAACTCCTTCATATGTTTTCCTTTTTATTTTGTAAACCTATTTATTTCCAGCAGGTGTGATGTTAGGAAGAAGACCAACAATAGTCCAGGTATGTTGGAATTAAGAGCATTTAATTCTCTTTACATAGAGTCCATCTGACATTGTTCTTAGCTGGCTTCAAGGAATGAAGTTAGTTCAGTAGAAGAGATGGATAAGGAAAGATTCTTGGGTGAAGGAGATAAATGGTCATAGGTCATGTATACATGAAGTGGGTATGGTATGGTGGAATTAGTTAGTGAGGTATTGGAAAGTTACAATAGTATAATTGTAATTGAGATAGTGGTTTTCAAATTCTGGTGTTGTATCGAGGACTATTAGAGGTGGTTTATGAAGTAAAAGCATAAAAGATAATATTATTAGATGGCTCACAGGGGAGCAAAGGTTCAAGTGGTGAAGGGCTGGGTAGGGAATGAACAGGTGGTGGCATAGTAGGAGAATCATCGAGTGAACCAACTTCATTGGTAATTCTGCATTCCCAAATATTAGTAATAGATTATCTAATACAAGGGAACATGGGTTCATAAAATGTGACATTCCTTGAACATGCTGTGAACATCATAAATCAGAAAACCTTTTACTTTAGCCTTGTACCCCAAAATGCATTTTCTAAGCCCGAGCATCAAACTTGGATTTGTGTGATGTCAAGGTGGACACATCACAGAGTGATCCAAACACCTTGATGTTGTCAATGTCAAGTACATTCCCATGCAACAATTAATAGAGGGAGTAATCACCAACGATCTTGAAGGGCAATCTATTGATTACAAAGATTGTGTGTAACATTGCATAACTCCATAGGTTGTTTGGTATTCTACAACATAAATGCTTTTGCTACATTCGATTGTACCATTTTGTTGTGGGGTCTATATAATGATGGGAGCTTAAATTCGAGACCATTATCACTTCTAATAGCTTTCATGGATCTTTTGAATTGATTCTCAACCAATGCTACAAAGTGATGAACCTATTGAGAAACTTCATGTTTTTCCTTCAACATAACAATCCAAGGGAACATACTATATTCATCTTCAATAGTTAGGAAATATTTATAGTTATGAATTGAGCTTAAGGAACAAGGTCCCTATATGTTTATATACAATAGATAAAAAATGCTAGCAACTCGATTAGTGATAATTTTGTAAGGAAGTCGTTTTTGCTTGGCATAGTGGCATATGTCACAACAATATCTCTATTCACATTGATTGAAGGAAAGATTTTATATAAAGAATCTTACCTATCCAGTGATGCATGTCTAAACTGAAGGTGCCATAATGCATACTTTGGCACACTATTTGGCTCACAAATCACATTATTCACCAAAGGAAAATACCTACTAGCAATATTTAAGTAATATAGTACTTTCTCCAACTCAGCTAAACAAATCGTCTTAGATGAAGAATCCTATACAACACATGACTCATCAGAGAACATAGCCTGATACTGACCTCTCTTCACGAACCTTGAAATAAAAAGTAAATTAAACAAAAATTGGGGTAAGTAAAGCACATAAAAAAGGACAAGATTATTTGTGAACCTAGCTATGTCTTCTAGATTAGATTAGACTAAAATACCATTTGGTATCTTCACTGTCATAGAATTTATTTTATCATGTGAATCAAACATTCTCAAGGATTGATAAATGTGACTAGTGGCTCTTGAATTCACCATCCATGAAGGGAAACTCTTACTACAAAGGATAAAGCATAAGAAATACTTGTTTTTTTCAACATCTGCAATATGACCATCTCCTCTTTCTTTTACCACATGAATTTGATTCACACTATGATCTGCCTCTGTAGAAGAATTCTACAAATTTAGCTTCTGTAATAACCTAAAAAAGGCCTTGTAATCATCCTATTTAAAGGCTAGCGTGGAAGATGGACCAATAGTAAGTGATTTGTCATTCGAAGACCTTTCCACCGTACTACCATTTTCCTCAATCATTACATTATTGGTTGTATTAAATCCATTTTATAATTGGTTGGGAATCCATGCTTTTTATAGCATGAGTCAATGGTGTGGCCACTCTTCCTACACTAAGTGCATTGTTTCCTTTCAAAGTAGGATTCTCTTCTCTCAGTAGATTTATTTCCATTCGTAGCATTGACCATAACTTGTAAATCCTTTGTGGAAGCAAGACCATTTTGCCTTTCATCTTGCATCACCATTAAGAAAACACAATTCAATGGTGGTAGAAGGTCCATGGGTAAAACTGACGATCTAACAATAGTAGAATTGTCATTTAAACCTATAAGAAATCGGATAATGCAATCTTGCTTGTACTTCTTTGAATCTCTGGATGCATTAAAGGTACACTTGTTTCGCCGTCTGGTCGTGACCCCGGTTGCGATAGCACAAATGTAACTTCAAGTGGGCCTATAATTTTCCAATTCTTCCAAAATCACTTTCAACTAGTGAAGTTATCGGCCACAAATAATGAATGTTGCCTTAAGCCATAAAACTCTTGTTCATTGTAATTCTACTATGCGAACTAAATTTGAGGAAATCAAATTACACTTTGGAGCAAAATCATTAGTTGCAAGATCAATTGGGAGTTCATGTTTGGTATATAACAACTTAGTCACAACATTTTATTTAATACCAAAATACATTCCACCAATTCTAATAAAAGGTAAGCATTAGTGAGTAGTAATCTAGTTTTGCCACATGACATCAAAACATCATGCATGAGTTTGTGCTATTGGGAGACATTCACCAAACTACATTCCTAAGGCTTATATGCAATAAGGCAAACCTTTGTTATTCCATTTCACATATACCAAGTGAAACTTATTCCTCATCAATAAGTTAAATGCAAATGATACACAAGAAAATTTAAGACTCAAATAATTCCAACACCTTTATAAGTGTACAACAACAATAAATTTAACACTTTTATTAGTATATAACAACAAGAATTAGTATGGACTGATTGTCAACACATAAAATGGTTTATTTGTAGTTTTAATGATTATATCAAAGCTCTAAATATTAATGCATAAAGGGCCTATTTACAATTTATTAAAGACTAATAAGCAGTTTTCTAGATTTTGTCAAAGATCGACCTATTAGCAATTATGTAGGGATTGTTCTATAATTTTTCGGTAACATCTACAAAGGGTTTAATAAGAATTTTTAAAAATTTCTTAGACCTATATTTGTATTTTTTTCAAATTACAATTAACATAACAAGGCTTATGTTAGAATTTCTCTATTAATTTCATAATTAATTAAAATAACTTAGTTAATTTTTCTTTTAAGTGTGATCTACAAAAAAATGTTGTTTAGCGACTGAGCATAATCGGTCGCTAAATGTTGAAATTCAATCAATAATCTTCTTAGCAACCAAAATAGTCATCAAATTGTGTTGGTGGTAAAAATCCTAGTCGCTAAGCCATTTTAGTGACTAAATTACTATCTATCGCTATATAGCAACTAAATGCTTTGATCGCTAACAAAAACTAGGCTGTCGCTATCATCTTGGTCGCTTTTTATTGGTGGGGACCAATTTGGCAACCAAAACTTTTTGTCACCCATTCAGTCACTATATGTAAAATTATTTTTGAAAAAGAAAATCTATAATAATTTAAGTTGGTCGGTGATTCAGTCGCTAGCAACCAATTATATAATGTCATAAATTCGGTCACTAAAGAAAAAAAAATTAAAAATAAAAAGCAAAATTGATCTCTTGGTTGCTAAATACAATTTTGCAACACATTATTATTAATAGCTAATTATAATTTTTTGGCTTGCTTAATAATTATAAATAACAAATAAAAATCTTAATCACACTCATACTTAAAAACAATATACTATTTAAGAAAAAATATATCAACAACTACAATGTATGGTAAATTGCATAATGATAACAATAAAAAGTACAAGAAAATATACAATATCCTAAAAGGGAAATAAAATAAAAATAAACATGTAATCAATGGTCCTTTAGAGTGTCCTTAACTCCAAGCAAATTGCAATTTGTGTTGTAAGTCCAAAACTCATTATAGAAAGGAAGAGTGAAAGGCACCAAGCCCAATGAGAAAAAATCAACCATGTGAGTTTGTTATATGAAAGCAACTTTAAGAACATGATATCAAACAAAATGGACCTCTATACTAATTTAAAGACATTCAAACAAGGTGTTAACTGGAAAAAGTCCAAATTCATGAATCTAATAAAATAAAATTACATTTAGAAATGAAAGACAAACAAAAGCTTGCAAAACATCGTGCCATGTATGATAGGAAACCAAAGTTGAGCCTCAGAATACTATAATTGATTTTTTCTATAAAAAAACAAAATATATTGGTTTTAATGCTATTTAGTATTGAAATTTGTGGTCTTTACATCTTTAATTAGAATGGTAATATGTTTAAAATTTTAAAAAAAATAGAGATGGTGTGTCAGATCGACACAAGGATAGATTCCAATCCAAACACATAAAACATGTTACATCAATTATTCAAAACAAGTTAGTTATGCATGAATGTTAATATATTATTATTATTATTATTATTATGGTTTTGATTATTCTTTCATTTTATTTTAGGCCTTAATCACCAAAGATTACATTCTTTAAGATTTTTTCCACACTTGATTACATTCTTTTATTATTATTATTATTATATAAGATTCCTTTAGCTTTTATTCCAGAACTTAGAGGATTTCTTTCAAATTAATGTTTCAACTATTACTACTACTACTATTATTATTATTATTATTATAACAAAAAAATCTCTCTTATTATTGGTGTTATTACCGCCAATCATTATTTTATTACCATTTTATTGTTATTACAACTAATTATTTTATATATATATATAATTTTTTAGTGCGGGTTTCCTACACGTTAATATATTCCAGTTTCTTCTTAGTAATTATTAACTAATGATTCATTCATTTTCTTTTCTGATTATATTGTTGTATCTAAAAGAACAACTTATGACACCGAAGACGCTAGAATAAAAAAGCTCGCTTTGGGTTCCATGATTCTTAACATTTGCAAGTGAAATAACAGTTAAAAAGTCAAAATCGAACACCTGAAACAAACAATAATAATAGTATAATAATAAATTACAAATGTGAACGGATACAAAAGCTCACGGTTTGTTGCACGAAGTAACCCTTAATAGCTTCATCAGGAGTTGTATGGAGACCGGGGCCTGTTGGTAGGTGATTCGTTGGGTTCCGCAGCCATTGAGAACAATCAGAATCGATTCGGTCTCTGCGAAGGAAAAAAAGAATCAGAGGCGAGAAAGACCGTGCAAGGAAGTGGTGGCAGCCATTAGCAGATTCAAGAGAGAGAAAAAGAACCTACCTTTACCTTGTGATCTTTCCCCTTCTCTCGTCACTGGGTTTTCTAGCTGCTCTAAAGCAGCACCATTTGATTAGGGTTCAAACTTCACATAAGCCCTTTCTACAGTGAGTAGCCCTTTGTTCATTATTTTTATTTTATTATTAATGTTGAATTGAATTTGGTAGGCGAGAAAGACCTTAAATTTCAAATTTTAGAGGGAAAGTTTCCCTCCAAATCCAAATAAGCCTACTTTTTTCTTAAAATAATATTTTGTCAAATAAAATAATTAATTGAATTCTCAAAAATTATATTATATACAAATATATTTTATGTTTACCTTTTAAAATTTGTGAATAAATTTTAAGGTTTAAATATGTTTTTAATCCCTATAAAATGAATAATTTTTTTATCTTGGTCCTTATAAATTTTTTTCCTTGTTTTTCATCTTTCTAAAATTTGAAATTATCATTTTTGGTTTCTGTAAAATGAGCGAATTTTAGCATTAGTCCCTATAAAATATTTTTCTTTTTTTCATCACTCCAAAATTTGAAATTACTATTTTTGTCCCTAACATTTATTTTAAAGTAGATAAATAACATTCATTTTAGGGATTCAAAAAATTTTGTAGAGGTGTCACATGTTGACAATGACATGGTACTGCAAACACTAATGGGAGCTATCTGGGGTGGTTACTTGACTTTCCATTGAACACACAAGCAATTAACTAGTGCCACATGACAATAGGGACCAAAAACAGTTATTCATATTTTTTAGGGATGAAAATAAAAGAAAATTTTTTATAAGGATTAAAATCAAATTTTACATATTTTATAAGGACTAAAAACATATTTAAGCTTAATTTTTAAAATCTTATATATTATTTAAATATTTTTTAAATTAAAAATATCAATGCATTCAAATAAACTTTAAAAGAATTAAAGTAATTATAAAAATTATTACGTAAATAAAATAATGAATATGTTTATAGTTATTTTAAAATTTAAAATAAAAAATATTATATTTTGATTAAAATTTCTATTATATTATATATTAAAAATTATATGATATAATATACAAATAAATGAACTTATAACACTTAGACGAAAATTTTTAGGTAAATTTAATTTATTTAATTAAGTAATTTTTTCAAAAAGTGTTCACAAGTAATATTGAGAGTAGTAAAGAAAAAGAAAATTTTGCTTTAAAAATAGTCAATTTAACCCATTATTTGTACAGGTTATAATTAAAAACTTGCGGCTTGCAGTGATAATAAATTTGGACCTTGTAAATATTTTAAATTTTAAATTTTATATTAATTATATCATGTTATCAATATAATTCATTATGTAAAAATTAAAAAAAACAAAAAAAACTAATAGCACATATTGTTTATACTTGATTATTATAAAATATTATGAAATATTTAATATTATTATTAATATTTATACAATTATATAAATTTTATATTAATTATATTATGTTAAAAATATTATTCATTGTGTAAAAAAAAAAACTAATAGCCCTACTCTTTATACTTTATTATTACAAAAAATTTAAAAGTATTTATTATTTTATACAATTATATAAATTTTATATTAACTATATTATGTTACTAATATTATTCATTGTGTAAAAAATAAATTTTATATTTTGCCACCTATCTTTCATGATTTTGCAAATTTTTCCACTCAACTATTTTAATTGCACATTTTGTCACCTAATTATTTTAGTTGCACATTTTGTTATCCAACTTTCAAAATTTTGCACATTTTACCACCCCCCTTAGTTGACTGTTGATGTGGCAATCAATAATCAACTTGCCACGTAAGCATTCAACCTGCTACATCAGAGGTCAAAACTGCCACATTGCGATCAATTAATGGGGTGGTAAAATGCGCGAAATTTTGAGAATTGATTGACAAAATGCGCAACTAAAATAATTGAGTGGTAACATATGAGAAATTTTGAAAGTTAGGTGGCAAAATTTGTGAAATCATAAAAGATGGGTGACAAAATGTGCAATTAAGCCAAAAATAAAAAAAGACTAATAGCACCTACTATTTACACTTGATTATTAAAAAATTACAAAATATTTAATATTTTTATTAATATTTTATATAATTATATAAATTTAATATTATCTATTTTATATTATTAATATTATTTATTATGTAAAATTTTAAAAAAAACTAATAACACTTAGTGTTATACTTGATTATTACAAAAATTACAAACTATTTATTATTATTATTATTACTATTTTATATACTTATATAAATTTAAAATTATATTATATTATAATTAATACATAATGAATAGTTAATATATTATTAATATTAAGAAATAAAAATTTAGCCACCAATATAAATTCTGTCACTATGTGATAATTATTTTCAATTCAATTTAGCGACCAAAATGTGTATGGTTGCTATTTGGCATTTATTTTTGCATCATTCAGGGACCGACCCATATTCAATCGGAATGTGTAATTAGTTTATGGAACTTAGCAAACGAATAGTGTTGGTTACTAATTCACATTTATATTCAGTCGCAAAATTGGTCCATAAAACTCAATAAAAAATTTCAGTACAAAGAGTTTTGTAGCGACGGACATAGTGACTGATAAATTTGTTCCCAAAATTATCGGTCGCTAAAGTAAACACTATTTCGTTAAATTTGATTAGCTGCAAAATTAGTCACTATTAGGGACTGATAAATTTGGTGGCTATTTGACCTTTTTCTAGTAGTATATTATCTGGCATTTTCTTAAAAAATAACCTTAAAGCAAAATTATCACAATAGTACAAGTTAAAGTCAGAAACAATATTTGTAGATATATATAACAATATGTTATTTTCATGTATTTAATTGTTAAGTCTATTGGCATACTCAATAACAAGTTAAAGTCAAAGTTAAATAATGATATAACTTTTAATGAGATTGATGTGTGGTTCTAAAATAATTTAATCATTTATTATTTATTTTAACTTATAAAAAGTACATCAAGTCAATTAATTACTTGATCAAGAAGTTGCGTTAAAGTAATAATAAAATCATTACAATAAATAATTACGATGATATAGTTAACTTGTGTCCACATAATTAATCATTTGTAAAAGTTGATAAGGTGGTGTCGTTGAGCTATGGAAAATATTTATGGGAGAAATATTTTTATTATAAACAAGAATTTTTCCTACTCCATTTTAATTATTCTTTTTTGTTTTCTTCACTCATTATATTAAGATTTCTCTATTAATTTTTAATTAATTAAGATTAATTTAGTTAATTTTTCTTCTAAGTGTGATTTAACTAAATTCTCTTGCATTTTCTTAAAAATTAACCTTGAAGCAAAATTATCACAATAGTACAAGTTAAAGTCAGAAACAATATTTGTGGATATTTGACAATATGTTATTTTCTTGTATTTAATTGTTAAGTCTACTGGCATACTTAATAACAAGTTAAAGTCAAAGTGACATAATGTTAAAACTTTTAATGAGATTGATGAGGGGGTCTAAAATAATTTACTCATTTATTATTTATTTTAACTTAAAAAAATTTCATCAAGTCAATTAACTTGATCAAGAAGTTGCATTAATAATAAAATCATTACAATAAATAACTATGATCATGTAGTTAACTTGCGTCCACATAATTAATCTTTTGTAAAAGTTGATTAGGTGGTGTCGTGGAGTTTGGAAAATATTTATGGGGAAAATATTTTTATTATAAACAAGAATTTTTCCTACTCTATTTTAATGATTCTTTTTTTGTTTTCTTCACTCATTTTTCCCTCTGATTAGGAGGAGATTTTGAATACACACACACAGAGCATTGGATTTTACACTATGTTTGATTTGAGGGAGGGAGTGCGAAGAGTTCAGGCTTGGTGCATTTAACAACAAAAGTTGGGAACGAAGTGAGTAGTGAAAAAGGGTGGAGATGTTACATTGTGTTTGGTATGGGTTGAATTTTTCAGATTTGCGAACTCAAATCTTGATACCCGAACCGAACAATGTCAAGTTAAATAAACAAAAACTAAATCAATTACCCAAACCAAACTATGAATCTTAGTTCGAATTGAGTTGATCGAGTTCACAGGTTAACCTATATCCTTTTACACCCCTACTTAAAGGTAAATTATCCCACCAATACAAGTTAAAGTCAGAAACAATATTTATGATACTAAAATGTTGTTTTCAAGTACTTAATTGTTAGGTCCACTGGCATATGACAATTAATACACAATAGCAAGTTAAAGTCAAAGTTAAATTGTTAATAACCTTTAATGAGATTGTTGTGAGGTTCTAAAACAATTTGCTCATTTGTTATTAATTCTAACTAATAAAAATTACATCAAGTCAATTAACTTAATTAAGAAGTTGCGTTAAAGTAATAATAAAATAATTGCAATAAATAACTATGACCATATAATTAGTTAAATTGTGTTCATAATTAATCATTTGTAAAAGTTGATGAGGCGGTGTCATGGAGTTGTAGAGAGTATTTAGTAGAAAAATATTTTTTTATTATAAACAAGATTTTTTCCTATTCTATTTTAATTAAACTAATAATCATTTATAATAAGTAAATGAAATAAATGAGATATGAAAATTAAGAATAACATATGAATTAAGGAGAAAATGTGATTTTGTTAAATTCAATTAATTTATTTATTGCTCAATAGCACTAATAATATTTATCTCTCTCTCTCTCTCTCTCTTTATATATATATATATATATATATATATATATATATATATATATAATATTTACGTTAAATTCTATCTTAAAAAATTAGGATGTTACATCCATGAATTACTATATGTTCTTGGGCAAAAACTTGGTTGTATGGAGGAGAAAAAAAAAATAAAGATACGATGGCTCGATCAAGTGTAAAAGCCGAACATTGAGCTGTGATACAACTAGAGAGTCGTAAATTACTATAGATTACCTTGAAATAAGGTATGAAATTCTTATGAGATTGTTTTGTGACAATAAATTAGAATTGTGTATAATCTAAGTTAGCAATATACAGAACACATTAAGATATATTAACATTTTATTGAGGGAAAATTAGATTGTGGCCTTTTATTAATTGTATAGATATGTAGTGATAAAAATTAACTATACATTAGGCAAAAGAGATAAAAGAGTATATGGCCTTTTATTAATTGTATGAATAATAATTTTATTATAAATAAGTTATACATTTGCCTTTAAAAAATATCATTTTCTTGATCCATAAAAACATATATCAGCCTTTTTAAATTAGATAAAATTTAATTAATCTATTCCTACATTATATATTAGAATACACAATTTGGAGAGTGACTCTCACTTTTCTCACAATTAAGTTAATCTAAATAATTTTTCCTTTTCTTTTTCTTTAGAGGTGCATTTCATACACTATTTTTTGCAACTAACATTTTTTTTCTCTCAACCATCTCAAACTATTGTTTTTTTTTATCTCTATCTATATATTTAATCTTTTGAACCACTTATTCTTTTTAATCTATCATCTTTTATTTCTATTTCTAAATTAAATTTCAATAATTTTTTAATTTTCAATAGTTAAAAATAACATTATATCACAATTTAAATTATTTATCATAAATCTAAAGTATAATTTATACATTGAAAACCTTCATTTATTATAAATTTAATTATAATATAATTTATATATTCAAACATATTAATTTATTATGAAATGATGCTCAAATTAAAATACTAGTTATATCATTAAAAACGGAAACCTAGGGAGACAAAAAAAAATGTGCTTTACTTGCTCTACCCTTGATCTGGTAGTGCATAAGAGTTTCACATATTCATTTCGTTGGTTTTATTTGGTCAGGATTATTTTAAGCATTTGATGAGCTTAACTTCTCAACTCATAACTAAGGGTGGAAATAGGTCAAGTTGTTTGATAGGGATTTATGGTTTAACGCTGTATTAGATTAGGTCAGGTGAGATTTTTTTAGGAAATAAATTAGGTCAAGACTTTGATAATAAGCCGACCTATTTAAATAAATATTAATATTAATTTTTTGTTGTTATTATTATTATATTAATTTTTTAATAATCTATTAAAATCATATATTTATTTACCTCTTTAAATATTAATCATGTTGACATGCTTACTGGGAGAGGCAAGATTTGTCTTTAAGGGAGACCAAGACCAAATTATTCATTTTTTTCCTTTCTCCCAAAGGTGCCATAAAATATTTCTACATGAAAATTTTAAAGGAAGTTAAAAATTGTGAAATATTATTTGTGCAATAATTTGTACAACAACAATTTTTTATATCTATTTCTCTTTTGTACATCATTTATTACATCTCATAATGGTAGAAAGAGATACACACAAAGAGTGTTGTTGTACAAATTGTTGTACATATAGTATATCCCTTAAAAATTTTGGTGGTGACCATGGCATCCTCTAGTCACCCTCTGGCTCCGCCCTTGGACATACATAAGAAATCAAACATATAAGTTTATTGAATGATAAACTTATGCCTTAATTAAAGGTCTTATTACAAAATAGACTTTTAAATAAGTTATCATAAAAGTCATGTTAGACCTTAAAAATATCTTATATCATATAAACAAGTTAGACTCAACTTTTATAAAGTCCAACCTGCCTATTTTTGCTCTTGTCTTATGCCTTGAGTAGTAGTTATTTTAATTTTCACAGTTTGTAATTTGTTTTACATAAAAAAATTTCCATTGACCTAATTAGGAATATGTCATGCCTATCTTAAAACTTTAACATAAAATAAATCTTTAAGGTTAAGTCAAACTTTAAAAAAAAGCTAGGTTAGACCAGACCTGAATAAAAAATCTATGATAGATAACAGGTCAGGTTTTAGCCTTAAATTTTTAAATAGGCTAAACCTATTTAAATAAAGCCTTATTCAACTTAGTTTATTTCCATTTTAACTCATAATATCTATATTGAATGCAACTTCCTAAATTAGATATCACTCAAAGAATTTTTAAGAAAATAAAATTATATGTTTATTGTTAACTATATTTTTTGACCCAATGGTAAGTACTTGATCCAACAATTATGCACTAAAACTTTTTCCCTAATATTTAACACAACTACACATTTGGAATGCGGACTTAAGACCATTGGTTGTGTTAGAATAATTCCGTATAAGTTGATGTACGCTTCATACTAATAATTTCATGGCTTAGTTTAACATCCGAACACTTTTCAACAATTCCCTTGATGCAGCCATATTTTTAAAGCAATTTGGTTTAAGAAAATAACAAGTTGGTAAAAAATAAATCCAATAAAGATAAATGCACACAGTTTCATTAAACTAATTTTCTATATTTAAATTGCCATCATAAGCGTAAAGAAGATAATGATGGGAAATAAGATACATTTTTTTTTCAAAATAATTTTGGAAAAAAATCGAACAAAAGAATCACTTATTATCGTGTACTAGCGGAAACATAGACTCTGTCGTGCCTGTGTGTCCGCATTTTAATTATGCTAACGTATTTTTATTGTGCTAAATTTGATATAATTAATTGTGTATATTAATTATAGTTTAATAATTTTTTAACATATGTTTATCTATAAGCATTTATTTATTTATGTCTCTACTGTTTATGTTAATACGATAATTTTATTTATTTTTTACATTAAAGGGAGTTATACTATGCCTAATACTTCATCTTGCTTCATTGACATAGGTTCCTTGAAAATTAATGTTATACAAATCAGCAACCAATGACTAATTAAAAAATTAAATAAAAACAACTTCGTAAAAGACCTTTTAAATTTTAATTTACCACTAATTCAAAATTAATAAGAAAAATAAGAATGAATAGAAAAAAGAGAAAAAAAATATCATAATTTTTTATGTGACCGAAAAAACTTGATTTCAAATTGAAAATTAAAAAAAAAATAGTGAGAGTAAATTAAGGGATTTCAAATTGAAAAACAAATTTGATTGTTATGATTTAGTAATATATATAAAAAAAAACAACATTGATATGAGATAGTGTCATTTGTTAATACTCTTGTGATGTAACTTCTATTCGAAGTCTTGAGTGTAGACACTCCTTGTGTTATACTCAAGCAATTTTATCAATGAATCTTTGCTTATCAAAAAAAAAAAATTGATCAATATGATGAATATGAATTAGAAAGTTAAGATAAAAAAAAATGAAGAAAAAGATGAGAAATATAACAACAAATGATGAAAAAGATAAAGATAACAAAATAGATGAAGAGGAAGAAAACACACAAAAAGAATAGCCAAAAAGACCTTTTAAATTTTAATTTACCACTAATTCAAAAATAAAAAAAATGAGAATGAAAAGAAAAATAAGAAAAAGACACCAAAACTTTTTCATGTGATTGAAAAAGTTAATTTCAAATTAAAAAAAAAACAATGAGACTAAATAAAGGAATTTCAAATTGAAAAACAAATCTACTTGTTTTGATTTAGTAATATATTAAAAAACAACATTGATTAAAATGAATAAGAGGAATTAGAAAGTTGATAAGATAAAAAAAAAAAAATAGATGAAGAAAAAGATAAGAAATATAAAAACACATGATGAAAAAAAAAAAGATAACAAAATAGATGGAAAAAAACATAAAAATTGCAAAAAAGACCTTTTAAATTTTAATTTAGCACTAATTTAAAAATAATAAGAAAAAGAAGTAAATATGTCATAATTTTTTATATGACCAAAAAATGTTGATTTCAAATTGAAAATTAAACAAAAAATTGGGAATAAATTTAAGGGATTTCACATTGAAAAACAAATCTAATTGTTATGATTTAGTGATATATTAAAAAACAACATTGATTAATATGAAGTAGAGAAACCCCAAAGTTGATAAGATAAGAAAAATAAATGAAGAAAAAGATAAGAAATATAACAATAGATGATGAAAAAGAAAAAGAAAACAAAATAGATGAAGAAGGAAAAAAAACACATAAAAGATCTTTTGAATTTTAATTTACCACTAATTCAAAAATAATAAGAAAAAAAATCTGATTTGTTATGTGACCAAAAAAATTGATTTCAAATTAAACATTAAAAAAGGTGAGAGTAAATCAAGGGATTTCAAATTAAAAAAAAATCAAATTGTTAAGATTTAGTAATATATTAAAAAACAACATTGATTAATATGAAGGAAAGGAACCATAAAGTTGATAAGATAAAAAATATAGATGAAGAAAAATATGAGAAATATAACTATCGTGTCTTTGTGTCTACATTTCTATTGCGCTAACTTTGATAAGTCAATCAGTTTAATTTTTTTTATTTTGACATGTGTATATATACGCATTTTTGTACTTCTTGTAACATAATAGAGGCATAAACTTAATATTTCACCTTATATTAATTTTTAGTTTGAGATCATTAGTTATAATAAGCAGTAATAAGTGGGATTGTTATAATATATTTAACTTTTCACTTAGCATATTCCTTTATCACAATTTAATAAATTATTTTTTGTGCATTGCACAAAAAGCATAAAACACATGTAGGAAATCAAGTCATACAATCACGCTTGTCTGTTTGCATATTTATTTTTGAGTAAGATGTTAAATTTGATTTTTTTTTTAATGGTCGCTCTAATATGATATTGATGTATATGTTAACTTTAGTTTATTAATTTAATTATTTTTCAATACATTTTTATTCAATGCATTTGTTTTTTAATTTTTGTGCCCTTATTATTTATGGTAATCTATTATTTATTTTTGGGTAAGACATATATATTTTTTATTTAAAACATACCACTTCATATTTTTCCACAGTAGCTTTATTTTAATTTGTTACATATGTTTTAATTTGTTTGGTAATAAGTTTGATTTTTTTAATTATTCTATCATACATGACTGATTAATACTATAAAATATCTTCAAGTTAAAGATTTTTTTTTTTTTTCATATAAATCAAAATTTTAATTTCTAACACAATATCTTAAAAAATAAAAGTGTTCCAAAGTTAAACTTATTTGTTAATATATTAAAGACATGCACTAAAAATTTCAAGTTTCTCTTAAAGGTTATAACTATTTTACTTAAAAGTTTGGGAGAACAACTTAAAGGATTTTATAATTTGACAGTAAATAATGTACACTTGGGTAAGAGATACCAAATCAAAAGTAAATAAGTATACAAAAATCCAACTTTACATTGTTTGATTTTCACATTGGTATACATATTTTTAGAAAAGAAAAATGCTTAAAAAATAAGCATATACGTGAGTAAGGCCTGTAATTATACATTTCTAAAAGCTTACCAACAAAAAAAAAACAAAAGAGAAATAAAACGTCTATATATTACAATTCTCCAACATCAACAACCGAAAACATTGGTTATTAAGCCTATAAAAGCCAATTCATAATAATATTGTCAAGTCTCTTGTATAGCACCTGAAAAGCAATGAGAGAATTAACAAATTCTTGTATTATAATAAATTGGCTCAATTTCAAATTTAGAAAAGAGGCAATTGCAGTTTACTGTTATGTTGATTTATTGGGTTTCATTTTATTTGCTGGTTTATATATATGAGTTTAATTGTTGTGCACTATCAGTGTAAAAAGTTTTACACTGTCAACCAATTGGAATTTACTGTTGGTTTGACTTTTAAGGCTATTATTGTAAAAGTCAACAAATTTACCATACATAATGGTTTATGATTGAATGACAATGTAAAACTACTTTACATTATTAGTGTATGACCTTTTTTCTCTATATATATTGTGTTAATTTGTTAGTGTATTTAATGGTCAATCGACATTTCTTTAGGCATAGCCGCATAGGTTTATCTCAATAAAAGGATATTCTTCTCTTTGTTGAAAAGTAAAGCAATTATAACCCACTAGGGTCTGCCTAGTGATGTGGGATTAGAGTAGTATGCATGAGGTCATATGTTCGAACTTCAATGTGACCATTGTATTTTTAAAACCATTGTTAAAACTACAATTGCCCTTTTTTTGAATTTTAAAAATCTACTAATTGTTAAAACTGTCAATCTCTAATTTGTACTAACAATAAATTGTTGTGCCTGTGTGTCCGCTTTTCTATTACGATAATGTATTTTTATTGTGTTAAATTTGATAATTGTCACAATTTATCTTATTATACATTGATGTATATATTTTTTTTACTTCTTATGTCTCTACTGTTTATGGTGATATGGTAATTTTATATATCTTTTTTCTTTGCATTGCATGAAATTATACTATTATAGTATAAAGAACTTTATTATTATATACACAAACATAATAAATATGTAAAAAATATTACATTGTACATAAAAGTCAAAGAAAATATATCATTTATCTACAATTAAAGATATTATGTACATTTTAAAATGTATCTTAATTGTAGTTTTATATTCTTTTTTAATTTTATATTTAATTATACATTGGAAACTTAACTAACAAATTGGTATATTCTTAAAATTTTAAAAATAGGTAGTTTTAATCAACAAATTGGTTGATTTTTAAAATTAAAAAAATGAGCAGTTTTAATTAACAACTTGGTAGATTCTTAAAATTAAAAAAAAGGAAAATTTTAATTAACAAATTAGTAAATTTTTAAATTCAAAAAATGGGCAATTTTAATCAACCAAATGGTAGATTTTTAGAATTAAAAACAAGGGGTAGTTTTAAATTTTAGTAAATGAAAATAATAAGTAATTAAAAAGTAGTAAAGTTGGAATTAGTTATCCTTGTTACTCTCCTTTTTTTTTTTTAAAACGGAGACAAATAATTGAAAAAAGTTGTTTAAAATATTGAAGTTCTTTATTTGTTTAAAGGGAGACAAATAATTAAAAAAAAGTTGTTTAAAAAAATAAAAAAAAATTAAGCTAACACACACAGGCGCAAAAGTTTAAAATAAAAAGATAGTAAAAAATAGAAAAATTATGAAATATTGAAAACTTAATTAACAAAATTGGTAGATTTTTAAAATTTTAAAAATGGGCACTTTTAACCAACAAATTGGTTGATTTTTAAAATTCAAAAAGAAAATGAGCAGTTTTAACTAACAAATTGGTAAATTCTTTAAATTCAAAAAAATGGACAAATTTTAATTAAGAAATTAGAAGGTTTTTAAAATTTTAAAAAAAAGGCAATTTTAATTAACAAATTTGTAGATTTTTAAAATTCAAAAATGGGCAGTTTTAAATTTCAGTAACCTTGTGTTTGGATGAGAAATTTTAAAATGTACATTTTAAAATGTATCTTAATTGTAGTTTTATATTCTTTTTTAATTTTATATTTAATTATACATTGGAAACTTAACTAACAAATTGGTATATTCTTAAAATTTTAAAAATAGGTAGTTTTAATCAACAAATTGGTTGATTTTTAAAATTAAAAAAATGAGCAGTTTTAATTAACAACTTGGTAGATTCTTAAAATTAAAAAAAAGGAAAATTTTAATTAACAAATTAGTAAATTTTAAAATTCAAAAAATGGGCAATTTTAATCAACCAAATGGTAGATTTTTAGAATTAAAAACAAGGGGTAGTTTTAAATTTTAGTAAATGAAAATAATAAGTAATTAAAAAGTAGTAAAGTTGGAATTAGTTATCCTTGTTACTCTCCTTTTTTTTTTTTTAAAACGGAGACAAATAATTGAAAAAAGTTGTTTAAAATATTGAAGTTCTTTATTTGTTTAAAGGGAGACAAATAATTAAAAAAAAAGTTGTTTAAAAAATAAAAAAAAATTAAGCTAACACACACAGGCGCAAAAGTTTAAAATAAAAAGATAGTAAAAAATAGAAAAATTATGAAATATTGAAAACTTAATTAACAAAATTGGTAGATTTTTAAAATTTTAAAAATGGGCACTTTTAACCAACAAATTGGTTGATTTTTAAAATTCAAAAAGAAAATGAGCAGTTTTAACTAACAAATTGGTAAATTCTTTAAATTCAAAAAATGGACAAATTTTAATTAAGAAATTAGAAGGTTTTTAAAATTTTAAAAAAAAAGGCAATTTTAATTAACAAATTTGTAGATTTTTAAAATTCAAAAATGGGCAGTTTTAAATTTCAGTAACCTTGTGTTTGGATGAGAAATTTTAAAATGTACATTTTAAAATGTATCTTAATTGTAGTTTTATATTCTTTTTTAATTTTATATTTAATTATACATTGGAAACTTAACTAACAAATTGGTATATTCTTAAAATTTTAAAAATAGGTAGTTTTAATCAACAAATTGGTTGATTTTTAAAATTAAAAAAATGAGCAGTTTTAATTAACAACTTGGTAGATTCTTAAAATTAAAAAAAAGGAAAATTTTAATTAACAAATTAGTAAATTTTTAAAATTCAAAAAATGGGCAATTTTAATCAACCAATGGTAGATTTTTAGAATTAAAAACAAGGGGTAGTTTTAAATTTTAGTAAATGAAAATAATAAGTAATTAAAAAGTAGTAAAGTTGGAATTAGTTATCCTTGTTACTCTCCTTTTTTTTTTTTTAAAACGGAGACAAATAATTGAAAAAAGTTGTTTAAAATATTGAAGTTCTTTATTTGTTTAAAGGGAGACAAATAATTAAAAAAAAAGTTGTTTAAAAAAATAAAAAAAAATTAAGCTAACACACACAGGCGCAAAAGTTTAAAATAAAAAGATAGTAAAAAATAGAAAAATTATGAAATATTGAAAACTTAATTAACAAAATTGGTAGATTTTTAAAATTTTAAAAATGGGCACTTTTAACCAACAAATTGGTTGATTTTTAAAATTCAAAAAGAAAATGAGCAGTTTTAACTAACAAATTGGTAAATTCTTTAAATTCAAAAAAATGGACAAATTTTAATTAAGAAATTAGAAGGTTTTTAAAATTTTAAAAAAAAGGCAATTTTAATTAACAAATTTGTAGATTTTTAAAATTCAAAAATGGGCAGTTTTAAATTTCAGTAACCTTGTGTTTGGATGAGAAATTTTAAAATGTACATTTTAAAATGTATCTTAATTGTAGTTTTATATTCTTTTTTAATTTTATATTTAATTATACATTGGAAACTTAACTAACAAATTGGTATATTCTTAAAATTTTAAAAATAGGTAGTTTTAATCAACAAATTGGTTGATTTTTAAAATTAAAAAAATGAGCAGTTTTAATTAACAACTTGGTAGATTCTTAAAATTAAAAAAAAGGAAAATTTTAATTAACAAATTAGTAAATTTTTAAAATTCAAAAAATGGGCAATTTTAATCAACCAAATGGTAGATTTTTAGAATTAAAAACAAGGGGTAGTTTTAAATTTTAGTAAATGAAAATAATAAGTAATTAAAAAGTAGTAAAGTTGGAATTAGTTATCCTTGTTACTCTCCTTTTTTTTTTTTTTAAAACGGAGACAAATAATTGAAAAAAGTTGTTTAAAATATTGAAGTTCTTTATTTGTTTAAAGGGAGACAAATAATTAAAAAAAAGTTGTTTAAAAAATAAAAAAAATTAAGCTAACACACACAGGCGCAAAAGTTTAAAATAAAAAGATAGTAAAAAATAGAAAAATTATGAAATATTGAAAACTTAATTAACAAAATTGGTAGATTTTTAAAATTTTAAAAATGGGCACTTTTAACCAACAAATTGGTTGATTTTTAAAATTCAAAAAGAAAATGAGCAGTTTTAACTAACAAATTGGTAAATTCTTTAAATTCAAAAAATGGACAAATTTTAATTAAGAAATTAGAAGGTTTTTAAAATTTTAAAAAAAAGGCAATTTTAATTAACAAATTTGTAGATTTTTAAAATTCAAAAATGGGCAGTTTTAAATTTCAGTAACCTTGTGTTTGGATGAGAAATTTTAAAATGTACATTTTAAAATGTATCTTAATTGTAGTTTTATATTCTTTTTTAATTTTATATTTAATTATACATTGGAAACTTAACTAACAAATTGGTATATTCTTAAAATTTTAAAAATAGGTAGTTTTAATCAACAAATTGGTTGATTTTTAAAATTAAAAAAATGAGCAGTTTTAATTAACAACTTGGTAGATTCTTAAAATTAAAAAAAAGGAAAATTTTAATTAACAAATTAGTAAATTTTTAAAATTCAAAAAATGGGCAATTTTAATCAACCAAATGGTAGATTTTTAGAATTAAAAACAAGGGGTAGTTTTAAATTTTAGTAAATGAAAATAATAAGTAATTAAAAAGTAGTAAAGTTGGAATTAGTTATCCTTGTTACTCTCCTTTTTTTTTTTTTAAAACGGAGACAAATAATTGAAAAAAGTTGTTTAAAATATTGAAGTTCTTTATTTGTTTAAAGGGAGACAAATAATTAAAAAAAAAGTTGTTTAAAAAAATAAAAAAAAATTAAGCTAACACACACAGGCGCAAAAGTTTAAAATAAAAAGATAGTAAAAAATAGAAAAATTATGAAATATTGAAAACTTAATTAACAAAATTGGTAGATTTTTAAAATTTTAAAAATGGGCACTTTTAACCAACAAATTGGTTGATTTTTAAAATTCAAAAAGAAAATGAGCAGTTTTAACTAACAAATTGGTAAATTCTTTAAATTCAAAAAATGGACAAATTTTAATTAAGAAATTAGAAGGTTTTAAAATTTTAAAAAAAAAGGCAATTTTAATTAACAAATTTGTAGATTTTTAAAATTCAAAAATGGGCAGTTTTAAATTTCAGTAACCTTGTGTTTGGATGAGAAATTTTAAGATGGTAACTCATTTTTATAGGAAATTTAAAATACTTTGTGCTGAAATATGTTGTTAGGATAGGAAATTTAGTAAGAAATTGAAATTTTAATCATTTATAAGGTATTTTGATTACCTAAAATTGTAGAATTTCAAATTTTACCAAAAAAGTAAAATTTTAAAATTCTCCATACTCACTTTCTCTTACCTCTGTCTATTTTCTTTTTCCCCTCTCTTTCTTCTCTCTCTCCCCCTCTTTTCTTTCTCTTTCCCTTCCATCTCTCCTCTCTTTTTGTTCTCTATTTCTCTATGACCTCTCTCTTTTATCTCTCCCCTCTATCTCATCTCCCTATCTTCACTCTCTTTCTTCTCTCCTCTCCCTTCTGTCTCATCTCCCTCTCCCATCTCTCTCTTCTTTCCCTCTCTCTTGTTTCTCTTCTCTTTATTAATATCGATGCAAAAGTATCAATATTTATATTTTTGAATTATTAAGTATTATTTAATAGTAAAATTATTTGTGAATATTAAATATTTAAAGATTGACTAATGTTTATTTTCGATAAAATTTAATATTAAAATTTCAATTTTAAAATAAATATTGTATATGGTGAAAAATAAAATATCATATCCAAACTTAAAATTTGAAATTTAATAAATTTAAATTAATTTATCCAAATAGAGCATTTAATAAATGAAGGAAATTTAAATTAAAGTAATTTAAATTTCAAGCATTTGAAATTCTTTGAAATTTTAAAATTCCTCATCCAAACACAACCTAAATGAAAACAATAAGTAATTAAAAAGAAAAAAGTTGGAATTAGTTATTTTTATTACTCTCCTTTTTTTATAAAATAGAGACAAATAATTGAAAAGAGTTGTTTAAAAAAGTGAACTCCTTTATTTTTTTAAAGAGGGATAAATAATTAAAAGGCATGGCAGTAGTTGTTGATGCGGACACACAAGCATGACAATATGCAAAAGGTCTCGATATGTGGTTTATTGTTAATACGAATTAGAGATTAGCAGTTTTAACAATTAGTAGATTTTTAAAATTCAAAAAAAGGGCAGTTGCAGTTTTAAAAATGGTTTTAAAAAATTGATTTATTGTTAATAGACATATTTTAAAAATTTTAAAAATAATGGTAGTTTCAAAAAAATTGGTTACTTAGTTATAAAAAATACAACTCCATTAAATTTCAGCAAAACAATGAAACAACAACAATAAATTTTCCTCTTCTACTTCCCTTCCTTTGTCTTGTCTTTGCCCTCACTCTTATGCTTCAAGTTCTACAAGTTAGCAATAACATTTAACAAAGAAAAAGAGGAAGACACGGAGAAGGAGTTCAACCGAACACATTGTTGAGGGAAATGAGTTGGCTATAAAGAATAAATGGCCAGTCCAATTACTTTTACAGATTATAGGTAGAAAGGTATAAATATATGCTAGATATACAATTGTGAGGAAAATCTACTCACCATAATTTCATGGTTCTTTTCTTTCTTGTTGTATGCAGGCAAAACATAAACCATTTGCACAAAACCCAGCATATGCCACTTTAATAATAGAATCCACCATCACGCAATGTGGAACAATCTAGAACAATACCAAAAAATAAAAATGAGGGAGAAAAGAAGAAAAAAAAAGTAGCCAAACCTATCCATTACTCAAATTGCAAAAATAGCAAATTAAATAACCCCAAATAAGGGCAGAAAGTGAACACAAATTACAAAACTAATTTTAATTTAACTTGATAAATAAACTAAATAAAAAGAGAAGTTTTCCTAAAAGCCGGTTTGAGAACAATCTTATTTAACATGACAAATACATCAAACAAAAAGAAAAAAAAGCTTGCCTAAACGATTGTTTGAGTTAACGATGTGGGAGAAGAAAATTAACAATAGTGATAAGAAATGAGAAAGGAACAGGAGGTTACTATGTAGGAGAAGAAGAAAAAGAAAAAGGTTTGAGAGTGAGAGAAACAAGAAGTGAAATAGATGGATTGTGTTGAGAGGTAACCATACAAATTAAGTGGGAGGGTTAAAGTAATGGAGTAGAAACTAACTTATGTGGGGGTAGAAGTAAGGAATAAAAGATTCCAAAAAAGTACTTACAAAAAGAAGATTAATTGTTGTATATGTAGAATTATTAAGGATATAATGGTCCAAAAAACGTGGAGACCAAATTAGGAGATATCCCCTTTACATATTGTTATAGATAAACAAATAGGATTTAACCTTTTTAAGATGAGAAATTGATCCAACTATAATCATTATTAAAATTAAAATTAAAATTTTGACAAAAAGCTTTTGATGCATGTATTTATATTTTATTATAACTAGTATTTTTAGTATGTAAATAGTATTATAAATGTTTATTTATATATGATTAAAATTTATAATTTACTCTTATATAATATAAATTAGAATACATAATTTAAAGAATTCACTTTTTAATTAGACTTTTTCTCTCTCTTTTTATTGGAGGTGCATTTTACATACTAACCTTATAAGTAGATTAAAAAAATTATCTTAACTATCTCAAACTACCATCCTTTATTCTTTATCTGTCTACTTGATCTTCTTAACTGCATATCCTTTTCCATCTACTCTCTCTTATCTCTATTTCTAAATTAAATTTTAATAGCTTTCTTAAAGAAATTACAAATAATTAAAAATAACTTTATATCATAGTTTAATTTGTTCATTATAAATCTAATATATATATATATATATATTCAAAGATATTTATTTATCAGAATTTTGATTATAATGTAATTTATATATTTAAAAATATTTATTCATTATGAATTCTAATTATATAAAAATAAATATCTATTTTGTGTAATGTCCAAACTAAAATATTAGTAAATACATATTTTTAAATATATAAATTCTATTATAATTATAATTCATAATAAATAAATATTTTGAATATATAAATTATATTTTGAATTTACAGTGAACAATTTAAATTGTGAAATAAGGTTATTTTCAAAACTATGGAAAAAAATGAAAACTATTGGAATTTAAATTCGAGGTAAAGATAAACAAAAAAATATATTAAAAGAGATAGACAATTTAGAATATCCAGTATATAAATAAAGATAAAAAGAGAATAATTAATTTAGAATATCCAGTATATAAATAAAGATAAAAAGAGAATAATTTGATATGGTTGAGAGAAAAAAAATTGGCTAGTTGCAGGAGTAATATGTGAAATATATATCCATACGAGAGGAGAAAAAAAATTAAGAATGTCTAATCAAGAAAACAAGGAAAATGAGAGTTTTACTCTTCAAGATGTGTATTTCAATTTATAATATAGGAATAAAAATTAATTATTAACTCTTAAAGGGTTAGATCGATTAAATTTGCATTTTATATACACACACATCAAGTTATATTATAATAAATATTTTATATAATTATATATAAACAGATATAACATTATTATGAATAATATATATAAGATTTATATAAATTTTATGATGATATATGATAATAATAATAATAATAATAACAATATATATATATATAGTAATATTATATAAATTAAAATATATTACTATATATTATATTTATTATATTTTTTATCATATATGTATATATTATTAATTAAAATATTAAAAATTAAATAATTAATATTTAAATTTTTTTAAAATAAAATTATTTGATAATAATTATAATTTTAAATATCTTATATATATTTTTTATAATTTTAAGAAAAATAAATACATAAATAAAAAATAATATTGTATACTTTAGTTGAAATTATATTTTTTTGTAAAATTTAAAAATTTAAATTAAAAATTATTTTCTAAAAATTCACCTTATATATTAAATGAGAACAACTATTTTGAACAACAGCTTTTTTAGCTATTATTTTTCAACAAGAACGTTTTTAGTTGTCATTTTTTAATGAGAGTGTTTTTAGGGATTTTTTTAACTTATCTCTTTCAATCTATCATTTTCAATATATTTAGTTCTAAATTGAGTTTTAATATTTTTTAAAGAAATTATCAATAATTAAAATTAACATTATATTACAACAATTTTTTATTATAAATTTAAAATATAATTTATATGTTCAAAAATATTTATTTATTACAAAATTTAATTATAATATAATTTATATATTTAAAAGTATTTATTTATTATAAATTTAAATTATATAAATAAATATATATACTAGTTATATATAATTTTAACAAAATAGTATTTTTGTCATTTGAATATATTTTATATTTTATCCTATCATTATCTAATTTAATATCTGGTGTATATCAACATTAGATAAGATTATAAGTTATCTTACTCTTATCCTATTATGCTTTTATCCTATTTTGCAGTCATATCTTATCTATCTTATTTTGATCATCAAATAATCCCTTAAATTACAGGATTCAACTTCCGCATTAGCATCAGGCCTCTTATCTTCCCGAGAGAAACGCCCAAAACAACGAAAAAAACTACTGCTGCTTTTGTTTTGGAGTTATCTAATTCCTATTTTCTATCTACGTCAGCCACCTTACCCGCCTTTGAATTTCACTCTATAAATAATGGGAAGCGATCTAGTTATCTCTTCATACTTTCTATTTCCATACTTTTCTTTCCCATGCTAGACCAGCCCACGCATTAATTTGATCTTGTTTGCTATTTTGTTCTGATGGTTCTCCCAAAGTGTCTCACCATCTCTGTAGTGACTTTTTCCCTTATCGTGTTACTGATCAACAATGGCGTTGAAGCTTTTCATAAAATATATCCCCATCTTCAATCTGTTTCAGCGATTTCCGTGAGCGCAGTGCACAGAACTGGATACCATTTTCAACCTCTTAAGAACTGGATCAATGGTTCGTACAATATTACTTTTATCCTTTATATATTTATAGTAATTTGAGTGCAGTTTCTTTTATTCTTTTATTTTTATTGTTTGATGCGATTCTTGTCTTAGGTTTTTTGTAGTTTGAGTTTTTGACTTAAACTTAATTATTAAAAAGTATTTAATATTGGGATGATTATTAATGCACAATGAAGGTGCTGCTTTCATAACAAGGGAAAAAACTGAAGAAAAAAATGATTAGCATAAAATTATGGTAACGAATTTATTAGCACAACAACATTCAAAAGAAAAAACATTCTATAGTTAGGTTTGGGGTATTCATACCGAAAATTTTGAACATCATGGAAAAAGGAATGGGTTGTGAGTTTTGGTTGAGTAAAATCTAACAAAGTAATTATTTGCTTTTTAATTCCATATATAATGTTGATTTGATATAGCGGATTAGGCTCTAATTAATGATCTGATCATTCCTTAGGGTGTTTAAACCAATATTTTGATGCGAAAAAAACGGTTATAATGGGAAGAACTATCTTTTTGTTCCCCCTTTTTATGCGGGTACGACTAGCATTTGTGGTAATTTGGGTAGAGGGAGGTCTGTGGATCGTGTTTCGGAACTAGGCGTCTTGATCCTTGAGTAATATCTTGAATGATTTTGGTACAGCCCTTTGAAGCTTAAATTAGTATTTCTTATGCATTAAGTGGTCGTCGATACAGTTAGGTGTAAAGGTATTTGCTTCGTGATGTAGAACCCATGAAATTAATATATATGGGGCAAAACTTATGCCTTTTTGCATGGTTTTCTAATAGTTAAAAAATGATGCATGCGAAACTCTTCGATTGGACATCACAAGCAGGGGTATATAAACCACTTTTTGTTAGTGCTGTTTAGATTTGGAGATATTATTATATTATCTGAAATAATCATGTGTGTATGATATTGGTAAATTTTTATGTGAGAGGTAACCGGATTTTTTAATTTCCAAGAAAATTAATAAAACTTAATTATGTCATGAAAATTGATTGAGAGTATAATACATGCATAGTAATATTGAACCGGTCACAAAAAAAAAAATAGTAATATTAAACCTTACAATAATTTCTAATAGATTTAGGTGCATGGGAAGTGGGGAAGTGGACAGTGGGTTTTGTTTTTCATGTGGAATAGTTTTCCATTGTATAGTGGTGAATCAGACTTCTTTAGGAACATCAAAGATATTAGATAGTGACCTAATAATTGTAATGATATTACCAATATTACACGCTTCATTAAACATTTGTTCGAATAAAAATATCATTTAAATTTACCCTTTACCATTTTCTTTATTAAAAACTGCATTGTTACCTTTTCAACTACACTGATGTCATCGTGAAAAAAGAAAAAAATAGTGACTCTGGTTGTCCTATGTTAACTATATGAACTATCGCACTCACGTAGTGCGCAGATCTTCATCTTTTTCTATCTTTTACATTTTTGTACTACAAAATGAAATCAAGTCAGTAATTACGAGTCTCATAGACTTATTATTTATATTTTTTAATTTATTTTTTATATGATAAGTTAATCAAAAATCATTTTAAGTAAATTAACAAACTTATCATATATTGGAAAGATTGTCTGAATGGTTTGAAAAAAGCTAGTGCTCATTGTACTTCGGTTCTTGCTATTTTTTTATAAACCACGTGTCCAGTTCTATGTTAATGCGTAGAAAAGAAATTGTTCTCCGTTAGCTCGCACCTTCAACTCTCCATATCCCTCGATCGCCTTAACATCGCTAAATCCAATTTTGTTAGGGACAATGGATCACTAACACGTGGGAGATGCATGCCTAATTGTAACATTGCATTAATCATTGACTGATCTAGTGGAGACAGGTGGGAGTTTTCTTATGCGATTAAACATGTTTTTATTCCTTCAAAAATTAACTTGTTTTGGTTTTAGTCCTCAGAAATTATTATTTTTTGAATAAGGTTCTTCAAATATTAAAAATATCATAATTAGATCTCTATACTAAATTTTCTATTAAATAATAGTCATATCAGCTTCCAAGTAAAGTATTTTATTACCTGAAGTACCTAATGATAATTTTTAATAAAAAATCAGGTAATTACCTTTGCTTTAAGGTTAAAAAAATCTGTGGTTTAGGGTTAATCATGTAATAATTTTATTCAAAAAGTATGTTACTAATCTAAACTGGACATAACAGTTGACATGGACGACTACTATCAACAAATTAATGGTGACTGTGATGCTGATGTGACCATCATTTAACAAAAAAGTTAAACATAGTTTAGTACATGGATCTAATTAGGGTATTTTAATATTTAAGGGACTTTATTTAAAGAAATTTTTTTCTGAGAACTAAAATCAAAACGGGTCAATTTTTGGAAGACCAAAAATATATTTAACCATTTTTTATGTATCTCAAGCTTCTATTGGTCGTTATGAAATTGTTATCTCAGAATTGCCAGTTAATTACAAACAGGGGATGGTATCATTCATTGATAATGACCCGTTCCCTTCTATTAACTGGATTTGGTTCGAAATTAATTTTAATGAGGTGAAGTTTTAGAAATTAATTTTGATATATTTTAAATATGAATTAGGATTATATTTCAAATCATATTTAGTATTTTAGTTTATGTATTATAGAGGAAAAGTATTTATTTTCATATAATTAAAATTTAAAATAAAAAATTAATGTATAAATTATATTACAATTAAAATTTATAATGACAAAATGTATTTAAATATATAAATTATATTTTAAATTTATAATGAACAATTTAAATAATGATATAAAATTATTTTTAACTATTGATAATTTAAAAATAAAAACTATTGAAATTCAATTTAGAGATAAAAGAGAGTAGATTAAAAGAAAAAATGATTAAAAAGATTAAGTATATGGACAAAGATAAAAAATAATAATAATTTTAGATGGTGAGAGAGAAATTTTTTGGTTGATTGAAAAGGTACTACATGAAATACATATTCAAATGAGAAAAGTGAGAGAATATTAAAAATGTCTAATCTATCGATATATTATCAAGTTTTGGATGGATGGACTTTAATTTTGCATCAAACATGGAAACTCCTGCATTTTTGATAACATATTGTATCAATTTTAGCAGTAGAATTTCATATTTTCATTTTATAAAAAATGTGTAATTCCAACCATTCATATTACATTAAAACGTATGATAAATGTTTCTTTACACATTTCGTCACAGTCTCATGTTGTCATAAACTTATTCTCCAAAATTTGATAAAATCTTCCTTAGTTTTCATTACCAATAATGCTTTCTTTCTTTCCATTCCAATCCTCTCATGGTTCCTAAATCGCTGTAACGGACGCATCAATCACATGCAGATCCAAATGGTAAGTGGAAACTTATTTTATTTCATTTTACTTTTCATTTTTCCATGACCATCCATACATTTGTACAGTAACATCTTATATTCGTAATTGCCAACACCACAGGGCCCATGTACTACCATGGAGTTTACCATCTGTTCTACCAATACAACCCGAAAGGCTCAGTGTGGGGTAACATCGTGTGGGCCCACTCAGTATCAACGGATCTTATAAACTGGAAGGCCCTTGAACCCGCCATTTACCCATCCAAGCCCTTTGACAAGTTCGGGTGCTGGTCCGGGTCGGTCACCATAGTCCCGGGCAAGGGACCCGTGATCCTCTACACCGGGATTATCGACGACAAACAAACTCAGGAACAATGCTACGCCGTACCCGAAGATCCAAACGACCCGTTTCTTCGAAAATGGGTAAAACCCGACAAATTTAACCCGATTCTGGTTGCCGACAAAGGCGTAAACGGCAGCGCGTTTCGTGACCCAACGACAGCTTGGTTGAGCAAGGATGGGCAATGGAGGATATTGGTGGGTAGTAGAAGGAAGCGTAGAGGGATGGCTTATTTGTATAGGAGCAAGGATTTTATGACGTGGGTTCGGGCCAAACACCCGATCCATTCCAAGGGTGAAACGGGCATGTGGGAGTGCCCAGATTTTTACCCGGTTTCGGTTAGAGGCAATCAAGGGTTGGACACGTCCGTGGTGGGGAATCATGTGAAGCACGTGTTGAAGAATAGTCTTGACATGACTAGGTTTGAGTACTATACTCTTGGGACGTATTTTGAGAATAAGGATAAGTATGTCCCGGATAACACGTCAGTGGATGGCTGGGGTGGACTTAGGTATGATTATGGTAATTTCTATGCTTCCAAGTCATTTTTTGACCACAGCAGGAGCCGAAGGATCTTGTGGGGTTGGGCAAACGAGTCTGATTCCAAGGAAGACGATGTTCGCAAAGGATGGGCAGGAATTCAGGTACTTAATTTATATATATGCATTGCCTTCTAACTAACTATACTTGGCTTGCTACTAATATAGTTAATTTTAAAAATTTAATTTTTATACATTTAAAGATAAATTTTACATTTAATTTGATATATATATATGTTAAGATTTGTTGACACTAGGTGTTAAAGTTAGTCAAATTACGTCTTTAATAACTTTTTGTTGAATGCAAATTTAATCAACCCAACCGTTGAATTTGATGTTCTTATTAATTAGATCAAGTATACAAAATTTCATATAATTCCAAAATTATTTAGTAGTTCATCTCATTACTTTATTTTAACGTACAATATGATTTTAAAATATACGTAAATATTCAATGTTAGATAACATATTTAGAAAAGTTCAAATTATGTAAAATTTGATATACATGATCATAAAAATAATATCTCATAATTCAACGGTTAGATTAATTAAATTTGTATTCTACAAAAGTTATTAAAGATGTAATTTGACTAACTTTGACACTTGGTATCAACGAATCTTGACCCTATATATATATATATATATATTCCCCAGTTGCTTTTACATCCTTGATCCTTTTAACATTTATAACTGGGTTGTGCTACGTAACACATGCAGAAAGTTTTTGGGTAGGAGGCTTTTTTAGGGAAAAAAAATACATGATGTAGCTATAAGTCATTTTTTTTTTCTGCATACTTTTGTGCAAGCTAAAGGAATTTAAATATGCATGTACGTGCGTGCTAAAATAATCAGGCGATTCCGCGAACCTTGTGGCTCGATTCTACTGGGAGACAATTGATACAATGGCCGGTTGAAGAATTAAATAGTCTCAGAGGGAAGGAAGTTAACATGAACCATGAAAAGCTCGAGAAGGGAGATTATGTTGAAGTAAAAGGAATCACTGCTGCCCAGGTCAGATTCTTAATTAAGCATTAATACGTGTGCGTGTGTACATACATGTAATGATATAAAACTAATGCGATATTAATATTATATAACTGCAGGCAGATGTGGAAGTTACATTCTCATTTTCAAGCTTGGAGAAGGCAGAGGCATATGATCCTAAGTGGGTAAACGCGCAGGATCTCTGTGCCCAAAAGGGTTCAAAACTTCAAGGTGGGGTTGGACCATTTGGACTTCTGACTTTGGCTTCCCAAAATCTGGAGGAGTTCACTCCTGTGTTCTTCAGAATTTTCAAAGGTCCAAATAAGCATGTGATTCTCTTATGCTCCGATGCGAGAAGGTTAGTCTAATTCAAATTGGGATCTAATTTTCTTTCTATCTTCACGTCTTTTATCTCAACTTAATTGTTTTTGGCATTTCTGAACAGTTCCTCTTTGAAGAGTAATTTGTACAAGCCATCATTTGCTGGCTTTGTAGACGTGGATTTGGCCACTAATAAGAAACTTTCTCTTAGGAGTTTGGTACGTGCAAATGCAACCATTGCTCCATTTGGTGCTTACATATAACATTTATGGGCACCAAGACTCTAATAAATAATTGATTAATGTTCTTCGTTTTTTTCAACTGAATGGCAGATTGATCACTCAGTAGTGGAGAGTTTTGGAGCAGGAGGGAAGACAAACATTTTGTCTCGGGTTTATCCACAGTTAGCAGTGACGAATCAAGCCCACTTATTTGTGTTCAACAACGGTACTGAGCCAATCACCGTGGAAAACCTCAAAGCATGGAGCATGAAATCTGCTGAAATAAATGAACAGCCAGAAATCAATTAGTAGGCAGAAAATAATATATCTTATCATACAGTTTGTAGATAACCTACCCTATTACTCGGTGAATTAGCATTCATCCTACCGAATAAATATGGGATTATGTTAAAAAAATGTGTTTAAAAGATAGTGTGCTAGCTGGGCTTTTATTTTATTGTACTATATTAGGGTTCGAACCCATATGTTTGTGGATTAATTGGGTTTAAAGTCTGATTATTAAACTCTTAAAAAATTGATACTGCGTGTGTTATCATATACAATTATTTCTGTTTCTCTCTCTCTCTCTCTTATCTTTTACATATTCACACATCTAAAAAATATCCTACAAAATCAAATAGAATAACTTTTCGTTAACCCAAATATGTGTTCAAAAAGCATTTTTCTGGTATTTTGAACTACTTCACAATATTTTAGATTCAAAGTCTGGTATGTTATACTAATATCGTACAGCGACAAAAATTATCCAACAAAAAGAAAGATGGGAAGAGAAGAGAGAGTGATGTAATATAAATGATATATATAAAAAAATATAAATATTATATAAATTTATTATATAAATGGTCTCTTAACTTATAGGCAGGTAGTTTACATTTTTTGTCTCACAAATTATTGTTGTTGTTACTGTTACTACTACCACTACTATTATTATTATTATAAAACGTAATTAATTAAAAAACCATCTCATAACTGATCTCAGTACTCAACCAGATCCTTATATATTTATGACCTGCCTGTTTTATGCGAAAATTACTTTTACGGATAGAACATGGTTTTGAACCGGATTGTGGCTGTTCCGTTAAAGTTTTAGATGCTTAAATTTAATTTTGCGCCAAATAAGATTGATTTAAGAGTTTAATGACTATACACTATCAATATAAAAAGTTTTATACCAGTTAACTAATCACAAATCACTATTGTTATAACTTTTAAGACATGTTTAGTAGGAAATTCTTTTAAATTTCCTAGTAGGTTGAGAATGTTAAATTTTTATGTTTGGTATAAAAATTTAAAAATTATTTTCAGAAATCTAATATTCTCAAGAATTTTTTTTTAATTAAGATTTCTGCTAAAAATTTTCCATGGGAAGAGATGAGAATCCAAGATTCCCATAAAGAGGTAAAGTTTGTTTATAATTGTGTCTCTCATTCTCAGAAATATTTTAAACATATTAAACATATTTGTGACATTTTCAGGAAACATGATTCCCAAAAATATAATTCCTAGAAAACATGATTGCTAAGGATGAAAAAAGATTGTGTATACCAAATGCCCCCTTAAGTAATTATTATAAAAATTAACAAACTTACCATACATGGTGGTTTATTATTGGATGACGGTGTAAAACAATTTTACATTATCAGTGCATAACCTATTTTCTCTTGATTTTAAAATAAAAATAAAAAAAGAGTTTAATGATTATACACTGTCAATGTAAAAAGTTTTACACTGTCAACTAATTAGAAATCATCGTTGGTATGAATTTTAATGTGGTTATTGTAAAAGTCAATAAACTTACCATGCATGGTAGTTTATAATTGGATGACAGTGTAAAACTGTTTTACATACTCAGTGCATAGTCTATTTTCTCATAAAAAAATTATTGAGAAATTTTTTTTGCAGGATTATAAATTTTTTAGAGTGAATTACTTTAATGTTTTTATTTATTGTGTGTTACACAGAAACTCCATACTTCTGAAACTTATACGAACTTCTCATATTTCATAAATGCATTACATTAACTAATGAATTTTGAATTTGATGGTACATTTTACGGCATTAAAGTAATTCACTATACTCTTAATTAATTTTGAATTTGATAGTACAATATTTTTTCATGCGAAATTAATGAAAAAACCCTCTTTTACTAATGGTTATAAGTTTTGACTCATTATACAAAACTTTCTATAATGTTTAAATTTTACACAATCCACGTATCTGTAAATGCATCGCAGTCAAATATCCTCTATGATTATAATAAAAATATTGAAATTATTAAATACCCTAAGGCAGCTAAGCTAAACACCTATTACGCCAAAAATTTAAAAACAAGTCATAATTACACCGGCCTTTTCTAAGATTAATAGTAACTAGTATTTTAATCTATGTATTACACAAAATAAATATTTATTTTATATAACTTAAATTTATAATAAATAAATATTTTTGAACATATAGATTATATTTTAAATTTATAATAAATAACTATTATAATATGAAATTAATTTTTAATTATTGATAATTTCTTTTAAAAAATATTAAAATTCAATTTAGAACTAAAGATATTGAAAATAATAGATTAAAAGAGATAGGGAGGTTAAAAAATCTCTAA
This sequence comes from Spatholobus suberectus, assembly GCA_004329165.1. Classification (NCBI taxonomy): domain Eukaryota; kingdom Viridiplantae; phylum Streptophyta; class Magnoliopsida; order Fabales; family Fabaceae; genus Spatholobus; species Spatholobus suberectus. The sequence continues at coordinate 13,191,868 of CM014732.1, read as the reverse complement.
AAACACTCTCATTGAAGAATAATAACTAAAAACGTTCTTGTTGAAGAATAACAATTAAAAATATTCTCATTCAAGATAGCTGTTTTCATTTAATATATAAGGTGGATTATATCTAGATGTTATTTGATTCAAAAGATACATTTATTTCTCTAATTTTATATACTCTCTTTTGTCCTTTTAATAAGAACTAAATTAGGAGTTTTGTTTAATCCTTTTTATAAAAATCAATTTAAAATGTTTCCTACATTAATTAATTTTTTTTTACAAAATACTCTTAATTATGAATCATTACTCTAAATTCAATAAATAGTAGAAGAAATACACTAAGATTTTAGACTCTTTTCAAGATAAGGAATCTAACTTTGCATCTTTGTATGTAAAGTTGTATGTAAAGCTTTTAGAAAATCTTATTTTACCTCTTCATGTGCATAGCCAAGTCAAAAATATAACCATATTAGTATATTACTAATGAGAGAGATTAAAAAAATTAAAACCAATAAAAACATGTGTCATTAATGATAAGGGTAATTTGAAAAAAATATATATAGTTTTAGACCAAATTTAATGTTGCTAACTAAAGTAACTAATTTCTTTAGTCCTTGTGAATTAGTTAATTGAATTAAAAAAAAAAAACTGGAAGGAGTATTATTTTTATGCATTGACACTCATTATTTTAAAAAAATTATACATACCTATCTTATTTTTACGTATAAACAATACATATTGTATGCTTAAAAATAACGAAGAAAAAACCGATAAGGAAATCAAGTGTAATTTTTGAATCAAAGAAAGTTCATATATATTTATAATTGTTCTCAAACGGAATGAGTGTAATTCTCCCTTAAAATGAAAACAAGTACTTTAGATTATTACAATGAAAGCTTAATAAAAACTTAATTACTCAATCATTAACACATAAAAAGTATCAAAACTAATTTATTAAGGTTTAGGTTTTCATGGACTTTTTACTGATGTCTCGGCCCTGCACACGTTCAACACATTTCTTCAATCTCAATTACTGCTTCATGTACACCTAGCACACATTTAGACAACAAGCCTCTGTCTAATGTGTGTTCAACGCTTATCTTTGAAAGCTAAGCCCTGACAATCACTATTTTTGTTTATAAATATGAAAATCTAAAAGAAAGAAAAGACTTTTATTTGAGAAACTACAAAAGAAAAGTGCTCTCACTAAAAATATTGGAGATTCAAATCTTAGGAACAAGTTCTTGGCAATCTAAAGTCTATCTCATCATTATCTCTTTCTAATCTCTTTATTTTCTTGTCTATTAGACGCAATGTTTTTAAAACCAAACCGGTCATTGAATTAGTCAAGGCACTAGTTCAATGGTTTAACTATAGTCGAACAAATATTAATAAAATAATAATAATAATTAAATAATACATAAAATAATATTAAAAAAACATAATATCATAATTTTATAATACTAAAAATTAAAAATAAAACATAATTTTATAAGTTATTTACATTTACAATACTTACAAAAGTGCAAATCAAATATGTCATGATACTTAAATATAAGTTTTAACTATACACATCAATATTTATTAATAAAAACAAGTTTATATTTAAAATAAAAAAGAAAATAATAAATACTTTAGGTTAGTTTTTATTTTTTTAAGAAAAAAATCAAAATAATATTGTATTAAACATTTTTCTTTGACTCGCTATGAACTGGTTTTTGACCTATTTTTCAATTTTTTGACCGATTTTTCTTCAAGCCAATTCTTTGCTTATTTGAACCAATTAAGTGACTGGTTCACCGGTTTTTCGGCCCAACCGACTAGGTCCGGTTCGGTTTTCAAAACACGGATTATACGGGTTTCTCAAACCTTTAGGATTATGTTAGGACGGTTTTCAATTTGACTTTAAGGTATTCAACTTCTTTTCATTAATTTCATATCTTATTTATGTAATTTGAGTGAATCTTTAAGACAGTTATTAACACTTTTCATACTTGACCACACCATTGGAATGATTATTTATTTGAATTATCAATTGGAAAAGTGAAATTGTTGGTTTCATGTTCATGTATTTCATATTCCAAGAAATAAGAATTGCGATATTTGCATCTGTATGAATTTTCACATTTAAAATTTATTATAAGTTAAGATCATCAAAAGAATTAGGTTTCATAATTGGGGATCAAAGAGTCTTCCATCAAGGAATTTGGGGTAATCATATACGAAGCTAGAACTTTGGCGCAAGGTGGCCAAGAACAAAAAATATAACTTAGTAAAGAAAAATAAATTTTCACATGCATAACGTGCAGAAAATCTAATAGAAATTTTTTCTTATAAACAAAAAATACAAATTGCATCGAGTATAAAAGTAGTATATGAGTAAAGAAATAAATAAAATACATAAAAAATTTACATATTTTAAATTGGCCCTAAAAACAATCTTTATAATAATATAAATAAACATGAAAAAGGTTGACCATGGTTCCTCCAGGTCACCCCCTCTCTATGCCTCTACAGGTAATATAAACCTAGTGAATTCAAAAATTAATAACATGAATAAATGAAATTAATAACTGCCCACTTCATATCTATTAATTTTCTTCACTTAAATTTCATATTGTATTGTATTTGATCCTTTGGAAAATTGCATACTGTGCCTTCTACATAATAATTCAATTGGTTGTTATTTTTTGAATTTCCAATTTTTGTGTTAAAATAATAATTGATTGATAATAGTTGGTTCTTGAGGGAATGGATTCTCTCAGCAGGGGTTAAAAAAAGAACATTATTGAAGCTCAAGCAGCTATTGAAGATAGAGTATGGCAAGTTTAAATGTATAGAAGGCCCATATATCCACTTCATCAGTCATCACGAAGAACAACACTCAAACCAAATCGAAGAAGGTGGCGCGTGGAGTCTCGTTGGTTCGATAAGCCAATAAATACCAAGGTTGTGGTTTACATTGATACGTCATTGCACAGTACGTTATACTGAATTTGATACATAGAACACAAGGTTATGGAGAGAATCACAGTATGAATTAACCATATAAGATGCCCACTGAAGTAGGCTCGTGAAGATCGCCATTGCCGCTGCTGCCAATGCTTTCGACGAGCAACCAAACGAGCTCAAGGCCGAAAAACGATGCCTTTTGGAACATTATGCGACAAAGGTTGCAGGTGTTTCGCTGGGATTATTATTGTCTGAAGGGTTAGCATAAAATTTAGGGTGCAGACCATTTTGGATTCAAGGTTGCTTTCAGCCCTCTACCACCCAAACCTTCCTCAGCCAGACACGAAATTAGAAGTAGCAGAGTACCAAGGACGCAGTGGATAATGAAAATGACATGCCATGCTTCATTGTGAATAAAGCACGCCTTATAAAACTAGACTTAGTGACCTATCTCATATTTCCTTCGCAGTGTGTTTGGCAAGGAGGAGAAAAAAAAAATAGGTAAAAAAGAAGAAAGATAGATAAAAAATAAAATAAAATAAAAATAAAATTGTTTTGTTAAAAAAAAATAGAGAAAAAATAAAATAAAAATTTGCTTTTTTAACTTTTCAAAATTTGAAATGAAAAAATAAAATTACCTTTATACCCTCATTTTTTTTACTGCAATATTTGTCAAAAAAATCTAATAACAAAATATATATTTGATTATGCTACTCATATAATCAAATATATGACCATAACAACACTATATTCAAATATGTAATTACCATATTCGAATATATGACACTACGTATATTCTATATATTCGAATAAAGCTACTGACATTAACTATATATATATATATATATATAATAGTAATATTATATTAGTAATTGTTTATATATTTATTTAATTTTAAAATCAAATTTTAATTTTAATATGTAAAACACATTCAAATAGTGTTCACATATTCAAAATGTGTTTAATTGTACACAGCATTTGCAAAAGAGCGATGTATTATCGAAGCTTGCAACCAACGCTTGCATTTTTTCGCACTTCCGCACATATTTGCAACGATTACTTTTAGCGTGAAACCCACCTAAAATTTAAAAACTTCCACACTATTTCGCTTACACCAAATGAACAAAAATCACCAATTCTACACACTTCCACGCTCTTTTCTTCCTTTCTTCACCACTTCGTCGCTACCAAACACAGCGTTAGTGTTGAAATACAAGCCATGATGACATCTATATGGTGTTTTACTTTCACACTACATACATTAGTTAAATACAAGAGCTGTACCCGCTCATGGTTCGGAATATTTTTCTTAGTAAATAATACTCATATGTACATTTAAAACTAATATTATTTAAAAATTACGTTAGTTTTTCTTAACATGAACATGGAATGATTTTTTGTTTTTCCTGAGACTCAACAATCTCAATTGTCAACTAATTCAAAAGATGATATAGATATTCTAATTTCTAAAGCATATAATATAACTGCTTAAAACTTCAAATCATCATTTCAATTATTAAAATCCTAATTGATTATATAATTGTCAAAATTAGAGGGAATGACATTAGAAATTGAAGAAAAAAAAAGCTTGAAAGATTCATTTATAAAATTTCATTATGGTTAAAATATACTATGGCTGTGATTGAATATGCGTTCAACATGGCTGAACGCCAATCCATTGTGAGAGGAGGAAGGTAAGAGAAAATTTTAAAATTAGAGAAAAACAATGTAATGAGGGAAAGGACGCATAATTTAATCCTTTTTTCAATCGACACTGGTGTGACGAGAGGACAATTCCCAAACATAAACTACAACTTGAAATGATTATAATGTCATCATAATATAATTGACTACTCCAAAAATATTGTCCAAAAACAATCAACATTAATCAAAACCAGAAAAGATCAGCAGTAATTATGTAAAACAACAAACCAGTCCCTGTCCTAAGTCCAACACGAAGAAGAGACCAAGAATATCACCCGTAATTTACTTGATCTTCTTCTTTGGCCTCAACTGCAACAGTGAAACAATGTTAATCAGCTTTGAACCATTAACCACAAGAGCTAAAAAATAAAGGACAAGGTTCACCATCAAACCTATGGCCGAAAAAACACTCACAAGTGTAATAATTACCACGGACTGACCTGGTTACTATGACCGCACTTCTTCTTGCGGCAGTTCACAGCCCTTGGATGCAGACGAGCATAGCACCTAACAAACAAAAAACATGAACCTTTAGTAAAAGCAAGCAGCGGCGAAACACGTCAATTAAAATTTTCAAAACCAGAACAGTGGATAAATATAAGGATTTATTTGAATGTACCAACCATGAAAATCAACTGTGAGTAAATTAATCACAGTTGACAAAGTAGAGATGGACATGAATATAGGGAACAAGCATAACCCCTTTTGCATTTGAAAAAGCAAAAGGGGCTAAGTAATTGTCCCATAAAAGGATAAAAATAAAATAGAAAACAGAGCACATACTTGCGGCAAATCGTCTTGTCTTGGTTGTATTTGCGAGCGAGAGCCATCAAGGAAGGTTCGATGATGCCACCGCGAAGCCTGAGGACAAGGTGAAGTGTCGATTCCTTCTGAATGTTGTAATCGGCCAAGGTCCTTCCATCCTCCAGCTGCTTCCCGGCGAATATCAAACGCTGCTGATCCGGAGGGATTCCTGAACATTCAACAACGAGTTATTGAGGACATGGAAAACTGGAAGTGCAATGCGATGAATGGAGTTTGGAATTGCGAGTACCTTCTTTGTCTTGTATCTTGGCCTTCACATTGTCGATGGTGTCGCTGCTCTCGACCTCGAGGGTTATCGTCTTCCCCGTTAGGGTTTTCACGAATATCTGCATCTTTGCCGCTCCCTCTGCTGCTTCGCTCGCTCGCTCAGCAAATGCAGACCCAGTGCTTTTATACTCTCCTTTCTAGGGTTTCAAAATCACTACTCACCACTGGGCTTGGGCCTTGGTGTTAACGGATCAGGACCCATTTGTGCTGGGGTGTTTTCCTTGTTGGGCCAATGGACTGTAATTGGGCTCTTTTTTGAGGTTGGTGCACTTGTCAGCTTTGTCTAGTAAGCAAGCGTGTGTCCTTGGGTGGTGTTGTCTTTAACACTCTGTTCTGTTAGGTTAGAAACAGCGAATAAAAAAAATAAAGTAAAAACTATTTATTTATATGGATAAAATTAAAACATAAAAAATTCTATGTTATTTAGATATATGGAGGAGTGAGTTAAAAGAAATAAAAAATATGTAAAGACATTTTTATTTATTTGTAGTAATGTAGAGAATAATAGTGAGAAACATGAATAATAAAAAGAGAAAATAGACTATACATTAACAATGTAAAGTTGTTTTATATCGTCATCTAATCATAAACTATTGTGTATGGTAAGTTTCTTGACTTTTACAATAATTACCTTAAAAATCATACCAACAATGATTTCTAATTGGTTGACAATATAAAACTTTTAACACTAACAATGTATAGCCATTAAAACTCTAATAAAAACAGCAATAGAAGTTTTTTCTATTAGTTCCATACGAAAAATAAATGGAATCTTTTCTCTGCAGAAAAACATTTTGTTTTAGGTCTCAAAATAAATTCTCTTCTTCCTGATTTTTTTCTTGTGTCGAACAAGTCTAATGAGAAATTTTTATCCAATATCTTTTATCTATATTTTATTCATATCAATACTATACACATTTAATTTTTTTTTCTTAAAAGAAACTTTGCAGGTGTTATTGCAAAGTCTGTTTGCCATAAAATTCTCACGTGATGATATTTTGTTAACTCGTTTACTTACATGTGCCTCAAGCAGTCATAATCAACCCGACTGCATATCATTCAACAAGTTTTTCAATCAGTTTTAAAAGTCTATTTTTATTTGATACCAATTAATTTCTGATTTGTTTTTATTTGAAAAACATATATGATTGACATCAAATAACATTAAATGTGATTGAAATTAATTAAACCATTTGAAATTTTTTTGTGTATAATGGCGACACTAGGGATAGAACATATGATCTTATACAAATTACTCCAACCACCCGCCACTAGGCCGAACCTAGTGGGTTAAACCATTTGTAATTTAAACTTGACAACATTCAAAAATCGAGAGCTAAGTGGTTGTAATGTAGAGATAGTAACACTAGATATTTCCATGGGGTGACAATTATTAAACGGAGGAGGAATAATTATGAAATGTTGTAGGATGATTCGGGAGGTTGGATTTTTTATCTATAGGTTCTTGAAAGCATGGTCAAAAAATTTTACAAATCTCTCTACCAAGATGATGAGGGAAATTTTCAGTTTGAATTGACTAATGTCTTTCTTGAGTTAGATGATGATTGCAAGTTGAACCTAGTAAGCCAATGGTCAGTAGTGGATTTTTGCAATTTGATTGAGAGCATTTTTGAGAATCCTAGAAGAGTGGAGGAGATCAACGAAACCTTGATCACCTTAATTCTGAAAAAGGAGGAGGTTTAGTCCTTAAAGGATTTTCGCCCTAAGTCTTTGCAACATAACCTATAAAATAGTTACCAAAATTATTACACATAGACTTCATCCTTTGATTAACATGTTGATTGGGCCTTGACAAGCCAATTTTGTGCCAGCTAGGCAGAGTGGTGATGATGTTGTTGTGGCTCAGGAAGTTTTCCATTCCATGAGGAACAGGGGAGAATCTATAGGATGAAAGGCTATTAAAATAGATCTTTAAAAGGCCTATGACAAGCTCAAATGGTGATTTATTAAGGACACTCTAGAAGATATTGGCTGCCAACAAGGTTAGTGGATTTGATTACAAAGTGTATCTCTACTTCATCCATGCGCATGTGCTTTATTATCTCAAATACTTCTCTTTTAATATATATTTTTAAAAGTTTACATGAATTAATCAAACATCCTTTAAAATTTTTAAGATTTTTCTTAGATTTTTTATTTATATATTTAAATTTTACTTAAATTTAAAAATATTCATATAATGCACAAAATATTTGTTGATTATATATTTTTTTCTTGATAAATTAAATAAAAGGAGAAAACCAAGTTGAATAATAATGGTTTCACTTTTTCTTTTTATTGTATTTTTTGTCTTTTTTTCTCCATATTATCAATCAAAAACTACTTATGTAATTGCTACAAAAAACAAAATTCTTTCACGAAATTTCATTTTGATTTTCTACAAGTATTTTCCTTCAAAAATAATTCTATTCGAAAAATAATTGAACACTAAATGTGGGTGTCTCTCCCAATGAAAATTCAAACATTGGTTCACTACGTTATGAGAGACTAAGTCATTCCGCTAGATTCAACCCCTTTTGGTTAGCAAACATATGTATTATTTTTCAGTCACATTAATTTTCTTTTCTAAAATTTTCGTAATCAATTGGCAAAGAAAATACACATGACATGTCTTTTTATTAAGGAACACTATAAGAACTAAAGCAACTTTTATTCAAGTTTTGTACACACAATTGAATGGTATAAACACGTACCTACGCACAACACATGCATAAACATATCAAAACAATTAAACCCACCTGAAATATGCCTTGGTAAGTGGACGTGACAATTATGAATCCTTCTGGGTTTTATTTAATTGTGTAGTAGTACAATGAATTGTATGTAAATTATCTGGTAGTTGATAAATTGTACATAATTAATATGTTATTACCGGCCAACCTCTTTCTGCATATTGTTAAGAATTACGACTCTGGATGCAACAATTTTCAACGATGGATACCCCATAGTCCAACTAAAACAGGAACTAAAGGGATGCTATCTTGGATGTCACAATCTCAAGAAGTCCCTTTGGGTTGTCCACATGAACCCAATGACCAGCATGTGGAAGAACACAGAACGAAACTTTTCCAAGAGAGTCAGATCCTCCCCGACTGGCTAGTTTCTGGATCCTCTCGATAGCATCTTGGTCCCATCTATCACTTTTTTCAGCACGCACAATTACTATTTCCATACCTTTGGGAGGGTTCTCCAATAGATTCCAATAGGACTTTTCACTGCAGAATTGTAACGTTCGGGATTGTCACTTTTGTGATGTGGAGGAAGATCGCAGGAAACAATTAAGAAAAACAAAGAACAAGTTCAAATGAAGTTATCAGACATTCATTTTTATTTCAAAAGAAGATAAACGCCTGTTAGATTTGAAGAAACTTTTTTGTTTTATTTCTTATTTCAAAGATTTGTATAGAAAATGATGAAAATATCATTTCAAAGTTTACTCAAACCAAACAGGTTCTAATATGCTTCATTTACCAGTAAGAATCGAACATCTCCTTAGCATTTTGAAGATCAAATATCCATGTCTCATGATCACCAACTTTTTTCAGGTTGGTGCCTATCCAATCTGACAGTTCTTTAGAGTAACCGAGTCCCATCAGATGACTCACAAGCCACCTGAAAAAAGGTGCAGTGTACATCTTAGTCTAACTATATATTGGCACGAGGAAGATTCATACATCCTAAATTTGTGATACACTTTCAACAAGATTCAAGAAACTGATTTATGTAGACATTAGACAGCCAATCAGATCAGCTCCTCATCTAAAGAAAATGAAGAAAGAACCTATAATGTCCTTTCCGCAATATAAATGACCTCAATATTTATGCTTAAAATGTCTAGCAAGCATTTGTATACTTCCACTATACATCACACACAATGTACAGACTTCACTATGCGCTTCATTTGATTATAGACTGAAAAGAAGATCGCATACATGAAACTAAATGAAAAATGAACAATTCTCTCTCTACAGTCTATGAATTCTTGTAAGACGCAAAACTAGCTTCATATAATGTATTCATATTTTGTACTCCAAAAATGCTACTGAAGGAAGCAACATATCAGAACATAGATAATGTCCACTCTGTACCCCAAAAATGATTAGCCTACTGACAAACTTACTGCTAACATGAAAAAGAGAATAAGTTCAAGGATATAGAGCCTCACTTGCGAGATGGGATTTGTGATGGTAAACTTTGTAAGGTTGCTAAAACATCTCGGACTTCTTCATTTCTGTTTTCAGGGTTCACTTCTCCAGGGACAGAATCCAATACCCAGAGCTGTTCTTCAGGAGGGATAAAAGAGAAACATACAAAGGACTTTAGGCCTATAGTACAAATGCTTTAATTTAAAATCCATAATACAACAATTCTTGAAAATCAAAATATTATGGCACTGGAAGCTTAGAAAATGAAAGAAAATAGAAAATACAATAGGGATGTTGTATGTTTCTTATAGCTTAATGGTATATTCATCAATTCACAAGTCTATAATAGGGACCATTTCCATTCCTAAGGATATACAGGTTGGATACTGTATGCAGAACAAGTTTGTTATAGTTTATTTTACTTTGCTCAAATTTTAAAGTAAACGAGGTGTTTCTGAACTATGTAGTATTTACAGCTTTAAACAAGTTAAGCAGTCTCCATCTTCATCAGACAACCCTATTTCGTTTCTCTCTTAAAAATTTGGTCGAAGCTAGTCATGGGTTTGGAAAATAGAATTCAATTAATTCTTATAAGCCGTAACATCAGAATTTAGAAAAACCCTCTTTTTAAGTTATAGAAAACACACACAAAGGACAGGGAAATTTCAAAATGCAAAATTCTACCAGAGGGAGCAATATACTAACCCAAAGCAGGCTAACAAATCTTATAATGTACATAGCCATCATTTCGTATCAGTAAAAACACTTGTCCCAAAATCAAGAATAAAATGGCAATGTCTTACAACCAGCACATCATAAAGCTGTTTTGTATTTGTTAAACAACATTTTTCTACCAACAATATATTTTAATGAACTGCAAGGTATGCATACTTTACTAGCATTACAATCACAAATGAATACTGCTATACCTTTATTTTTATTTTTATTTTTAAACCAAATCATTCAGTGAGAAGTAAAGGACCAAAGAGTCCATCATCACAGAGGATATGGCTTGCTGAGGCACCGAATCTTCCCACACGCAATTTTGGTAGGACCTAGCAAGTGATGCTATCACATGTGCTGTTTTTTTGCTATCTCTTTCCACATGAGATAAAGAGAAAAAGTTAAAACTCTCTGCTATCTGAATTAAGTCCTTGACTATATGAGGAGCAATTATGGACTTCCTTTATTACTCTTAAAACATGTGCAAACTACTTGAGAATCAGACTCAGCTTCAATCCTCTCCATCCCACAATCAATTGCCAGTTGCAATGTTATGCATATAAATAGAAAATTAGAAAAGGAATGTTAGTTAGTTAGTTAGTCAGCTACCTATGAAGCACGGACACCTCTCATGTTTGAAGTGTCGTGGTGTGAATACATATCCGATACTGACACCTACACAACACTTGTCCGACACTTCTCATGACGTGTCCAATTAAAAAATTATTTTTTGTTGGTTCGGACACCTGAGTTGACACTTCCATATTGATGGACACACATGAATATTATTAAAAAATATATTTATATTTTAATTTTTTTAAAAAGTCAGCTTAAAATATAATATAAAATATTAAAAAGTAATTTCTTTTACCTTTTTTGTAAGGCTTGTTATCATAGACAAAAACGTAGAAAGTTGGTTTAAGAAGGTGAAAATTCCTTTCTTAAAAGATATAACTTCATTTACTTACTTATTTTGGTATTTTTTGTAAAAAAAAATCAAGTTTCCTCATTGTAAAATTATGTCTCTTAAATATTATTTTACTAGGCTCATCTCATAAGGAAAAGGTGAATATACAAATAGTGATTATCAATTTAGATCTTTTGTTATGTTACTTCTATTTCATTTCATTATATATATATATATATATATATATATACACGGCATTCCCGTGTCCTATATTTCACTCATTAATCATGTTGGTGTCCGTGCTTCATATTCAGCTTGTTAGTCAGGATTTTATGGCTCCATCTCAAGGAAGAAGCTTTGAGATAAAATAAAACATAGCCTGTCCATCCTTTATTTACCATTTTACCACACACATAAACAGACGCTTCTATACCTATTTTACCATACACATAAACATACATATATACATACATACATTCACAACAATGTAAAACTTGACAGGTAACACACATCAACCACTAAATAACTTTTCTCATTATAGAATTCAACCGTTGAATTTATAGCTAGCTATTGCAATAGAGAAGAGAAGAAAAACCTGTTTAGGCGACAGAGCAGAATGGCCATAGTCACCGCGGCTACAACTCTCAGCAAACTGCAAAGCCACCTTTCCACCCATGGAGTGCCCTATAACAACCTCAGGCCAAGACCAACCTTCAGCCTTTACCAAATCCGCCAAATCTTTGGCCGCATTATCCATATTATGAGGCGGATTCAGTTCCCTCTCCGTCGATGTCCCATGGTTCCTCATATCCAACATCACCGTCCTCCAATCTACGCGGAAAAAAAAATTTAGATTGATAATTCAGTTCAGAATTAGCAAATCAAAGGAAAAATGAGAGGCGAGCGTGAGCTACTGGAAGAGGGAGAGGAGTTGGAGAGAGAGGCCAAGAGGTTGCGAGAGAAAGATCTCCAGTTTCTCGCAGATCCCAAAAAGCCATGGATGAAAACGGCCGTTGAAGTGTAAGGCCTGTCCGGATGAGCTCGCAATTCTTCGTAGGCTACGGTTTCCAACAACCTTCGACGAGGGAGACTCGGTGAGTTGAGGAAACGAGTTAGGAGGTGGAAGCTGTTTCTGTTTCTGTTTCTCAGGAATGCCGCCATTCTCTGCTTTGCTTTTACTTTGACTGGGCTTTTATTTCTGCTGTGGCAGACACCTTGGCCCAATGGAACCAAGGAACACGGAGGATAACGGTATTGCCCTAAATTTACAAAAGAATTTTTAGTCATAAAATAGTGAACGTAAGGAAATTATAAAAAATACAATTATGAATAAAATTTGACAGCTGTGGGATTTGAACCCACGCCCTTTCGGACCAGAGCCTAAATCTGGCGCCTTAGACCACTCGGCCAAACTGTCACATGTACGTGGTACTCTCAAACCAATATCTTAGTATGACGATTTAGAGTAGCTTTGTCAACCCTTTCACATCCAAGGTTATACACAATTTAATACAGCTTTGGCAACCCTGCCTAACGCCCTGAAATTGTTAAATTGAAATTAGGAAGTGGTTGATGGGATGCATCATTGTTAGTCTTTCCAAATATTTATGCATATATAGATCGATGATGAGTGCGTCATGTTCATAAATGATAGATTGGGAAATGAATAATTGGTTCTAAATTTAACTACCAAGCAGGATAGAAATTGTGCTATCGTACATATTTCAAGAATAATATTTTATTGTAATTCTTTTTTTTTTAAGAGGAACATTTTATTGTACTTCTGAATTTAGTCCTTTTATAAATTAGGGTTGTTTCGTAATTTTCTTAAATGAATTTTTAAAATTAAAAGATACGTCTAAAATATTTTAAGATAATTTGATAGATTTAAATAAATAAATAAATAAAATGATGTTTTCTCGTAAATTTAAGAAATCATTTTTATTTTATTTTTTGTAGAGGACGATAACAAGAGAAAAAAGGAAAAACAGCAAAAAGAAATTACAATCAAAGGAATTGTACCCTACTAACATTAGCTGCAAGCTGAACGCTAATATCATGAGGTGGAGTTTGATATTTAAAAAATTATTATAAAACTTTAAATAATATATCCTAAAATTATTTTTTTAACATTTATCTACACTCGCATTTAATATTATTGAATATATCTTTTAAAGTTTAAACTCCTGATATTTTAATGTTTATATCAAGTTTCACTTACACATATTTCATTCTCATTATTATTTTACCAGGGGAAAGGGAGGCACTATGTGTCTCTCTTCATTTTATTTTAAAAAAATAAAATGAAAGAGAGAGAAAGTAGTGTGCTATTTAAAAAGTAGTTAAAGGATAAAATAATAAATTATTTAGAGAACAATTAAAGGGTATAATAGTCTAATAAAAAGTAAAGACCAAAAGAGAGAATTGTCTTTATTATAATTATAGATAAAGTTTAAACTCTTGGTATTCTAATGTTTGTATCAAGTTTCACTTACACATATTTCATTCTCATTATTATTTACTAGGGGAAGAGGCACTTCGTGCCTCTCCATTTTTTAAAAAATAAAATAAAAGAGAGAGAAAGTAATGTGTTGTTTAAAAAGTAGTTAAATGATAAAATAATGGATAATTTAGATAATATTTAAAAGATATAATAGTCAAATAAAAGTGAAGACCAAAAGAAGGAATCGTCTTTATTATAGTTGCAAATATATAGAAGAGTGGAAAGAAGAAAGTAAGAAAAAAAGGTTAAATTATTTTTTCTTTAAATATCATATCTTTATTTTTTTAAAACTATAACAGTCTTTATAAAAAAAATTACTTTTCATATAATCTCCCTGATAGTTTTTCATTAATTATGTTGTATTGTTTTCTGTTTATTTTCTAATCTATCTAAATATCATTACTTTACTATTTTGTATTTCTAAATAACATGATTTTCCTACTAAGCTTGATATAAGACTAATTAGTTGGTGTCCTTGTATGTCATAGGACTCAAATGTGTCAATGGGCTCATGTTAGTCTTTGGTCCCATCATATTGATCTAGAGTGGAGAGTTATTCTAGCTTTTTAGGGATGAGTTAAAGCGTGATGTGTTCAGATAATTGGAGATCAATGTGTATGCCGTCCTCCTCATTGGTTACGGTGATGAATGGAAACTTTGTTGGAGGCCTCAGGGGTATTCTTTAAGGCTCCCTCCTTCATTGTCATGTTCTGTGGTAGCTTTGACGAGTGTGTGAGGGTTCATGTCGACTTTGTGAGGGCTTCATATAATGCTAGGACAATCCAATAACAAAGTTGCCTCTACTTAGCGAAGACAAAATGGAACATTTTTAGTATTTTTCCTCCATCTTGTTGAGCCTTTAATTTCGACACTAATTAATATCAACTTGTTATTAAACTAGTTTTAGTAGCTCCTTGGGGTCACCGTAGTGGGTCCTCCATGAAGGGGATTTCTTGCAGATTGGGGATCTTCATTTTCCAGTGTTTGTTGTAGGGTGAGAATTGTATGATGCTTATTCTATTACCACATGCTCCTAGTTGTGAACCAAATACAATTGTCATTGCGAGGTAGTAGGATTAGTCAATTATGGGTCGAACATGCCTTTCTTGTATGTCATGCTATATGGTGTAAGAGATGTAGGGAAATAACTCAAATTCCCACAAATGGTGTCAATATTCTAGTTTAGTGTCTATGTGACTTAGACCGAGACTAGAAAGGGGGTTGTAAGGTGACCATCATTGCTCTATCATGGTGGTGGCTAGTTGCAAAAACTTTGACGCTCAAGTAAAAAAAAAAAAAAAGCAAAGTAACAACTAGTCAACAGGTAAAGAATGTACCTAAATGGAAAGGGCGATAATGTATATATAGAAGTTTAAGAAGTAGCATGTTAGGTGGTCGACAAGAGTCAACATTGCATCTGCCTCAAAGAGGTTGTGTTACAAGTGAGTGGTTCTTGCTACGTTATATGTTGCCCACACACAAGACCCATGCTTGCTGTTAAAGGTACTCAAGCAATTTAAGACTAAGGTACAAGGCTGTTAGTCAACTTAGTTGTGATTCCAAGATATTGGTAAGGATCAACAAGCTATTTAAGACTAAGGTAAGGATCAACAAGCTTGAAAGTTATGGTGTGGTTAGACCAAAGTTGGTGTGGTCGAGTGCGGGGCATCTTTGAAACAGTGGCCCCTCAAACTAAATCATCGCCATACCAAAGTTAGTGTGTGAACCACAGAGGTGGGCATGGGTTGGGTCAGATTGGGTTTAGAAAATATTTAGATTCAAACTAATTAATGTTAATTGGTTTAGGTTGATTTGGTTTTCTCAAAAACTTTTTTACAACCTGAACTAAACTAACTTGATTATATTTGGGTTGGTTCAAGTTGGGACATCGAGTCTATTAATAATATAATAATAAAAAGTGGGAAAATAGAAGGAAAAAAAAAGGGAAAATAGGATATCATAATAAAGTGAAAAAAGTTGATGAATAGTCTCAAAAGTCAGAATTATAAAATTACATAATATAAAATTATAGAATTATAAAGTTAAACAATATAAAAAATTCTAAAATATTATTAATTCAGGTTGGGTCAGGTTCTATTTGCTCAGATCTGATGCTCAAACCAATATCATCAAGTTTGCAATTTTAAAATACAAATCAAATTGATGGTCTGAGCCAACCCAAATTTTCCCCTTCAATTTGGTTCAAGTTGATTGGGTCATTGAGTCAACCTAGACCCTTATCCACCCCTAGTGAACCATGTCTAAAATGCCTATTAAATATAAGAGAAATGCTAATAACGCATTTTCTAACACATTCTCCCATTGGTTGAAATTTGTTGAAAATTACAAAAACTCCATATTTAATGAGTCTCACTCATAATTTTATAGTTTTCAATAAATTTAACTACTAAGATGTAGTGGATTAAAAAATGTGTACTAACACTCTTCCAAATATAAACATATTTAAATGGCTTAAATAACTTTTTTATCCCTATAAAATAAGGGGTTTTGCTTTTAGTCCTTTATAATTTTTTTTCGTTTTCATCCATATAATATATATTTTTTATTTTGGTCATTGCCATCAGGTTTGACCATTAAATCTAACAAAAAAACCAAAAGAGAAAATGCAGAAGTTTTAGGGACTAGAAAATTAAAAAGACCAAAACGAAAACAACCAAAATTAAGAGGACCAAAATGAAAACAATCTTATATTATAGGGACTAAACAATTATTTAAACCAAATTTATAAAAATTAAACTTTCAAACATTGCAAATGCACTTATGGAAAGCAGAAAAATTAAACCTACAATAAATGCATTAGTGACTAGCAAAAAAAATTATTAATATATTAAACCATAAACATACAATTTCGTAGAAGTCATGCAATGATGTAATTACCTTTAATTTATAAAGCTAATATAGCAAATGGAGAGCAACAAAAGCAAAACATAAAACAAGACAAAGTTATCAAAATGAATGGTAACAAATGGGCGTAGAATAACAAAGAAAGCAGAAAAAAGATGCATGGTGTTATTATTATGTATGAGCAAATTATAATAGCACACTACACCCCTTAAAGTTTCTTGACATTGTGCATGACCACTCTTCTTTTTTAACGTCTACAACAACATTCCTTATAGGAGTGCAAAATGTAATGTGTTTGTTAGGTAACACACGGTGTCAGTGTAATATAAAAAGGATGTCAATATAATGTTTTTTAAACAATTAAGGAGTGTCAATGTAATTCATAATTTTTTTGGCTGGTCACTAATGCATTTATTGTACGTTTAATTTTTTTGCTCCCATTAGTTTGAAGGTTAAATTTTTATAAAATTGATTTAAATAATTATTTAGTCCCTATAATATAATATTGTTTTTGTTTTGGTCCTCTTAATTTTGGTTATTTTCGTTTCAGTCCTTTTAATCTTTTGGTCCTTAAAATTTTTGCGTTTTCTCTTTTGATTTTTCTGTTAGATTTAATTGTCAAAGTTGACGACAGGAACCAAAATGAAACAAAAAAATATTATAAGGAGAAAATAAAAAAATATATGAAAAACTAAAAGCAAAATTTCTAATAAAGACGAAAAAGTTATTTAGGTCTATTTAAATTTATACGAAATAGTGTGTTTGATTGAGGGTTTAGCAATGTTGAAGAATTCATTTTTTATTTTTTTTTGGCTAACAAACTAGTGAATCAGTCGAATAATTGGTCTGAATCACATGTTACATCAATTATGCTCTTGAACCACTATATTGTTTGAGCCAACTAATTTTCTTCAAAACCAACAACTTCGAGTTTTGAAAAAATTTAGTCAAACAGCATAGTGCTCAGAAGCGACGTTCAGATCTTCCTCGGTGATGGAATGTTCAACATAGCCTTCCTTGTAGGACAAAAAAAAGAGAGACAAAGAGGATAAGGCATGTGGTTATATGGCTGAAAAAGTCAAAAACCAAGAGACGTTTGCAACGAGATAGGCACCAGTGTTACGTATATGAAGGGGAATGTGTGCCTGTGTAATTGAAAAACTGACCCACGTTAGGCATGAAAAAGAAACGAACGAGGGAGACAGCTACAAGAAGGGAAAGCAAATACATCACGTACATTGGGAGAGTTAAGTTCATTGGGGTTTCTCTTGGTTAACGAGATTTAACGACCTAATAGGCTCATTGGATTAACCTTCTTCTTTTTTGTGGGGGGGGATTGGCATCAACTTTAATCTTAGAAAACTTGAAAACTCACGAACAAAAAATTTTTAAAACTTCCTAATTTATATTTGACCAAACTCAAATATTTACATAATAGTAATTTAATATTTGTATGTTATTTTATATAGTTCTATTAATGACTCATTTTTTTATAAACATCAATGATTCATTAATTAAACTATTAACTTAATATTCCAATCGAATTAACTATAAAGTTTCGATGTATCGGCATGAATTAAACCAAGCCAATCTGCATATTCGAAGTGAGTTTGGATGCCTGAGTTTAAAAATCCATCTACGTTGACATTTTTCAATTAGAAAAATATGTATGGATACCTGACACGAGAGATAGAGATATAAGAACATGAATATATAGATATAATAAGTGATATAAAGCGACTAAAAAAAAAAGAGATATAAGGAGGGTCAATTAGGTATATGTGTACTAGGTATCCATGTATTATTAGTCTTTTTAATAATCTCATATTCTTATGGGATAAAAGTTTGGGTTATCCAAAACTTCAAGCCCTATGATATCCAAAATCACGCGTCACTTTCTTAGTCTCCGTATCGTGCACGCAGATCAGCTCTGATATCTGCTGTTTTCCGGTTATTGAGAATAAAATAGCAACATTAGAATGGTAGGCAAGATAAACATTTTTAAAGCAATTATTGTTAGTGAGATGTCATATAAATCTTATTAAATAATCTAAAAATTCCTTTTATTAGCGGGTCAATTTAAAACAATAGAGAAAGCATTTAAAATAAAATATCATATAATATTATAATATGTAGCTGATAGTTTTATTTAACTCAAGAATTTTTTTTTTTATTCTTACTAATATTTTAAAATATCAATGTTGTTTTTATTTTGTTCATGTCTTCAATGAATTCATGCATAATAAAAATGACAAGCTTTTTTAAAATAATAATAACACATCACTTAATACTCTCTATTTAACATTTTTTATTATTAATTGAATTTTCGTGTATATTCCACTAAATTACTTAAATGACTCTATTAATAAGCATGTATGGAATTTAATTCAATATCAGAAAAAGTCTGAAATAATTAATTGACACTATTTCTCTTTCTACATTAGCATTTTATTAGTTTTTTTTTTCATCTGTACCTGTAACATAAAATTTAATTTTTTTAAATAAATATAATATGTTTACCACTGCATTCATGTGTTTATATAATCTTAATATGGACGTAATTTGTTTTGAATAAAATATACATATATATCAATATAAAAGGTATAACAAAAAACTAAGAAAAAAAGGTATTGTGAGAAACTGAAAGTTATTATATATTTTTTTAAATAATTAAATTTTATCCTATAACTTCATGGTTTATTTGACTTATACAAATAATAAAAGTATTTTAAGGTATTGGACCATTGAGAAAATAAATTAAGTTAAATACTTGAAGACAAACAACTATAGCTATGTTTGGATAAAAGTTTCAAAAATACTTTTGTAAATTTTAATGCACAATATCAAATTTCAATGCACAAAATGAAGAAGCTAAGAATTTGTTGCTTTGGGAGTAAAAATACTTTTGAACTCTCAACTGAAATCTAAACATGCACCACACCCTTTTAGGCTCAGGGTTGGGGGTTGTGGAGTTCCTGAATTCTAGGCTGAGAACTTAGTCCAAGTGCAAAATTATCATGGGATCAAGTTTATGGTCACCAAACACCAATCATGCCCCAAATTGAGGGACAAACAACTAAGCATGTGACCAAATTTCTCACCTATTGACCCTTAATATTCCTCAATGAATTAATGACATATTTTTTATATAAAAACTCACCTACAACAAGAAAAGGACAAAATACTAGTTAGTCATTGTCGAGATTTACTTCTTCTTCTTTTGTGAAAAGGAGGGTCCTAAGCACGGCGCTTTCTACGGTGGACCATCAAATTAAGTGGTCCACGGGTGAATCACTAATTTAAACCATTAGATATATGAATAAAAAAAATCAACGGTTGAGATTGTAATCAGATCAACAAATCTTAATCGTTAATTTTTTTTATTCATATATCTAACGGTTTAAATTAATGGTTCACCGATGGACTACCTATTTGATGGTCCACCGTAGCATTTACCCCTAAGCACACCACTCAAACAAGGTAGATTAATATCCATAAGAGAATAAAATAGAAGATACATCTCCCAATAATGGGATTTTGAGAAAAGTTGAAACTGAATAAATAATACAATTATTAACTAATATAGTTCATGCTTCGCTAGCGCGTCCGCCACTTGATTAGCTTATCGTCGAGCTTTATGACCAATCTCCTTGAAGTTTGATCCTTTTTTATATTTCAAACATTTCTTTAAATATTTTTTATTCATATAATAAAGGCATGTGAAAAATATGGTCTGGTATTAAATGACTAGTTATTTTCGATGAATAATTACCAAAATAAATGAGAAGTAAGACTATAATTAATTTTGATTAATAAATATTACTATGCTATTTATGACAATTATAAATTTGATTCCTTGTTTTTGGTAACAATAATTAAATTTATTATTTAAATTTAAATGCACATAATTTAATTTCCTTATAAAACTTAATTAAATTCCTGATTGTGATGGTGCTAGCCGATGTGCAAAAACTGTGACACTCATTCACATTGAACATAACTCATATTTATTTAAAAATACGAGTAAAATTTTCTCCACTTTTAATAAAAGAAAATTTGTAAATTTATCAAAACTTGAAAACGATAGAAAAAAAAATCTGTATGTATTTATCGTAGGACTATATATCATGATTTCATAATCAGAAAAATTATTGAAATACAGGGAGATTAAAATATACATAAAAATAGTTACTACTTATTCTCAGTACATCAAAAAGATCCTAATCAGAGCAATATCAGTCTACCCTGTCCCATAAAATAACAAACTATCAGACTATGAAATAAGAAAAAAAGCGCATAAGAAGGGAGGGTTGAATTGTGCGTTTAAAAACTTTTTTGAAACAAGAAGACAAGTCTGGAAAACGTTTTTAAAGGGTAGGGATAGAGAGAAGAAAACACATTAAGTTTTATACTGGTTCACTTAACCTGAGCTACGTCCAGTCCCTTCACCCAGAAGGTATCCACTAACCAACCTTAGGTTACAAGTATTGTTTGTGGCCTCTTCAGGCTTTACAATGCAATCACCCTAGATTGCTTAACCCAAGTACTCTTTTACATTAAGCCTCTCCAGACTTTCACAACACAACAAGTGTTTTTAAAAAGAAAGGTCAACTCATGTAGTGAGGATTTGAAAGATTAAGCTCAAGATCACTTTGAGGATCTTTACAAGATATTTGCTATCGTCTACTGGACGCTTCTATCAGAGTATTACAAAAGACTCTATGTACTTGTTCTTTTTCACAGACTTTGCCTTTTCTATCACTTCGCACTTCTCCTCTTCTTCGTTGGTGCATGCATATATATATAGTCTTCAAGAAAAAGATCCGTTGTAGAGGATTTTGATTTGTTATGCAATGAGAAGTGTGCAAGTTGTCTTTTCAAAAAGGTCAGGTATGGCAATTTTTAGACTTGCACTAAAAAGGAAGGTGCAGGACTACGCTGGCGGTCTGTTCTTCTGAACATTCTTCATTTGTCTTGGCAGCTTGATAAGTTGACTTGCTTTATCTATTTTGCTGCGCTTTTGCACTTGAAATGATGTTGATGTTATTTAATGCTTCAAACAAATTTGGACGTTAGTTCACAGAAGTAGTAATATGTTAGTTACGAGAAAGATTTAGCATAAATCAAATTGACGTTCAGACTAGAAAACTTAGCTGTTTGAATATATGATCTTGGAGGCTTGTCATGAGTTTATTCATCGGACGGTCGACTTCAATTTCTTCAACTGGTAGGTTCTCTTTGGCGAGTCTTCTAGACGGTCTTTAACACGTTTATTGGACAATCTTTAACACGTCTACTGGACAGTTGTTAACACGTCTGTTGGACGGTTTTTAACATGTTTACTGGACGGTCTTCTTTAGCTGTGACGGGGTTAGTCTATACGCACAAAATTTAAACATTAATAAGCATGTTATCTTCAAAACATTGAGAGTTTAGACGCTTCTACGTCTTTGGTTTCAACAGACTAACCCTATAGGTCTTCATCAACAGTCGAGTCTTCATTAACCGCGATCAATCATGCATAAAATGAAAAATAATGGAGTGAGGTGATTTGTTCTAATATAACTTTTACATGTATGATAAGAATTCTACCACACAATACAGATAAAACACAGTTGACAATAAAAGGGGAACCTAAAGTTTATTCTATGTTATACAATCCTTGACTCGATATGAATCCATACTTTTCATTAGTGGGTAATAGTTCTTAACAGAACCTGGAAAGTGACTGGAAGTACACATACATCTCTCAACATCATCTCATGGTATAGTCCTTATCATCATTAAGGAACAAAATAACAATTTAGGATATCTATTTATAGAGGTATACTATCACCAATCCTGGTAATGCTGAGCAGTTGTTAGGGTTATTAAGTTGGTTAAGTGATTGCCCTGGCTCAAGAGTGCGACCTTGGCCATCAGGACACTCACCACTCGATACCATACCCTCTAGACCTAACCATGGGTCCCTGCCTTTCATCTCGCAGTGTACCAAACTGTAGCTTCTCTAGCAGGGTGTCATGCCACTGCATGTCACTTGCTTTACGTTACTCACTAATTTATCACTTCTTAACTTCTCAAATAGAGGTTTTCCTGATCTCATTTAATTTGAGCACCAATACAATCAATATTTCCACCTTACATTGCAGAAATTACACAATATCACGATCACATAAAATTTTAGCATAATAACGACATAATAATTATAATTTAAGTATTAAAATTTTGGTAAAATAACACCTAAATAAATACATTTTAATTTTTTAAATTTGAGCATAGTAACAGCATAGTAAGTATAATTTAATAATGTAATACTTTAAATTTGAGCAGAGTAACAACTTAGCAAGTATAATTTAAATTTGAGAAGAGTAACAATTTAGCAATTATAATTTAATAATCTAAATTTAAGCAGAATAACAACTTAGCAAAAATTAAAGTTTGATATCAAACAATATAACAACAACAACAACAACAATAATAATAAAAAAAAAA
The DNA here is from genome assembly GCA_004329165.1 of Spatholobus suberectus. Lineage (NCBI taxonomy): Eukaryota > Viridiplantae > Streptophyta > Magnoliopsida > Fabales > Fabaceae > Spatholobus > Spatholobus suberectus. The sequence goes on along the minus strand of CM014732.1, from coordinate 13,168,479 downwards.
AAAAACTTAAGCCTAAACGGGTTTAGGAGAAAACCCTTCCTACCAACATGCAAAGTGACAATAATTTAGAACCAACCTCATTCCCCCCATTACCTCTAAGGTGGTTGATGAAGAGGATGGAATTGTTGGTGCAAAGTTTTTTGAAGGAAAAATTCTACTAGTTGAAAACTAGCAAAATTTTAACATAAAAACTAAATAAGAAAAATTTCTAGAGAGAGAAAATTTAAAAAAGAGAGGCTCTCTTGCTTATGGAGGAGAAGAATGGTGAAAATCTTCTTCATAAACGAAGGTATTTATAGAGGAAGAGGAGACTTATGTGTCCCACCATTTACATCATCCATTATGTCATAAATCAAATTTTTATTTATTTTTAATCCAATTTAGGGACACATACACCATTTAGGGTGGTGAATCACCCCTCCTAGGCTTGGGGACGTGTTATATGATATTTCCTTAAGCTCCTCAGTGTAAATTTTATATGTAGGTGAATTAACTGATACTGATAAAATTGCTTAAACTTGAAAAATTAGCTTTTAATATCAAAATAATGCATTTTAATAAAAAAAATGAAACAATACATTATTTTTCATCAAAAATAAATTTATAATTATTAATTTTAATTTTTGTTAATGTATTTCAAATTTTATCTATTTATTTTGTATTTTTAAGCTAAAAAAATCATAATAAATCCATTTTAATTCAATAAATACCAAAATTTTTATGAAAATTATAAAATTAAATATTTCACCTATAAATAAATTTAAATGACCATTTTCACAATTTTTGGATGTCAAACCAATATTGGCTGGCTTATTAGATACCTAGGGGCATTTTGGTCATTTTATACATAAATTCCAGAAAATTCTCATAAAATTTTTAAAATTATATTTTAATATGTACGACATGATTCTAAGCTCAAATTGATATTTTAATATCAATTAAATCTTTTTCTCATGTCAGCCCTTAATATTGAAAAATAAGGACAAAATCATCATTTTCTAATTTCTCTGGTCTCCGGCTTGAAGAAATTATTAAAAATTACTATTAAATAAATCTTGAAAATTTGAGCATAATGGTGGGAATCAGAATTTTGAAATTCTTTCCCGATTTTTCAGAATTACATAGTCAATTATCAGAAAAATAGTTGAAAAATTGAAATAAGAGTGTTACATTTTTCACTATTTTTATTTCAAAATAAAATTTTTATAATTAAAATATACCTATTATTAAATTTTTAAAATATTTTGAAGTTAAAAAGTCTCTGGTTTGCTCTTACAGTCAATTAAGGGTATTTTGGTCATTTCACAAAAATCATCTTAATAAAATTTCAAAAAATTTAAAAATTATTATTAATTATTCTAAGCACATAAATGGCTTAAAAATAAATTTTATACATTTCTAATTATTTTTATCTATTTTCTCAATTATCTAGTCTTTATAGGGACAAAATAGTCATTTTATCCTTTTTCGGACTCCATTTCCCAAAAATTATTAAAAATCTAAACTAAGTAGTACTAACTAATACAAGCATAACCATAGGGATCAAATTTTTGAGATTCTCATCCGGTTCTTCAAAAATAAATGCAAAATAATTAGAAAAAATAATTTGATATACAGAAATAGGTGTGTTACAAAAACCGCAAGTGCACGATTCTCGTTAAGTAATATTTCTAAGATCGTATCCACAAGAACTGTGTGTTCAATAATTATTGCTAAATAAATAAAAATTAAACAAAAAGAATTTTAATTGGGAAATCTAGGGTTTGATTAATTGAGAGAAAAATGCAATTAAAGATTAAATTAAACAGTAATTAAAATTGGGGATAATTCTAGATGAGAAGCTTTCCATGATTGGGGTTTCACACTACGACACTTAATGCCTTAATCTTGCTACCTATATGCTTCACTTATTCTTATTGAAGGTGAATTAACTTGATGTACCCTCTGTTCCCTTTCAAGATACGAATGAGAATTTACCACCTACTATTGTGATGGCTATGTTCAATTAGACCCATTAAGTTCTTTATTAATTCAATTATTCCTCAAAGGCTTTAACCTACTTTCGTGGTTTAGACCTAAGTTTCTTTCCTATGGGTCCGGTGTTTGGGTTCATCTTTCAGTACTTCCTCAAATCCCCAAGGTTATGGAAAACGTTGGCCAATTCGTTTTGCATAAATAAAGTAATAGAAGGGAAATCAAAAGAGGAACAAGATCACACATAAACAAATGATAATTAATTCATTAAGACAATCACAGGGCTACACCCAATCCTAGAAAAACAGGATACTACTCACACATAGTCATGAGAGAACGCCAAAAAGAAAAGAGAAAGAACATAAAGACAAACTAGGGACAATTGCAGAAGAAAAGAGCAATCCTCCAATTCTCCGTGTTCTAAAATGAGGTTCAAAGATAAAAGATAAAATCCCTAAGAATGTCTATTTATATTTATATTACAATAGGTCTTAGGTTAATCCTCAAAAGAAAATGAAAAGCTTGCAAAATTCATCAGGTTTTTTTGCCCCCCGCCTGGTGATAGGTATCACCACCTGGTTGTAGGTGCGCAAGGGTGAATTTGGGCTCCAAGGGATGCGCCACCATGCGGTAATAGGCGCCACCACGTGGTGGCAGATGCGCAGGTGTAATTTTCAACATTAGGGAGTGCGCTATCACGTGGTGATGATTGCCACCAGATGGTGGCGAGATCTCCAACAATTTTTCTTCAAAATTTTCCTTTCCAAATGCTTTAGGATGACTATCATGCTCTCTAAGAGACTTCTAAGCACTCCAAGGTCTTGAAATCATCTAGAGGGCTTCCAAATTGTCAATCTTTTGCTTTCCAAGCCCAAACAACCTACAAGATTTTCCTAAAACCAAACACAAGAAAAAAAAAAAGGTTAACATGATACAAGAGGACAAAATCATGCAATTAGACACATAACTAGTCCTAAACCATAATGAAATGCATGTAATCTAGTAATAAAAACTATACTAAACATGTTATAAAATGCATGCATCACTAGCATTGGTAACAACGACAATGATACTAATTAACTAGTGACAAAGATGGAAATAATAGTAAGTGAATCTTTCAAAAGATATAAGGATTGAATAATTTATTTTTTCAACCAAAAATTAAGAAGAAAATTTACTTTTTTGACTTTAAAATTGAATTAAAATTATTTCAATACCAGATTTTTTCTTTTAAAATTTACATTTAAAAACTAAAAACTTATGACCTTCTCAAAGAAGTCCCAAATATACCTTTTCATATTTTAAGTCGAGTAACCAATTGATCAAGTGAAACTATTTCAAATTTCATTTATTACTTAATTTTTTATAATACTTCACAATTTAATTTTTTTTAAAAATAAATAAAAATAAAAATAAAAATAAAAATCCTCACTTAACCACATCTTAAATTAACACTAGCACAAATAATACACTATATGTTATTGAATAAATTTTATTAAATAATTTCAGCATATACCTTATTTAATAAGATTAGGATACAACTCTTTTAATAATAAATGATATATTAAACAATAATTTAACTTATTTAAGATAAGAACGACACTTAAAACTATATAAAATTACAACAATTAAAAAATAATAATTAAAATTTTAATAATTTTATAATTTATTATATATATATATATATATATATATATATATATAATAATTTCTTAAGTTTAATAGATATACACTGTTAATATAAACTATTTTACACTGTCAACCAATTAAAAATCAATTTTGATGTAACTTTTAAGGTAATTTTTATCAAAGTCAACAAATTTATTATATATTATAATTTATAATTAAATTACAGTATAAAAAAAATTAGTTTGTCTATGCATCCTTTTTTCTCATAATTTCTTTTAACATATATTTTCAATAAATAACAATAGGGCAAAACTTAGATACAATGCTATAGGTATTATTGGTGTTATTCTTCAATTCCAATCACTTTATACATTCCAAAATAAATGTCATGTAAGAAGAAAAAATAAGTATCATTTTAACTTTTTAATGTGGTATTAATTATTTTTTTATCTATACCCCTCATAATATAAATAGAATGGTGCTATTGTACAACATCATTTTCAACAAAAACAAATAAGGTTAATTTTATAAAATTGGTATTCTCTATCATCTATTTATAACTTTCCTTAGTCTATGTAAAAAAACTTAAGATAACACTTATTTTAAGATAGAAAAAATAAAATTTTATCTCAATAATACACATTTACATTTAATAGAATCTTTCATAACACATAATAAAATTTTACTTCTAATTGAGTAATAACACCAACAACACATATAACACTGCAGTGCATGAAGTTTTTTCCACCATAACAATACTCATTGTAGTTTAAGTTGTAAAAGTGGACCCCTTTGTTTTTCAATGCGTCGCTAGAATTTCAATTCTGGTTTTCAGGGTCACTCCTACGCAGTATTTGCACATCTAGACTGGCAGAAAAGCACGTCCAGTGGCGAGGCCACGTCAGGGGCGAAGGCGGGCCCCACAGGAAAAGGGGTTTCCCATTTCTACCACTCTGCGACCCTCCGCCACATCACCGGGATTGAGTACCATTCACTATTCACCATCTCTCCTTTTCTTCCCCTTCACTCCCTCACTCACTCTTTCCCCATCCCCACACCAACCAAATGGACCCCACACCATCCTTCCACCGCCGATCCGCCTCCTCCTCCGACCGCCTCCTCGGCCCCTTCCCCTCCTCCCCCTCCCCCTCCTCCGCCGCCGACGAGCTCAACGAGGCCGAACTCTTCTGGGCCGCCACCGATTCCTCCGAATCGGAACCCCAACGCCCCGCGCCGGCGCCGAAAACCCGCCCCCGGAACTTCGATCGCCCCTTGGATTCCGGAATCCTCGTCGTGCTGACGGAGCCCGATTCCAGCCGCGGCGTGTTCCGCGGCAAGTCCCCCGTTTCCTCCTCCTCGCGGATGATTCCGTCGCTGCCGAGGCCACCTCCGGCGGCGCCGGCCTCCGAGTACCTCACGCAGTCCGCGCCTTCTAGAAAGTTCCAGCAGTCGGCGCCCGTGAGGGTCCCGATTCTGCTCTCCGCCGGCGCCCCGCGGAGGAGCAAGGCCGACGATTTCGCGCGCGTGGTCGACGACGACGATGACGACGAGGAGATGCTGCCGCCGCACGAAATCGTGGCCAGGGGCTCCGGTGTTTCTCCCAAAACCACTTTTTCGGTGTTGGAAGGGGTCGGGAGAACGCTCAAAGGGAGGGATCTCCGTCAGGTGAGAAACGCCGTTTTGCGCAAAACCGGTTTTCTCGACTGATTAATTTAATTTGCCTTTTTTTTTCTATTTTTTTGTATTTTGAGGTGGGGAAGTTAAATTTTGATAGCTTCTCTGCACCGTCGATCACGGTGATAGCTTATATGAGGATGTTTTACAGTTTTAGTCTCTCCATGTAACTTCGTTTTCGGATACTCTTTTTGTTCTCTGTGATTTATAGAATCTGGAAATGATATAAGTTGCTGGACCAAACTTGGATAAAGTTGTCTATCTTCTTCTTCTTTTTTTTAAATTTAAATTCTCTCCATTTTTGTGATTTTGCCTTGATTAATGATTAACGGTTTTGCGTTGGATTAATGCCTTGGATAAAGTTGTGAGACATTTAAATGGCTACTCTTAAATGGTTAAACTTCAATGTTCCTGCTTTTATTTTTACTTCAGTTGCACTGTTTCTGAATATCTAATCTCTGAGGGTAAATAAATGAAACAATCCTGTGGTGACGAATGAAGTGAATACTAATCAGATAATTGGCGCTTTTCATGTGATTGTAAACATTACTAAGTTGCTTTGCTAGGAGGTGAATACTGAAGGACAATAATTATGCTTTGAAAAGCTTGGAGAGTAGGTGAGATTGTTGTCCGTATTCGTGTCAACATGTTTGATTATGAATATTAATCGCGGATTAGATTCTGATTAAGCTTAACAAAGAACCATGATTACTGGTAGTTGACACTTGTGTTTGTTATTTTCTGTTACGGAATAGTTTTGAATGGCATACTATTCTATTATACTGCATGATTTGTTTCTCGGTTTCTCCCTCAGTTTTCAGCTGAAAGACGTGTCATATGCTGCAGTGTGTCGTATAGTACTTAGGTTGGGTAAAATGTTGATTTGAGAATACAGTATTTCCATTGTTGTCCCAGTATGTCCAACCTGAAGATATACCGCATTGACTTATGTTGGGGCAGGTCATCTATTCGGGAAATTGATTCTTTGGCCCACCGTAGGCAAAGTTGTGGCCAACTACATCGATTCGTGACCTTGGGAAGTTGCTTGTAGAACTGGTATCAGTCATGAAAAATGGACAAATCATTTTCCTAATTTAAAATATTTTATTTCTTCATCACCAACTAAGCTAACTAGACAGAAGTTTCAACGTCAATTAATCTAAGCACATGTTTTGTGCTGTTCTACAGAATAGAATCCTCTGTCACAACTCACAAGATTAACTTAATTATACTGTCCCCGTATTACCCCAACGGTTAAATGGATTAAAGTGGGTCACAAGGTGCTCGCAAAAGGGTGCTTAAATTATTCTAGTTAGAAAAAAGTTTTTTTCTTTTTGTCAGATAATACTAAACAAAACTTAGATATTATGCTTTAGGTATTTAAAGATATGTTATCTAATGAAAAATTAACTTTTACTTTGCCAACCATGTCAACTTTTAATATAAAGGTTATCAAAATAAAATTTTAATTTTAATTGGATAATAGCAATATAAATACTTAAGGTATTGCTGCATTCAACATTCAAGTCCTTTATACATGCACTAAAAGTATGTCTTAGTGCATGTTCTGACTCATTTTGAACCATCTAAAATCATATTGAAATACAGACTAATATGATTTTAGGTAAATATTTACATGTATAATTTCACGTTGATAAATTGATTTATGTCTAGAATCGAATTTGAGTTGAAGCAATTTTAAGTAGGTTTTGCATTAAATAAAAATTTTGATAGTGAATTCGACTACTTACTTTTAGAATAAAAAAATTCAAGTACAAACCATTTTACTTCAAAATTAATTTTGTAAAATCGATTTCATTCAAAATTAATTTCAGAAAGGGTAAACTATGCTTTTAGTTCTTCATTTTTTTACAAAATTTACTTTTTGCCCCTCAACAATTTTTTAACCAATCGTAATCCCTTAACAATTTTTTGATAAGTCTTAATCCCTTAACTATTGTCCGTCATTATTTTTAGCCCCTTTCATCCATTATCACTATTAAGCGATGATGTGGCAGTAACTTGATTTGTCATATGGACTACTAGTCTCTCGTAACAGTCATGTGGTAAAATGTTGCTAGTTCAAAACATTTTCTTGTAGTTCTAAGGCACTATAAATTTTCTAGTGAAGTAAAATTGCTAAAAAGGGGTTTGAAAATTTATAAAAAAAATAAAGAAGGAGATACAATAAGCAAAATCAACAACTCACAATATACAAATCAGCAACCCACTAAACCATGATTGAAAACACAAAATCAATAACCCACGATAACCAAAATTAGCAAGAATAAGCAAATTATAACATGAACCATGGATCAAACACCATTGAACCCATGAAATGAAAGGGTTTAGTGTTTGTTTGAGAAGCGAGGTTAGAAAATGGGGTTTGGAAAGGTTTGAGGATTGGGGGTTAGAAGGGTTCGTAAGTTGCATTTCTTACTTTTTTTCTCATTCTTTTTTATTTTTCAATCTCGCTCCTCTGAACCATTTTTCAAAAAATTTGTAGCGCTTTAAAACTGCCAAAAAATGTCTTAAACTAGCAACATCATCTCTTAATGGTGATACTTGATTAGATGAGCTAAAAATAATGATGAACAATAGTTGAGAGACTAAAATCAATCAAAAAAATTTTGAGGGAAAAGTGAATTTCGTAAATAGATGAGAGACTAAAAATATAGTTAACCCAAACTTTTACACATGGCTACTGGTCATCACTTAACAGTGATACTTGACGACAGAGACTAAAAACATTAACGAAGAAAAGTAAAGGAACTAAGACTGGTCAAAATTTTGTTTAAGGACTAAAAATGAAATTTGTCAAAAGTTAAGGGACAATTTTCATATTTACCCTTTTAGAAATGATCATATAAACATACTAATATTTTTGCAGATGCAATGATTATTGTAGTGAGTTTTGACTCTCTTTTTAATCAAAACCTAGTCATTATATTTAAGAAAGGCTTGAAGAGGACTTTGACTTAAAATCCATTTTTGAGTAATATGGGAAAATATGTTTTTGGTCCTCAAAATATTTTAAAATGTTGTTTTTAATTTCTATAAGAATTTAATACGTTTTTAGTTTCTGCATTTATCTAGAAATATTTGTTTTTAGTCCCATATGAGGGACTAAAACTACTTTATTTTTGATAAATGTAAAGACTAAAAATGTATTAAATTTTTTTAGGGAATAAAATCAAATTTTGAAATATTTTAAGAGACTAAAAACATATTTTACCCAAAATAAAATAATGTAAAGTTCGCATACTAATGTAAACCAAAATATCAATTAAGTGATATTTTGAAGGAAAAAAAGAGATAAAAGCACAAAATTTTATTTTTAAATTAAAATGATTATATAATATTTATACAAATAAATAAAAAATTAAGATATTAGGGTTAGATTAATTAATATGTTATTTTAAAAATTTACTAAATTAAAAAATATTTATTAAAAATAAAAAACTTGTCCCCACATTTGTTTTTTTTTTTTTCTTTTATGGTGGGGGGAGGGCAATAGATAATTTATTGAAAATGCCTAATGACACTTACAGAAGCACACAGGATACAAACCAGAGTGTTACAATAGTGTACTACATATTAACAATGACATATTAGAGACAAACACTCAAAACTAACAAAATGACAATATTGGACTTACAACCACAAAAAAAAAAAGACACATATGCACATCCCCCTATTACAGTAACCTAGATTAGAGCTATGAGCATTTCTTCACTTTTTTCTTTCCTTTGTAATTCCTTCTTGCTTGGCATGTGTTTGGCAATTCAAATCTTGATGACCTAAAACCAACCTTTAGTGTTTAGGATATAGTTGTAATAAGGAGCTATAACAAGCTCTATTGAAAGGGAGAAAAGTGATGGAAAGGGGTAGGAACAGAGAATGATGACATAGGCAACTGGAGAAATTAGATAAGTAGAGAAAAGGATGAAATGCAAATGGTGGCTGGAAAAGAAGAAGAGGAAGGTGGAGATAAAGGTGGTGGTCGTGGTAGGGAGGAAGAATAAAGAAGATGAAAGAGAAAAAAAAAACTCACTATTAAAAGAAAAAAAAACTCACCTAGAGTGGGAAAGAAATCCTCCCATAGAGGTAGGAAATCCCCCTCAAGAGGGAAAAAAACCCTAAGAGGGCACCACTAGTATTGTGAGGGGCATTGTATTCTTGCTATTTCTAGTAGGGTTCAGTTCCCAATATTTGGACAAATTCTGTACAATTCATTGGAAGTATGAATTTAAGGGGCTTTTGATCCAAGGAAAGTTTTTAATTTTCAGGAATTTGAATGTGAGAATATTTATTTCCTATGTTGGCTTATTATTTAAAAAATAACATTACCAAAAAAATTGTTTCTCGAGAATTTTTTTACCTATGTTTCTCATGAAATTGTTCACATGGAGGAGGTGAGAATTTAACCTTTTGAAGTTGGGAGAAAATTTTTATTGCTGGAAAAATATCAAGTTACCTTTATTAACCATTTAATGTGAAAAATAATTAAAGTTTGTGGGCTATTAAAACTAAACGTAAAAATCTTTAATTTCCAAGTAAACAAATATAAATATTGTTAAGAATATTTATGACAACCAACAGATTTTAGCCATTATTAGGAATCATGATCCCCGGAATTTTTTATTCCTAGGAATCATGATTCATAGACATGAAAAAAATTCTCTTTTACCACACACACCCTAAGGGTTGAGGAAGGACTAACTGGTATTTGAACGTTTATATTCTTTCTTTTTTCAAATTTAGAAGGTATTAGGCAGAATTTATTTAAATTTATGAAATTAACTTATAATTTTTATAAGTTTTTAATTTATTTTAATAAATTTTTGTGTAATTTATCAAAACAAATTTTTCAGTTTATTTTAATAAATGTCATAATCAAAATCATGGTCCAAACTTTTATATGATAAGAATTTGTTAAATAAACATTTAAAAAAGTTTAATTTTTATGCACCAACAATATAAATGATTTTTATACTGTTAATTAAACAAAAATCATATTAAGAATGACTTTTAAGATTGTTATTGTAAAAGTTAACAAAATTATCATATAAGACAATTTCAAATTAGTTAACAATATAAAAAACTTTATACCGTCAATATATGTATTATTGGATTAAAGTTACAAAAGTTGTTTTGAGGATTTCAATGCATATTGTCAAATTTCAAGAGACAAAATGAGGAAAAAAATTGTTACTTCGAGAGTAAAACTACTTTTTAGTCTCTTTAATTACAATCCAAACATGCACTAAGACATTTATTTGTATTAGGATTGAGAATAAGATAAGTCGTCGAACCAAAACTACAACCTAGTTTGCATTAAGTACAGGATAGTTCAAATTTTTTTATGAAATAAACTAAATCAAAACTTTGGCTTAATTACTAACTAGTACTTGTACTCGTTCAATGCATGAGATATTTAGGTTGTGTAAATAGAAATAATATTTATTGGTTTTTTAAAATTACATTTTACAATTTATTAATTTAAGTAATTACATAATAAAATGAGTAAGAATATGAAAAAAGATTGAAACATCTAAACTATTTATTACAATGTTGCATGGAGAAGTAAAAACAAATATAATTATTTAATTTATTTTTTATTTAACTAATTATAAATTAATTGTTTAAATTAAAAAGAGGAGTGCTAGGAATACACTCCTCTTAACACACACTCTATTAGTTGAAATTTAGTGAATACTACCAAATCATAAGAGAGAGTCATTAAATAAGATGTAAGACCCACAAATTTTTGTAATTTTCAAGAAACTTCAACCACTAAGAGAGGATGTGTTCAAAAGAGTGTGTTGCTAGCATTTCTCAAATTACAAAATTAGACATCTAAACATTTTAGTTTTAATCTCATGTATTAAAATTTAAGCCAAGTAAAGTTCTAATATCTCAAAATAATAATAATTTTATTAAAAATGTATATAATGTTCTAGTAAATATTTTCTTACCATATTAAATGAATAATTTGAATTCAAAAGATCTTTTAAAAAGGAAATATATAAAAGGTTAAAACAAAAATTTATTTGAGTAATTATATTATAAATGATTCATAACAGTTTATACAAAATTCTAAAGTGTTTAAGTTAATCTTTTGGGCCTAAAAAAAGGTGAAGAATCATAGGCATGCCTCAAAATATATTTATATAATAAGTAAACCAATTTTGTGCATTTGATACATTTTGAAAACAAAAATTATGAAAGTTCTTTTGGCCCAAAAACTTACACATTTTTTTTTCATAAAACAATAAACTAAAATTTCTTTTGATTGACTTTTCCTTGTTAAAATTTATTTTATCAAATTTATTTATTTTTTAAATAATTTAAATGATTATCTATTTTGTAAATAATTTAAATCAAGATCTTTCTTAAATGTCACTGGTGCAAAAAAATTGCATTATGCAATTATATGCTACCCAATATTTATATACGTAATAAGTAAATATAATAAAAAATAGCTTATATATATATATACACACATATATATATATATATATATATATATATATATATATATTATTGTTATTGTGCATTACTCTCTAACCATGATGCTTATATATATGTTACCCGATTGGCCAATTCAGATGTTTATTATTATGTGTAACTCTCCCATCATGATCTCGTCATAAGAAAGCGATTATTTTACAAAATATTTACAATTTATAATCTATAGCATATAATCTATTTATAATTTATCTATAATCTATAATATATACAAAAGAAAACTTTTTTAAAGTTAAATAATAGATTACAAATTATAGATCATTTAATAATTTATTATTTATTAAATGCATATTATTTAATAATTTAATAATTACAATCAATAAAAATAAATTATTAATTATTTATAACTATAATAAAGATTTTTCCCTCTTTTCATCTCCACTTTTTATTGGATTATTATATCCATTAATTACTTTCTAAATTATCCACTATTTTACTTTTTAACTATTTTTAAAACTATCCACTACACTATCTATCTTTATTTTATTTTTATTTTTTAAAAATGAAAAGAGGCACAGAGTCCTCTCTTTCTCCTAGTATATAATAATTAAAATTAATTACCTTAATTACATATGTAATAATTACTTTAATTATTTGTTTTAAAATAATAAAATTTTCCTAATTTAAATTAATCTTACTTTTTAAAAAAATATATATATCTCATCATTACCTTAATTAATTAAAATTATAGTTTGAATATTGTTATTTTTTTAAAATATATATCTCATAATTACATTTATTAGTTCAAGAATTGTTTGAAATTTAGTGCTCTCATGATTTTATGACAATATTTAATTTAGAGGACATATATTGTTTTATACTATCTAATCACTTAAATATAATATGTTAATATAATCATTTAATCTTTGACCTAAATGTAACTGATTTTTTGTTTTGTTTTTTTAATAAAAATACATAATTATATCATTTAAAGTAATTATGACCAATATATATTTTGAACTGATTTAATTAACCAAATTATGACCAGAATGAATATATATATATATGTATATATATATATATATATATATGTATATATGTATGTATGTATGTATGTATGTATGAATTAAAGTAATGAAGATTGTTTTAAATTAAGGTAATTAAATTTACTCTAAAATACATAATTAAAATAAACAATGTATTTATTATTATATTTAAATTAAGGTAATAAAAAGTATTTTAAAATAAAATAGTTAGATTTACTTTAAATTACATAATTAAAATAATTAATGTATTTATTATTATATATAAATAAGACAATTACCTGTAATTATTATTATATATAATATATAAACAAAGTAGTTAAAAATAATTAGACTATACATATTGATTTAGTTATTATCAAAGATAATAAAATAAAAACATATTAAAATCATGCAATATTATTATGATATATTTTGTAATATGAATTTAACATTTAGTATTAAAATCAACTCATTTCTTTTTTATTTATTTTAATATTTTTTACTTTTTTCACAATATGATATTTGAACATTCAATCTTTTGACTTTTAAAAAAATTTAATTATTAATATAAATAATTTAGTTAATAAATTTCATACCATAATTTCGAATTCCTATTTCATTTAGATCATTTTTCGATATCGTTTTTGCACCTGCAGAATATGAGAACATAATCATTTTTTAATATTGGGCATAAATCAAGCCTTTGAAGAGCCTAATAAAATGGAACTTTACAAAAAGAAGAAGAAGAAGATGCAATGACATTTTTTCCTTCCAAAAGTGACAATCACCTTCTATACCCACCATTTACAACCAAAGACTAAAGGGTAAACAATAGGGGAAAAAAAAGAGGAATAAGAAAAACAAAGAAAGAGGAAACAGTGAAAACATTAAAAAAAAAAAACTACAACATTGTCAAACCACCTTCATGCCTTTGTTAACAATGCCACCCAAAACCATAATAACCATCTCTGTATCGTACCCCTGTTTCATATTGTTTCAAATCATGAAATAATCCTTCAAACATCAAGGAAACTATCCAAAAAAAATGCAGAGATCAAATTTAGAAAATCTCACTCAATATAAAACTTCCAAACTTGGTAAATTAACTAACAAACCCGTACAAAAAAAAGCAAGAACTACAAAGATTTAAAAAAAAAGAATTCTAGAATTCTAAAATCCAGAATCACTAAACCCTATTAAAAAAAATCAAAAGAATAAAGAAGATTCCAAAACTCATTGACGATCAAAGAAAAAAAGAAAAGAGAAGTACATTTTTTATCTATAAGAACAGCAACAGAGCATTGGTAAAAATTACCAATGGAAGAAGAAAAGGACATGAATGAACAAAGAAATACTGTACAATGGAAGTGGATGTAGACGGAAAAATAGAGCGATAGAAGAATAATAGTAGAAGTGAAATGTTGAATAAATATCTAACACTAATTAATACAATTTATTAAAATTACCCTTAATTGACTCCAACACCTAGCTCCCACTAATTAAAACAATTTATTAATACATTATACAATTTATTAAATAAATAAATAAAATTGTCTAAAGTGCCCCTAATTTGAGCAAAAAAAGTGCGTAAAAACTTTGTTACTTTATTATATTATACAAAATATAAAGATAAAGATATAGAGTTTTATTATTACGAAACTTGTGCATAGAGAATTAATTAGCAAATAGCGCATTGGTCTCACTTAGTGACCTTTCAATTCATTTTTAAATTTAATTTCCAAGATTCACCCATTGAAAAAATATTTTATATAATTTTAATTTTAATTAAATGCAAAATTTGAGAGGCACTAGAAGCTCGAATTCAATTTCCAAAATGGTGTTCGGTAACTATGCTGCAACTTTAATTCTCCAAAAAGGCTTTTACTTCCTCAATTTAATTCTCAAAACTTACTTACTGTAAATAATTTTTTAGAATTTTTCTATTAAAATGTAAAATGACAAATTTAACCCTATTTAATGCAATAGTTGAAATAACTTGTATACCCCTATTTTGAGCAGGAAAGTTAAAATTACCAACTTACCCCAATAACCTTCCTTTTAATATATATATAGATAGATTGCCCCAACAACCTTCCTTTTAATATAGATATAGATAATGTAATATTATTTTTTGTTAACTATCATATATGAAATTTCAAAATGAAAGACTTATTAACCAACTACAAACAATGATAAAAAAAAATCATAAAAATTAAAATATATATGAGGGAAAAATGTAATTAAACATAAATTTAAGTTTCCATGTTTCCGTTATTATTTGAAATTTTAAAAAATAAATTCAAAAATAAAAAAGAAAAAAACCTTAAAGTATAATATCATTATTTTGTTTAATAATCTTATTGTTGGAAAAAGATAAATCTTTATCCTTTTCAATAATAATATTTTGGATTATTAATCATTATCCTTTTTGATGAAAAAGATAAATATTTGTATATCCTAATTTGTATTTGTATAAAAGAAAATAGACTATGTACCGATAATGTAAAGCAGTTTTACATCGTTATCCAATCACAAATCATCGTGTATGGTAAGTTTGTTGACTTTTATAATAATTACCTTAAAAGTCATACTAACGGTAATTTCTAATTGGTTAACAGTGTAAAACTTTTTACACTGACAGTGCATAGTCATTAAATTACAAATTTGATAATTACATAAGTGGCTTTAAATGTAAATTTAAATCTAATATAAATGAAATTTGATATCAGTTTATATATATTTCTATATTTTCATTATTATTTGGTTGTCATATTTCCTTGTTTTTGTTATTATTTGAATTTGATATGGTTTTTATTTTCCAATTATTTAAATTTGATATAGTTGTTATTTCCTAATTATCTATATCTATACAGGAGTTGAATTTCTGTTTTTCAGTGATAATTAATTTATTTGTATTTGTAAATATGTTTTAATATAGATTTCCTTTTTCAGTAAGGTGTAAAGAAGAGTATTTTAGAAGGCATTACACTAGGTGAGAACACGTGACAATACTTTCTTCTAAAATGAGTTGCAAATGTATACTAGGTGAGGAGACGTGACAATAATTTATTTATTTTATTTAATTGAGTTTCTTTATTATAAAAAGGTTTAATTAGGCCCCATAATTTTAAAAAAGTTTAATTAAGTTCCATAATTTTTAAAATCACTCCAATGTTACCCTTTTTATCCTGAATGATGTCATTTTTCGTCTAATTTTACACTAAACAATGTGAAAAACATAGTGAAATATGTAATAGAAAACAACATTGTTTTGAATTAAAAAAATAACATTGGAACATTTTTAAAAATTATGAGACCTAATTAAATTTTTTAATAATAGAAAGACCTAATTGAATAAAATAAATAAATTAATAATTTGGCCCAAAACTTTCATAAAAGTCTATTTGATTAAAAAAAGTTAGACTTTAGATCATTTAAAATAACTTTTAAGCCTAATAAGCCATCTTATTTAAATAAATATAAATAATGATTTTCTGTTGATATTATTATTAAATTTTTATAATATTTTAAAATACATTTATTTTCTTTTTTAAATGTTAAGTTTGTTAATTTACATAAAAAATTAAGTTTATAAGCTTATTGAAAAATAAATTTATATTCTATTTAAAATTTTTATTACAAAATAAACTTTTAAATAAGTTATTATAAAATCACATTAAACCTTAAAAATATATTAATATCATATATACAAGTCAAATTCAACTTTAATAAAACTTAACATACCTAGAATTTAATTTTCATAATTTATAATTTATTTTATATAAAAAAATTTCCTTTAGCGTATTGGCTAATTGACCTATTTAAGGATTAGTTAGATTTATTTAAAATTTTTAATATAAAATAAGTTTTTAAACATGTTAATATTTTACGTCAAACTTTAAAAAAACATATATTCATTTTAATTCGATAACTCAATCGATATTTGTATTAAATCGTACGAAATAGTCCTTTTTTTCAAAATTTCTCCCACAAAAATAAAGCACACTTAAATACGTATGTAATAAGTAAATAACAAAATTTAAACCAATTTATTTAAATTTAATCATCTTGGGCTTTTTTTTCTTAATTTAATTCAAAGCCGAACAATACAACCAAAGGCTATTAGTATCAAAATATAAAAGTTTAATTATCTTTTTGTTCTATAGTTACACAAATTTCTTTTGTTTTCTATAAGTAAAAATAATCCATTTTAATTTTTATCTATATATTTTTAATATTAGTATGATTCTTACCGTTAAGTATGTTTTAATTTTGTAAAATAAGACTGTTACAAAATAAAAATTTACAGTGTAAAATTACCATAAATTAATATTTTCTGATTATTTTATTCAATTTGTGACAATTTAAACCAAATCAATATTAAAAATACATGTATAAAGACTAAAATAAATTATTTCTAACTACATAAACAATAAACAAAAAACAAAAAACCTGCGCAACTTGAACTTTAAAAGTAATTATACCAACTAGAAAATATGCACTAAATCCAACTGAGGGCGTTGTGGTTAAATTTTAAAAAACAGAAACATGATGCTTCATAGGAGAGTATCAGCAAGTCAGATATATGAATGGATATGCCTCAAAATTTTGAATTCAGAAAGGAATTTTCCTTTCATACATCTAATTGATTCATCATCCTTGCCTTCTGTTTTCTTTAAATACGAAGAGAAATAAACACAACACCAAATAATCAACCAGGCTAAATTTTTTTTTTTTAAAAAAAGAATTGGTTGTGCGATTGTTTCCCACCCGACACACAGGCATTGATAAATGACCTAGCCAAAGGAGCTGGAGTCTCATTAGTGGAATCTAACGAGGGCAAATTGGGTAAAAGCCCATTTACCGCAGATACCAATAAAAATAGATTAGAGATCCAAACTCCAGTGGCATAGGGATCAATGACTCGTGAATAGAAGAATAAGGTGGGATAGAAGAGGACCCAGAAGGAAAACCCTAAAGAAACACCTCAAGGGATGTTGATGTAGCGCCGCTATGACTCAAAACGCTTCCATGGCGAAATACGGAAGGCGATCTTAAGGGCAGCGCCTACAGATTCAAAATACTAAGTAAACGAAAACAACAAATTTTACAAGCCGTGTGAAACGAGAGAAAGAAAGATAAACCCTAGTGACTGTGAAATGAGACGAGGAGAATATATAGTCTCTTTGATAGTCCGAAAGACGAGTTTACCCTTAATGGGCTTTTTACAATCAAGGTTCGGCTTCCGGGTAAGGCCTTTATTAGCTATATGGGCCGCAACTAATTTATGTTTCCAATTTTATAAAGGGCATTGCATTTTACTCCTTTTTACTTATACACTTTCTTTTTGTGCTTTTTTTTTAATAATTTTTTAAAAATATTTTCTATATGAAAAACAAGTCTGAGAATGTATTTTGATAAGATAATGTTTAAAAGAATAATTTTTAAAATGTATTTAATATGTTTCAAAAATTAATTTTCAAAAATAAAAATTTCAACATGTTCTAGAAAGTAATTTTTGAAAGTTTCAAAATTTTAACACATTTTGAAAATTAGTTTTTGAAGTGGTAAATTCTACTATATGTCTTTATATTTTAATGGGTACCAATACTTTTTTTGAATAGGATAATAAGGTTATGTTTAGGATAGCTTATTGTTTAGGATCTTGTTATTTTTTAATTGCTAAATTATTCTTAAGATTACTTTTGTTGTCCATTCCATTTACACTCATATATTTTTCATGTTTAATATTGAACTTAAAACAAATTGAAATAAATCTCGATTGATAATTTTTTTTGCAATTATAAAATTTAAAACACCATCAAAATTAAATTCTAACTCATTTACGATATAATTTTAATGTTCAAATAGTTGTTTTTTATTATTTCAATGTGAAAAGGTACCAGTACTCTCTTAAAATAAAAGATACTGAAACAATCACCTTCTAGAGTATATTAAATATATTTTGGAAACTAAATTCCAGAAAATTCATCACAACCAAAAAATAATTTCAAAAAGAAATATTTTCAACAAAAAAATTCAAAAAAAAAATACAGAGAGATATATAAGTAAAAATTGATTACGAAAGCCAACCCCCTTCTGCAAATTAATATAGGCCATAGTTCACGTACCGAAGAATTTTCGGCTCTTGGCCCAAGAACCGTGATGGGCATCCAAAATAAATAAATAAATAATAAACAATAAATATATTATCCAGTTACATGTTGGAAGGTCCACTCCCTTCTAATAACAATTTTGAAGCAAAAATAATCTACCAAAGAAACAATTTATTTTTTTTGTATTTATATTTTCTTTCGCCGCTACTTATATAACTTGGTAATCATATTATATTTATATTTATAATCATATACATTGAATAAACAGTGTATGCATTAATAGTATAAAAAGTTTTTACATTATCATTGATCAATAAATCAACATATATGATAAGTTTGTTCATTTTTATAATAAGTAATTTAAAAGTTATACTAATGATAATTTCTAATCAATTAACAAAATTTTCTGTACACAATACATCAAAATAAACTCATATACAATTTGCGAGTTTTTTATAGGGTCCGGATCTATTGACATTGTTAGTTAAATTATACCTTTAATAACTTTTTATAGAATACAAATTTAATCGATCAAACCAATTAATTATGTGATATTATCTTCATAAACATGTATATCAAATTTTACATAATCTAGATTTTTCTAGATATGTTATCTAACAATGAATATTTTCATATATTTTGAATATTATATTATACGTTAAAATAAAGTGACGTGATGAACTACCAAATAATTTTAGAATTGTATAAAATTTTGTATACTTGATCTAATTAATAAGAATGTCAAATTCAATAGCTGAATCGATTAAATTTGTATTCTACAAAAAATTATTAAAAATATAATTTGACTAACTTTGATACTAACATTTCAAGTGGTTCCTCATTTTTCTTTGCTTACCGTGTGGTATTTTTTTGGGTCCGAGTGTTGATTTCCTTCAAATTCGGCCTAATGACTGTAGAAAAAGGTTTGGCCCAATAATCCTCTCCGGGCTAACTCAAGCAAATCCCCCATCCCACGCTAGACCCCAAGAAAAGAAAAAGTTCTCCCCATGTTAGATGCATACAAAAAAAATGCATATAAAAACTTAGGAGCTCGTGTTTAGGCAGTTGGGAGTGTCGTTCAGAAATGAGATTACGATGAAATGCAAGCAAAGGTGTGCTGATAAATTATGTTCTTGTCTAAATTTTAGCTATTAATTATTCATTCAATAATTAAAACCCATCCCCTTTTTCCTTTAGTAAAATCCCTTGACTAACAGGAGTCAAATCCAGAATGTGGTTAATTGACTCTGCATCATAAAAAACAAAAGGTCAGGTTGCTTTCTTCAAAGTTCAAAGACGAAAAATATGGTTCTTATTTTGAACCACTAGATGGTATAACTTGCCGAACAAAAGAAGTATTTGTCAATCGCTCCATTCGAGAGGGACAGATGCGACTCCCTTCGCGTCAAGTTCATGCTCGTTCCAAGGAAAATGCATGCACGCTTTCGATATAACATCAACGGTGTGAAAGGTATGAATAAATTTACCAGTCTATTACCCTACTTGCTGCAATTTCTCCACGCTTTCTGTTAATGGTAATCATGAATTAACATTTAATAGTGAGGAAGCATACTACTTTTATTACGCTATCTTCATTTATTCCCGTCTTTTCACTGTTCTGTAGCCATAATTCATTGTGGTATGTTTCTCTTAAAGCTACATCCTTTAATATGCCTTGCACTAGCTATAAAACTTTTTCTACAAGCAGCGTCTCCATCGTGCACGGTCTTGCTAGAAGAGCCCGGTAGAGTAGCCCGTGTGCCTCCACCGCGTCCGCGTTGAATATATATATATATATATATATATATATATAGGGTCAGATCTGTTGATACCAGGTGTCAAATTACACTTTCAATAATTTTTTGTAGAATATAAATTTAATTAATTCAACAGTTGAATTATGAGATATTATATTCATAATCATATATATCAAATTTTACAAACTTTGAACTTTTCTAAATATGTTATCTAACATTGAATATTTACGTATATTTTAATATCATATTGTACGTTAAAATAAAGTAACAATATGAACTACTAAATAATTTTGAAATTCTGTGAAGCTTTGGATACTTAATTTAATTAATAAGAACATCAAATTTAACGGTTGGATCGATTAAATTTGCATTCAACAAAAAGTTATTGAAGGTATAATTTGACTAACTTTGACAGCTGGTGTCAACAGATCCTGACCAATATATATATATATATATATTCATTTGTTTTTTAATTAAGGTATATTAGTAAGTTATACTATTAATGTATTTTAAGATAATTCTTGTTATAATTTGTTAATGTACTCCAACTAAAAATAAGTGTGTATATTAGCAATATATTCACTTATTTTTTAGTTGGAGTACGTTCTCATATATATATATATATATATATATATATATATATATTATATGTGGGTTAGGATATGTTGATACCAAGTGTCAAAATTAGTCAAATTACAGCTTCAATAGCTTTTGCAGAAGGCAAATTTAACCAATCTAACTATTGAATTTAGTGTTCTTATTAATTAGATTAAATATACAAAATTTCATACAATTCCAAAATTATTTAATAGTTTATTATATTGCTTTATTTTAATGTATAGTATTCAATTAAAATATATGTAAATATTTAATGTTAGATAGCATATCTAGAAAAGTCCAAATGATGTGAAATTTGATCTACACGATCGTAAAAATAATATCACATAATTTAACGGTTGAATTGGTTAAATTTGCATTCTACAAAAAGTTATTGAAGGTGTAATTTGACTAACTTTGATATTTGATGTCAACAAATCTTGACCCTATATATATTAGAGAGAGAGAGAGAGAGAGAGAGTTTAGTGGTTATGCACTGTTAGTGTAAAAAGTTTTACATTGTCAACTAATTAAAAATCATTGTTGGTTTTCAAAGTAATTATTGTAAAAATAACAAACTTATCATACATGGTGGTTTAGGGGTAGCAATATGGGTCCAACCCGACAGGTCAACCCTCATAACCCAATAAAACAGATTGGGTGGGGTTATGTAGTTCAACCCTCCAACCCGCATAACCCAACCCGTTCAATCCACCAACCCGAAGGGTCAAATGACGGGTTTGGTTGGGTTGGCTCATTGGGTTAGCTTTTTTTTTTTTTTCCATTAGGCTTTCAATTTTCATCGCACATTATAACTTCTTTTTATTTAAATGTCATATATGAAGTCCCAAGATAAAAAGTCAAATTTTTTCAGTCATTAGAATTTAAGACATAAAAATTATAGCTTAAAGTTTATGATTAATTGATCATTTCTTAAGTATTAAGTATGTTTTTTTATTTAATAGTTTTATAACTTCTTTCTCTTTTATAATTTTATTTTTGATCATAATTTTTTTTAAAAATAAGGCAAAATAAATAAATAAAAGATTTATAATTTTTTAATAGGTTGACAGGCCAATCCAACCCAACCCACTAACTCGCCATGGGTTGGGTTAGGTTGGGATTTCCAACCTAATCAAAAAACGGATTCAATTCAACCTAACCTGTTTTTCGGCGGGTTAGGTTGTGTTGGGTTGGCCCGTTTTGCTACCTATGGTGGTTTGTGATTGCATAGCCTATTTTCTCATATATATATATATATATTGGTGTGTGTGTGTGAGAGAGAGAGAGAGAGAAAGAGCGCTTCTTGTTTTTCATTAATGTTAGAGAACATACTTATTGAGGAGTGTGTGTTTGAGCTCTTCTTGTTTTTTATTCATGTTAGAAAGCATACTTATTGAGGAGGTTTAAAGTCAGTTAAGAACTTAGGAAATCTCATTAAGTTCTATAATGTCTGCCCTAGTGTGATAAAGGGTATATCATATCTATTTATAGAGTGTGTCTTTTAATGATTTTGTAATTGTTCCTTCCCTTTTTAAGGGGATGGCATGTGTGTCGAAATTTTGTGAATTAGCATTGTCTAATTATTGAATTAATTTTTTATTATTAATATCAATTATGAAAATAAAATTTATGGTATTTTAATTTATGAATATTAGTTGCTTTTGTTTATGATGTGAGTGTGCTTATAATGGGTTGGGCTCTTACTTGACACTCAAATGAGGGGTTCCTGTTGTATTCTAATAGTCATAGAATTGTCCATCCATTAGGTAATTTTGTGTGGCACAACATTGTGTGCGTAACCGTAGCCGCTAGGCAAGGAGAAGTATCTCTCTCATTCTAGCTATTGTTCATGATTCAATTGACGTAACATACATGAATTTCATCTCCTCCTCAAGTACACATCCTCTAACTCTCTTATAATTGTTATTATATGTTATAAGCATGTCATGACTATACATCATTTGTCATTAAATTTCCATCAATTAGTATCAAAACTTGAATTAATGCAAGTTATAGTTGTTTTGTGTTATAATAACATGGAATTTTAGATTCTATCAAATCCTATCCTTCTTCTTCATTTTAATTCATGGCCAAAATCACACTAACAATTATGTCTAATAATTGCATGTGAGAAGCTTGTGAATCGAAGAGTATGGATATAACTTGGCTCTGACAATAGGTGATCAACATCTGCATTTTAATATAGATGAAGAATGTGAAAACTCTTTTTTTTTTTATTGGGGATTGCGTTGTTTGTTTCTCACAATCAATTCTTTAATTCTAATCATGCAAAATATAATTAGTTTATAAAATGGGATATTCACACTCCAAAGAGGGATTGTTATTCTCATTCAATATGATAAAATCCAACAACTTTTACTTTATTTTGACTAAATAATTGCTTGTTTTTTACGATATTTCGGAGAGTTTTTGCATAAAAAAGTGCTTTTTCCTATAATTCAACCTATCCCATACAAGCACTGAAATAAAAACTTAATTACTACACATACAAAATCCTATTAGGTGGGGAAAATTCAAATATATTGTGCTATAGTAGTTGCTTGTGATCACGTCTAGCTAGAAGATTTTATTGATAAGAAGTGAATGCCTCAAGGCTTGCCTGCTTATTCAGACATTTGAACTGGGTCTCTCCCAATAAAAAGAATTGTATTTATTCATTATAAAGTTATTCATCAATTCTTGATATTTCATTTGTTCAGCTAGGAAGGAGAATTTGAAAGTAACCGATATTGGAGGAAATGTAGTAGAAAGATATCTCCCACTTAGGGTGTGTTTAGTAAAACTAGTTTATAAGTTAGTTGAAGCTGATAAGCTACTTGGAGCTTATAAGCTAGCTGAAAAGTTGAAAACTTATAAGTTAGCTGATTAAATTAAAAGTGTTTGGTAATATTAGTTGATAAATATATCAACTAATATATTTAATTATATTTCTCATAAAAGAATATATTTAATTATTTAATTAAAAAAGGTAAAAAGAGATTTCAAATAAATTAGTGTATATAAAAAAGAAAAAGAAAAAAAGCTAGTAGCTTATAAGCTAACTTATTTTCATAACCTACTTAGTAGCTTATGAAAATAAGCTAGAAACTACTAAATTAAGCTCATGTGCCAAACAGACTTATTTTGGTCAAACTAGCTTATAAGCTATTAGAGTAGCTTAACAAACACATTCTTAGTCATGTTCTCTTATAACATGACTCTCTTTGTCTAATATAACTAACCTAGGTATGACTTTTAATTAAAAAATATACATGTTTTTCATTGTTAAATTCAATTGTTAACAACATTTGAGCATTATTCTTTGTCCTTCATGGTTTGATAAATTGAAATTCTAATTCTAATTTAGGACAAATTCGACTAATTGCTAAAAGAGAAAAAAAAAAAGTAGCACACACGCATGCTCTAGTTTTGCGATGGAGATAGTGAGTTTGAATTAATATAAATAACAATGTATATGTTGAACAATATATATTTTAGATGCAAAACATCAAATAATTTTCTCATTAAATTCCAAGTTTATGACCATGAAAGTTGTTGTGTGGTAAACACAAGGATGTATTTCCGGTGAGCTCCCGCGGTGGTAGTTGGCATCTTTGGTAGTGGCACCTACAAGAACTCCAATACTTAAGTCAGTATTGGCATCAATATGAGAAGGGCTCAGAGAGCCGTACCTGATAGGTGTGGAGTCCTTTATATAGTGTGTTAGAGGAAAGTTTTGTGAGGGCTGGGTGCCGCATGGTGGTTTACATTTGAGTGAACTACACGCATTCTAGCTAGGTGCTACGTGGTGATTTACGTTTGAGTGAACTACACGCGTTCTATGCCACTGGCGTGTTCGACCACGAATCTAGGGTTGAAGTGAAGTTGATCCGGGATAGCATGGAAATATGAGCCGGGGTAAACTAGTGATGTTGAAATCGGAATAGGTGCTGCGAGGCCGACTTAGGGCCATAAGTACGAGTGACCTCCAAAACAAAAGTGAAACCTTTTAATTTTCAAATGACAAATTTATGACATGGAACTGTGTTGGTTTCTAACGAAATATTATGATATATTTTCACTAAAATATATAATGAATATTTTTATTGAAAAACAAATATATTGTACAGATTAAAACATTAAAGACTAAAAAGACCAGTTATTTTATGAGAACATATCTTGATTATTTTGTTCAAAAAAATATTTCTTAGTATTTCATTAAAAATACATTCCCTTTTCATTTTAAATATTTGTTTTTGCCTTTCAATCTAAATGTGAAGATTAAATACTCTTTGTTTATTAAATATAATATTATATTTTAAAAATATTTAATTACATTTTTAATTTCTTTGATGCGATTAATGTATGATTTTTTTTTCCTTCAATATTTTTGTACTCAAATTTAATCTATTTACTCTTTTTATTATTACAATCAAGTCCTTCAATTTTTTTAATTATTACAATTAAGGATTTTCATTAGTTTTTATTTTATTAAAACACTCAAATTCTCATTTTTGGTCTCAAATATTTTTTAGTTAAATTCATTAAATCACTTTAAATTCTTTTTTTTTTTTTGCTCAAATCTCATCAGTCAAAACATCATAAGTTATACACAAATATAAATATATTTATAAAGATAATATTTTTTAAAACACACTTTTATATAAATGAAAATGAATAAGACATGTATGAATATAAAGTTATTTAAATATCTACCAATATATATATATATATATATGAAAATAAATACTAACATATATTTTTTGTAAAATCAAAAAATAAATGAAAAATTTATTAAAAGTCATAATAATAGAATAATCTAAAATTCAATATGCATTATTATCGTGATAATATTACATAATTTAGTAGTTAAATGATAAATGATAGCCACATACTCCTTTGAACACATTCTTTTTCATTAGTTGAAATTTATTGAAAATCGTGAAATTTTGTGGGTCTCACATTTTTTTTAGTGAATATCTCATGATTTTGTAGTTTTCAATAAATTTTACTGACTGAAGGAGTGTGTGTTACTAGTATTCTTCACAGTTAAATTGATAGATTTCATTGTCTCCATTCTTTTTTATTTATTCATTAATCATGGAAGATAGAGCATAAATTAAGAAATATAATGAATATCCTAATTTATATTAAAATTATTTATAACTTCATGATATAACTTGATGCGGTACCGTAAGTGTACCGTATCGTCGAGTAATAAAAATATCGTTCTTTCTACAGAGACTACGCATTAGGTTTAGTGATTATCACTATTTAATTAAAATAAAACAAAAGAAATTGATTTAGAGAATTTGGGTTTTGAATTATTTAAAAGAAATTGCAATTAAAAATTAAAATGAGCAAGTATTTAAAATTGAGGAAAAATTCAATAACAAGAAGACTTATAGGATTGGGGGTTCACATCTAGACTTCCTATTGACCTAATATCTTTATCTTAATGCTCTTAATGGTTCCATTTGAAGGTGAATTAACCTAATGTGACCTTCATTCCTTTTCAAGACACGGAGATGTACCTAATTGAATTAACCCCTACTTTTGTGGTAGCTATGTTCAATTAGGCCCTTTGGGTTCTTTGTTAATTCAATTATTCATCGAAGGTTTTAATCTACTTTCGCAGTTTAGACCTAAATTCCTCCTCTATATTTCCGACATCTTGGTTCACCTTTTAGTTCTTCCCTAAGAATCTATGATTATGAAAAATGCAATTTAGATGCTTCGCATAGAGAAATTCAATAAAAGAGAAATCAAGAGAAGATACCAAAGAACATCAAGATAATTCAATTAGAATCAATAATTGTCTAGGGCTAAGCCCTAATCCTAGAATAGCAGTGACTACTCATACATAGCCATAAAAAACAAACAATGAGAAAATAGAAGATCAAACCAGAAAAGAGAAAGAGACAAAGATAGCAATTCTAAGCTCTTACTCTCAACCGTCAATGCCAAGGTTCAAGATGCTTAAACTAATCCTAGAAGGTTTATTTAAAACCTTGGGCTAATGGAAATCTAAGCCCAAAGAAAATAAAAATACAAAAATATTCAAAATAGGTTGCAGGTGATAGGTCAAGGACAAAAAGGTTGATCATGGGTTGCCCGTGATCCTTGTTACCTTGACCTTGGTGTGTCCACAGATTGGTTCATGGGCTAAAGGGT
This sequence comes from Spatholobus suberectus, assembly GCA_004329165.1. NCBI lineage: Eukaryota > Viridiplantae > Streptophyta > Magnoliopsida > Fabales > Fabaceae > Spatholobus > Spatholobus suberectus. The sequence goes on along the minus strand of CM014732.1, from coordinate 13,141,059 downwards.
TAATCACGAGCTGCTTGTGATCCTCACTGTTTGACTCTGATGTGCTCAATAGATTGGTTCACGGGCAGCAGTGTGTTTCATGGGCTGCCTATGATCTTTGTTGCCTATGAAGAAAAGATTCAATCTTCTTGGCTCTTTGTTGCAACTCTTTTCAATTCAAGCTCCAACCAAACTTGACGCCATCATCGAAACTCAACATAAGAGATTTCCATTAATCCTTGTACATGCTCCATGCTTTAAATCGAAAGAAAATCTACTCCTGAAACCAAAATACGACCAAAACTATGACAAGTCCAACAAAAAGAAAAACAACTAAAATAACTAGAAATAGAACCAAAGAAGGCATAAATATGCAACATATATTAGTTATAATGCTATGCAAAGCTGGTATAAAATACGATGCATCATGACTTCAATTAGTAGTTAAAGTAATGATTAAAAAATCAATAAATACAAAAAAATTAAAAATTATGATAAAAATATATTAAATACATTAATTATTACACTTTTCAATAAAGATTTTTTACTCTTAATTTCTTATCTACAATATTTATAAAATTAATTAAATAAACTATTTTTACAAAGTATCATTTCTATAAAGATTAATTGATATTGTAAATTTCTCTCCCTTTATCTATTTATTTATGGGTTAAATATGTTTTTGGTCCTCCAAAAATATGACAACATTGGTTTTAGTCCTGAGAAATTTTTTTCCTTGAATAAAGTCCCTCAAATATTAAAAATGCTCTAATTAGATCCTTGTACTAAACTCTGTTTCACTTTTCTGTTAAATGATGGCCACATTAGCTTCCAAGTAAAGTATTTTATTACTTGAAGTGCTCAGTGATAATTTTTAATAAAAAACTTTGTAATTGCTTTTGCTTTAGGGTGTAAAAAAATTATAGTTTAGGGTTAAACATGTAATAATTTTATTTAAAAAGTATATTACTAATATAACCTGGACATAACAGTTGACGTGGACAACCACATCAGCAAATTAATGGTGACTATGTACTGATGTGGTCATTATTTAATAAAAAGTTAAACAGAGTTTAGCATAGGAATCTAATTAGGATATTTTTAATATTTGAGTTTGTCATATTTTTTGAGGACCAAAAATATATTTAACCCTTTATTTATTTATGACGAATTATTGTGACATTTTATGAGTTTTTTTTTAATTTTACATTATATTTATATCTTTTTAACATTTACATTAACTTTCTTATAAGAATACACAATATAATGTATTTCTTGAATAATTAAGATACATAATATAATGTATAATGTATTTTAAATAATTAAAGAGATTACTATAAAAGTTAAAAAGACCAAAATATTGCGTTATTTTATTTTATTTTTTTAAGAAATAACATGGAGCATGAGTCTAACCCGCCTATATATATAAAGAGTAAGGATCTTGTCTATTTCTTATGTTTTTGGGTGTATAAAGGATATTAAATGTCAATCATTAAAATTTTAATATCTTTTGTATACACAAAAATTATAATAATGAACAAGAAAAGGAGAAAAAAAAAAAAAAGATGTAAACTCATAAATAAGGTGCCAACTTTTCATAGGAGACATTTGTTTTGAGGTTTCATATTATATTCCCAGTATCATATTCCCACAAATGTTATAACTATAAATGTTATTCTTAGGTATATTTTAAAATGTGTTTGGTTATATTTTAATATTCCTAGGAATATTTTTTTAAAATTCAAACTAATTTAAATAAAAATATAAGTTACAAGTATGTTAAAAAAATAACTACCTATATTCATGTGAAAATATCATTTTCCCACCTCTTCTCGTAAGAATAGAAATATAAAAAAACATGATAAAAAGAAAAGTTACAACTTTTTCAGGAATTAACAATATCCAAAAACAATTTTTTAAAACTTATAACAAATATGAATAGAGTTTCATGGTCATGCACTGACAGTGTAAAGTAGTTTTATACTGTCATCCAATCAAAAATCACTATTTATTATAAGTTTGTTGAGTTTTATAATAAAGACTTTAAAAGTCATATTAATGGTGATTTCTGATTAAATGACAGTGTAAAATTTTTTCACTAACAGTGCATGACCATTAAATTCATATGAATATATTACATTTTTATGTTTATATTTTCGAAAATTAACTTTTAATTCGTAACACAAACGCACCGATAATGTGCGGTGATTGACGTCAATGACGTATGAACATACAAATGGAATCGGTTCAGCGTGCTAAAGCCTGAAGGCACACGCAAACGACACGAGTTGTTCTCCACAATGAACGCGCCCGCAAGTGGTGGATGACTCTCGGTTTCTCAACTTGAAAGAAGGTCAAGAATCTTGACTCCTTGACTTCATTTTTCATTTATTGGCCTGTTCCCATAATCCCATTCTCACAAATGCACTACCATTCATGAAAAATTGACAATTATTTCTTAGTACTTTTAATTTCTATTTTTAGGTCTGTTCATTTTGTAAACACTTTGTACTTTGTAGTTGGTCCTTCAATTTGAATTTGGATTGTTTAAAGCAATGATCTCATTCCATCTTTAAGAGAAATTTTCTATTTATATAATAAATTTGTACAATTTTTTTACAATTAAAAAACTATTAAAACGAAAAAGACAAATAAAAAATTATATATATCATCAAATTTAGATATAATTTGTTTTTAATCCCTCAAATTTAAAAATAATTATTTTGTTTCCCTTAATTTGAAAACAATATACTTTTAGTCCTTATCAAAAAGACTAAAACGATCACAAAAAAATAACCTTGAAGACTAAAAATGTACTATTTTTCAATTAAGGGGATGAAAATATATTTTTTTTTAATTTGAGAAAAAAAAACTAGATCCAAATTTGAGAAATCAAAAATATACTTAAGCAACATATATATATATATATATATAACATAAAATTACAAGTTACGTTAAATTCACATTTAAACTTAATTCATTTAATTATAAAACATCGAAATAAATGGAACAAAATTTTAATATTTTCAAACTTTTTACATTTATTTTTTATTCTCAATATTTTATTTATATCGCATTATGTCATATTTTGCTATCTTTCTCTTTCATTTTTCCTTTTTTTTATTTTATCTTGCTTTTATTCACCCTTCATACTCTTTCATGGAGTGTGAAATAAAGATTATTGTTAAGGAAAATGTACGTATAAATTAGGCAAGGATTAAAATAATATTTTATAATATTTTTCTTCAAACGTTTGTGTCACACTTGCCTGTGAAATGAGATTAATTCTTTAGTTAGACTATAAAAAAAATTACTTTTTCTTCTTCTAAAAGTACTATCTTGTCTAACTCATACGTTGAAATTAATCATTTTGTTATTAATATCTTATGGTGTAGTTTTAAGTGGATACATTAGTTCTAGTAAAAAAAAAAAAAGTGGATACATTAGTTTTTGATTAATTAATGGTATGTTTGTTACTATAGAAAGTGCATTTCTGATTAAAGTTAAGAAGATTCAAAAGCATTTTTACTTTTAAAGTAACAATTTTTTTCTCATTTTATGCATTGGAATACGTAATTTTACATTGAAATTTATAAAAGTACTTTTATAACTTTAATCCAAACATAACCAAAGTAGATGAACTAAAGATGAAAGGATGAAAAAGGAAAATTTTATTTTTTCCTCATTGGTTTGGTTTTAGTGTAAAAGTAAAGCAGGGAAGCATCTTATATGGGACCCACGTGAAAAAGTATTTTGTCCATATTTGGACCAAAAAGGCAGGAGTGTAGTAATTTAGATGTATAAAGACCAACTTGTTTTTATTTTCTCACACTTACGGATATTTATGTTATTATATACAGACATACACACACACACATATATGTATGTATGTATGTATGTATGTATGTATGTATATATATATATATTTCTTTTCATTTTTTACATAATTAAATAAGAGGAAAGAACTATCAAGTGCGTTATTAACTGGCCCAAGGTTGTTCTAACTTAATCGTTGATCTAGAGGTTAAGTCTTGGGTATATAGGTGCATTAAATACTCGAAAAGAGAGTTTTATCGCTTATAATGGTCTTACTCAGTTCAAGCAAGATTGTCTTCAATAAAAAATATTTGTGGTCTATACTAAAAAAATGAGAAGAAAGAAATTTTTTTATCTTTATTTTCTTTTATTTGCTCTCATACCAGACAACATAAATAATCATCTCACTTTCTCTTCGTCTTCTTTCTTTCTATTTTCTTTTCTAAATTGAACATACCTAAAGTAAATAAGAGCTACTTTAATGCACCTAAAATTAAATTACAACAGGTGTAATTAGATGATAAAAAAATTGTACAGGAACTAGGTGATAAAACAAAAGCTTAGTTTTTATTATTATAAAATGACTTATTATTCATGTTACCCCATCTTCTCTTAATTAAGAAAAACATAAAATTTTCATATAAAACCAAACTAATTGATACAGGGATTAATATAGATTGAGTCCTAAAAAGGCCTAACTCAAACGAACTTGATCCAAAAATGGGTCCTAATACTCATTGAAATCAAGATTCATCTTGAATATGTTTTAAGTGCAATATAATGACTTCAAGGACACCTCCCTACACCTCAAATTGGACCCCTGCATGAAAAGTATAAAGACTTAGAAGTGTCTCATCCCGTCTTAAAAGGTGTCCTCACCTGAAGAATATAATAAGTCTCATTAATTATATCTTATTGACAATAAAGGACCTAAGACACTTTTTAATCTTTAGTCTTGCCTATAGGTCACAATCATCTAGAGAACTCCTAGTTCCCCAACCAGAAACTAGCCTATATGTTAGAATAGGTGAAAGGCAAAATCTATCTTATTTATGATGATGTAAAGTGTATATATACATGTTCAAGAGAGAGAATATGTACATAATAAACTAATTGATAATAACAACTTAGTAACTAACTAATCATGAAATGTAACTAATTGAAATATAAATGCCCTTCTAAGTTGAAGCATGAATGTCAACCATGTTTAACTTGGAAAGGAAGACATGAAAGGGGCAAGGTTGAACAACTTTGGTGTGAAAGTCAACTAGCTAAGCTAAGGAGAGCTTTGAGAAAAAGGTGACTGATCCCTACTTGGAGCTTATCACAAACCAAGTGGCAATCGATTTACATGAAATGTTGATGTTACCAGGTGCGTCCACTTTGCCACCTCTATAGATCCTAAAAGAAATTCTCAAAAAACATTTCTTGACCAAATTGGTCGCATCACTAGTTTTTTAGGTTGAACTAAGAATTTGGGTCACCAACTCTAACATAATGTGCTTTAGTGTTTTTTTTTATTTTTATGTATTGAACAAATTATTGAATTTTTTTTTCTAAGCTCACCAATATCTAATGGTGTCAGTAATCAGATAGAATGATTGTAAAAATAAAAAATCTTCCAAATTTTTACTTAACACAACTAAGTATTTAGGAAATTAAACTCAAAATTCCTATTTAAGTTAAGAATATATTAAACTGACACTTCCTGACATTTTTTCAGATTGTACATGACAACCTTCATTTTTTTATTCCTTACACTAACCCTTTAATTGTTTTAAAAACATTACACTAACACTTCTTATACATTATACTAACCTCTTTTAATTGTTTGAAAAATATTATATTGTGTACTTTTATAAGAAAGGTTATTATAACTGTTAAAAAAGCAAGAAGTAACAGTATAATTTACTGTTAAGTTAACAAATCTCCGCCAATTGATACATGCATTGGACAACAATATTATTTATTTATAATTATTTCTCAACATTTTAATATATCATTGCATTGCTTTTAAAACATGTATTTTCATTTATTGTCATTGACTACTTTAGAAGTTTCCACTAGCAATATATATATAAGTCCATGGATGGTAATTTACTTTCGTTGAGGTCAACTAGATTGAATATAGTTGATCTCAAAATTAATTGAAACTTTATACCAAAAGATGCGGAAGTAGTATTTGTCACGCATGTAATATTTACCTTAATGCTGTCAATTAATTTCTTTTGGAAATTATAACCGTTAATCGGATGAAAACATAGAGTGGCGTTGATGGCTATTATACTTTAAAATTAAAAAAACTGATTTTTTGTTAAAATTAAAATTAATGGGAAGAGAAAAAAAAAACAAAAACATTAGTTTATTTTAAATAGCCTCAAGAGCAGTGTTTTTAAAATTAGATCAGATCAGCTGATTAGATTAATTGAAGCTAAAAATTGATCACCAAACTAATCGACTAGTTTTGCAAAAAACCAAGATAAAACCCGTTGAACTGATTCAAAACCGGACAATCCGGCCAAAAATTGGTTTGCTTGGCATTTTTTATTTTTTTAAATTAAAAAATCCATATTATGACAATTAATATAATTCTAACCTAATATTATAATGATAAATAACTATATGAATTATATTTATTTAGTTTCTAATTATAACTGCTAAAAGATATTATTGCGTGTTATTGAACTTAAATGTTATAGCATAATTGATTTAGTTTCATGTTTAATAAGTAAAATTTAATTTTTATTATTATGAAGTTATGAATATCATGTTATTTTTTGTTTAATAGTGTTTATATTAATAACGAAAATATTGTTATTTAATTGTTATTAATTAGACCATTGAACCTTAAATTGCCTTCACCAATTCAATGACCCATCTGGTTTTAAGTTTAAAAATGTTGCTCAAGAATAACCAATCAATCAGTGATTGACTCAAGGGACACATGATTCTCCTAAGCAAAATTTTAGTCTGAGTATTGCGTGTAGAAAAAATCTCGATTGATTCTCCATATTGTGGATATTCTCTATTTGAACACACTACAAAATTTTGTTATTAATTAGTAAAAATATAACATATTATACTAACAAACAATTCTATTGATAAAAATATTATCAAATGTTAATGTAATGCATTTTATTGTTAGTGTAGAGTCTTAATATCTACTAACAGTTTAATTTTCACCTATATTAACATTATAAGAAAAATTACTTTTAGATATTGAAAATTCGGTCACTAAAATAAGGTATTCGATTGCTAAATTAATTAGTGACCAAATTAGAGAATGATTTCTCTTAAATAAATAAAAATTTTATAAAATTAATCTACACATAATTTCTTTTTTGAAATTCCATTTCGTATGTATTCAAAATTGTTGACATGTTAGGTGAATATAATACCAGTACGTTCCTCTTGACAACAACATCTATAGCTATATATTTGGTCTTGTTTCACAATTTTCTAGAAAGTTGATCAGACGCAGAAACATGCATGGCTCCCCACAGGATGGTTCAAACGCCAAATGAACAAGGCTGTCAACGATTCAGGAACGATAGAGAGTTATCAAGTCAAATTTTTAACCTAAAGCAACATCAATTTCATTGACAAAATGTTATCGTCCACCACAATGATCAACACCCAATATCAAGTTATCCATTTGACGCTTCACCTGTTTCTATCTCGTGGAAAAATTAATTATTACATGTTTATATAACTTATTTCATGTAAAATGTGATCATTTATTCAAAATTCAACCATGTATTTTAAATCAATAATGACTTTTTACACACCTAGAGGAGCGTGTGCACACTAGAGGGATGAGGAAAGTAGGAAGTAAATAAGAAAAAAATAAGCAATTATATATATGTAGTATATGTGTGTTTTGTTATATAGCAAGTGTCACATGGCACCACCTAATATGATCCTAAGTAGGGTCATATTGTTTTAAAAATCAGTCCTTGAGTTAATTCTCTTGGAACCAAGAATTATAGATGAAATAAAATCAGAAGTGAGGTAGAAAAAGAGAAAAATAGCGCAAAGATTTAAATAATGATATTAATGGTGCAAAATATAGTGAACAAGAGAATTAGAAATAACAAATAAAAATTGAAAACATGGAATAGATGAAAAATGAGAAAGAATGCGTCAAACTTAAAAGAGTGATAAGCCAAGTGAAAAAACACCATAAAGGTATAAAAACCTTTGATAAGATTTGAGAGGATTCTAATCCAAGAACCAAAAAAAGGAGCCAATGCTCAATTCACACTCTAACAAGAGCAATAGTTCAATATTATTCAACTTGTCAAATGATAGGAAGTACATCCCTATTTATAGAATTCCTAAGTAGAGCCACCTTTTAATAAGGTTGATGACTAACCCTAGTTCTAGCACTAAGTAGCATCCACAGCACAAGCTTTAACCTAGTGCAAAACAATCCAAGCCCAACAAGAAGGCAGCGTCTATATGAAGCATTGAGGCTAACCCTAGTTCCTTCTTTATGTGGCGCATAGGAAGTGTAAACAAATCGAGTTGAGCCGAAAACTTAAGGTTTAGGCTTGGCTTGTAAAAAAAAAAGTTGGTTGCTCAAGCTTGACTCATTTGTTTAAGTGAGCCTAACTTAAAACTTGAGCTTGACTTGTTTAAGAAATATAAGCCTTGAGCTTGGCTTGTTTAACCCATTTATAACTTAATTATCTTTGTTTTTATAAAAAAATTTCTTAAATTAATTTTTAACTTTATCAATTTTGTATTTAACAAACATTTTAATATTATATGATAATCTACAATTAGAAATATGTGCTCAACATGTGGTATGTGGAATCCAAACATTCTAGACTATTACATCTTCATAATTTAGTAAATAAAACATTCATAACTTATTGACTACTACAAAAAGAAACTTCAAAATTAATTTAATGCTATTAACAAATTTTTATATATTTCTATAATGAATATATGAATAACAAAGGATAGCAAAGTCCTCATCATCAATTTAATAATGAGTTATTCACGAGTCATTAATATTGAGTTTGTAAAGCTTGTGTTTGACTCATTTAAATAATCGAGTTAAATCTCAAGCTTGAGTTTGTTTATTTAATTAAATAAACAAGCTTAAATGAGCATTTAATAAGTTGAGCTCGAATAGTTCATAAATAACTTAGCTCATTTAAGTAGCGCATAACTTAAGCCTAAATAATAAGCCCAATTGCAATAAGCGACACAAAACATAAAAGGTCCAATTACACAAAATAACTAATTAACGTCTTGCCTCACATTGGGCTCCTCATCAACTTGGACTACTCTGACCAACTTAAGTGTTTATCCTTCTAGTTTAGCTTGTAGTGAGAATAAGTTGTTCACTTCTTGATCAAAGCGTCATTAGCCTTCTTAGCTTTTGATCTTGCCATGGGCCCCCCATGTCCTTGTAGTGTTTTTTCAAGCTTTGCTCCACTTAGGCCTTTTAGGTCTTCATCAGCACTCATTCATTTTTTTTCCATCGAAATGTAAATCATTTTTTATTTTTTAATTCATAAAATGCATAATTATGTTAATTAATGTAATTATGACTAATATATTTTTCATGATTTGAATATTCTAAATGATGATATAATTATATATTTTGATTCAAATTAATTAATAACACTAATAAATATTTTAATTCAAATTTATAGCATATTTTTGCAAGATTTATTCTGATTTTATAATACAAATATATAATTGGCAATTTAATATACATACATACAATATATGTATGTATACATAGATACATATATTACATATAAAGTTGGGTGAGTGTGTGAATACCTAATACCATATTATATATATGTTTATGTATAATATGATGTGTGTGGTTTGTGGTACTACATACAAATACATACATACATTATACGATGTAATATATATGTACACCACACAAAATAATATGTAAACCCACACAACAACCACACAAATTATATATGTGTGGTGTGTTGGTGCAATTATTTTTGATTACATTCAAAATTACAACACAAATATCTGAGCACGATGAGATATAAAAGATATCAATAATAGCATATTCAAATTAAAAAATCTAGCCGATAAAAAAAGTTATCTAATCAACTCAACTATAAATACCTATGTATACATTATTGTTTTTGATTTTGCTAGTTTCTTTCTAAAATGGTCAATTGCTAACATATATTTTTTTTTATTCTTTTTATTTAGTTCCAATAGAGAGATAATTACAAGCATGAAGAACAAATTCATCAATCTTTTTATTCTTTCTTTTAGGTAGGTTTTTGTCCTTTTCAATTATATTTGAATGTTTTATTACATATATTGTCTAATATTTAGTATTGAAAATTTATTTGCTAAAATTATTTTATAGTTTCTCCACTTCCAATTATTGAAATAACACAAAAAACTTAAATGAAAAATTTTATAGAAAAAGATACAAGAAATTCTACTATTATTATTAAAACAAGATTTAGTCTTTCTTTTAATTCTCTTTTATAATTTTCATTTATACATTTTTTTTATCAAAGGCATTTCTTTTTTTTATTTTTCTTCAATTTTTTTTTATTTCTTATCTGAATTGACTTTTTCTTCTGAAGTAAGCTTATATGTCTTTTTATTGTTTTTTAACATTTTTTCTCCAATATATGACATTTGAAGTTTATTTGTTAATTTCTTTTTTATAAATTATATATTTTGAGAAGACAGAAAAGGCTTCAAAAAGGAATTTAAAAAAAGAAAAAGAATTCTACTATACTAAAAAGCAATCTTACTCACTCAAGACCTGTTTGGGGTAATTTTTAGTTGGGAGTTTCAAAATTTAAAAACGGCAACTAGTTTTTAGTTTTTAAAAATTAATTTTATTTATTTTTTCTAATTTTTGGTTTCAAAATAAATTTACTTTGAAATTTCTAATCCTGTTAAAATTAGTTAAGGATATGTTTGTGTGGTGGCAGTAGTGGTGGTGGTGATAGCAATAGTGATAGTGGCGGCGACGGTGGTGGTGGTGGTAATGGCGGTGGTGATAGTGCAATGCTAATTATCATGGTGGCAACAACAATGTCGTTGGAGGGTTATGGTGGTGGTGGCAGATAAGAGTTATTGTCAAATGTAGTGATGTGTAGTTTTTTAAAAACTAAAAACCAAATTCATAAATCTTTTTTTCTTGATTTTGAAAATGAATATAAAAGCATTTTAAAATATAGTTAAAAACCATTTCAGCTCCATTTTAGTCAAACACTTTTGTTTTGAAAATTGCATTTAAAAACTAAAAACCGAAAACTCGCTACTACCCTTAACAGACCCTTAGTTTTTAGATCCCAAACCTAGGATTATCATTGTATTCATTTGCTTTTCTCTAAAAATAATTTATTTTTTATTATACAACATAAATGTTTTACTAATAACTATGCTAATATCACATGGCAAACATTAAATTCATTCATTTTCTTTTCTAAACTCTATTTTTATTTTTTAACAATTTTAATTTAAGTATTTCAATTAATATATGAAAATCAAATATCAACTTGAATTAGTTTAAAAATTATTAGATATGTTATTAATATTACTTAAATCAAATAAAAAAATTCAATCAAACTAAATCATACCTATAATATTACTAAACCATTCTATTATTAATTGTTGTTGTTGTTGTTATTACTATTATTATTACTATTATATTATTATTATTATTATTATTATTATTATAGACAAGACCTAGATGTACTTTTTAAATATTTTTGGTATTGTTCTTCAAATATGAATCATGTCACATATCAATACAATTTTTTAACCTAATTTTTTAATTATATTTCTTATTTTCTTTTTAAATTTTAACATTTTATAAATATCAATTCTATAAATGAATAATATTTTAACTTAAATTAAATCAAATTCTAATTAAAACGATTCATACCCAAAATATCTTAATTAAATTATAAAGTTTATACAAACAAAGTAATAAATTAAAAAATAAATAATTTGTATGTAAATAATCCAAATTTTTAAATTGATATTTATTATTTTTTAATATAATTCAAATTCAAATCTAAATACAAATTGTTCAAATAATACAAAAATTTAATAAATAACATTAATATTAAATTAAATTATGACTAAATCAATCAAATCTCTCTGTGCGTAGGGGTTTGTAGGATCCACTTACTCTAATGGTGGTTAATAAAACGTATTGTGTGTCACATCACTTCTTTTTCCTGTCGTCGTCACCGCCACCACCACTACCATTGTTGTTGTTGCCACCACCGTCGTCGTTGTTACCACCACCGTTGTTGTCGTCACCACTGCCACCATTACTGTCATCATCAACAATGGTGGTGGTGGCAGTGGCAGCAATGATAATGGTGGTCATGGCGGCAACGACAAGAAAGAAAAGTCAAACGACATAAGATATATCTTATCATTCATCATTAGATTTTAAGAGAATGAAGGGTGAGAATTAGGTGTAACTCTAAAAATTTACTTTTAGAGTAAGTGGATCCCTCCTTATATATATATATATATATATATATATATATATATATATATATATATATATATATGTTTCGGTCATAGATAACCCTTAGAGATTAGCCTAAAGATTGCTTATGATCGGTCCATTCAAGTGTGTGTTTTCCTTACTTTTCTTATTTGAGGAGAATTTAAACTCGATCTGGTTAGCAATTACTTAAATTATGGGATCTCTTGTTATCATGAATTTTATCTTCTTAATCGTCAAATCTTTAGATAATGGTTAGCATACTTGTTCATGGGTTGAGGTACCAAATGGCATTGGAAAATAGGTCTAATATCTAATGATAAGTCAGTTTAAGACCACGGATCTAAGACACATATAGTTCGACCTAAAACTAGGAGGGTATGTAGCCCTCCAGTCTCGAACCAAAAAGGCAAATAAGGCTTTAAAGATCGAAAAAGGAGAATGTAATCGACCTTTAACCCGGCCTAAAATCGATAGGGTACACAACCCTCTAGTCTCGAGCGAATGAGACTTGAAAGACTGAATTCATGTTAAGGTCGAGCTGCTACATTATACTTCAATAATAATTAGTCATCCATTTAATGAGCACTGTATCTTTGAATACAATTTTAGCCACACATCAACTTATGGCGATCGTTCGTCATTAACCTTTATATAGCCCTGAAACAATGTTTTAGTTTATTGGACATTTAGCTGAGGTCCAACCTTGGATACACTTCATGTGGATGAATGTCCTAAGATAGTCAAATTCACCTAGTCAAGGTTTAAACTTGGGTACATTTCTAGTGAATGTCCCAAGATAGCCAAATTCTAATAGTCGAGGTCTAAACTTGGGTACATTTCTGGTGAATGTTCCAAGATAGCCAAATTCACATAATTTAGGTCTAAAGTTGTGTACATTTTTGTCGTATGTCCCAGGATAACCGAATTCACATAACTAAGGTCTAAACTTAAGTGGGTGTGGATGGGTGGGTGTGTGCACAACTAATTTAGACACACACACACACACACATATAAAAGAAGATTTTTGTCATGTGACAATACTTTAGAGATTATTTTTCTACTAATATAAAAATATTTTTTAATTCATAAAATGTATAATTAAATTAATTATAACCATTGCTTATGTATTCAACTGATTAATCATTTTGATGATTTGAGTATTGTCACAATTTTAATCAATGATATCACACTTCATCTAAAAAATGTTAATTTATGCTCATGTATGTTTAACCCACCAAATAAATCAAGGATCAATCATCTCAAATACTCTAATGTAAAAAAATAAAGACAACCAAAGTATTTTGAGAACTCACATAAAAATGATGAAACAAAGTCATTAGCTGCCTTTACTACCACTTCATCGTCATCATGTAAATATGTATTAAGTAAAAACTCAACTAAGATTAATGCTAAGACAACTAATCTAGTGTCAACAAGAAAAACAAAAAAGATGAATGAAGAAACCATAAAAAAAGGGAAAACAAACTCCACCTAAATCACCTTCAGAACAACCATTATCTTCCTTACTAAAACAAAGCATACACAGTGAACCAATGAGATATGGATGGGAAGGCTTACGTTGGGAAGACTTCTAATGAGAAAGAGGAGAGGATTTTTGGTGACAAGGAGAGAGAGCAAAGGTTAGGCGAGAGAGAGAGAGGTGCAAATGAAAAATGAGAAACAATTTTGTGACTTTGGGATAAATTTAGCGACTGAATATTTTTTGTTGCTATTTTCATTGTTATTCACTAAAATTCTACATTGACTACTAATTTTGTCACTAAATAGGCATCATAAACCTTTTAATTACCACAATTTAGCGACCAACACTGAATTAATTACTAAATAGAAATTATTAGTGCATACTTTAGTGTCTAAAAACACATTTGATCGCTCAATGACATCTAAATGGTAATTGGAGTAATTTTTGATTGTAAGAATGATCGTTATATGGGAAACAAAAAACAAGGTTGAAAGACATTCAATTTAGTGAGTGATTATTAAGTGATCATATTGTTCGATTGCTAAATTGGTTTCTATATCAATACCATTAATCAAAATTTGATCGACTGCAAAGTCAATTACTATTAGCCACCAATAATCCAGTCTCTAATTTGGTCAGTAATGGTAAATTTTTTGTAGTAACAGAAACCTTTTGTTTCTTATTCTCTCCTTTACTCTTTTATATATCTTGGTGTTTCTAACATATTTAAGAAGGGGAGTTGATTTTGTGGCTAGAAAATTTGTTTTTGACAAAAGATATTTATCTATAAATTTCTATCTATCGTTGAACTATTCATAGGATGAAACATTGTCTTACCCTTGGTACAACTCTATTTTCTACCTTTTTTGTGCTTACTATTTTTTTTATTTTTGAAAGATTTTAATAAACACAATTCAACCCTCCATGAATTTTATTCTTGTCTTTACAAACAATTTAATTCATCAATTAATTGTAACAAATATATTATTTTCGAAGATAGGTTAGAATGTAGAATACATTTTTTTTTTTAGTTTTAGACCTTAATATATAAGAAAAGGAGTTGATTTTGTGATTGGAAAATTTTGTTTTTAATAGAAGGTTTTTATCTACAAAACTTTATTTATTGTTGAACTTTTCATAGGATGAAACATTGTTTACCCTTTGTTTAACTTTGTTTCTACCTTTTTTGTGCTTAACTATTTTTTATTTTAGAAAAATATTTTTTTAAAATATTTTAATAAACACAATTCAACCCTCCTTCATGTTTCTTATTCATGTCTTTACAAATACAATTTAATTCATCAATTAATTGCAACACATATATTAAGTTCCAAGTTAGGTTGGAACCTAGAATACATTTTTTAGTTTTAGACCTTAATCAAGTTTTATTGTTCCTTCCTTAATTGCAGTGACTAATTGTCCATCTGGTAGTCCAACAATACGTCCAATTACTTCCTGTAAATCACACAACTTTTTCAAATTACCTTTCATATATATGATTTGATGCTCTAATGTCAATGATCCATGAATAGTGTAATATTTGCCTACCATTCTTTCACTTGAATTTAAATTTTGACTTATTTGTTATCTCTATAAATTTTCACCACTGCTTGTTAATATCAATCAATTATATTTTGCATCTACAACAACATAACTGAAATATGAACTGTTTGTTCCTACAATTTGTGCAAAGATTGGCACACAGCATACACCTTGTCCAAGCCCTATATTATTATGTGTGTTATTTCCATTTGGCTTGTTCGCTTGTCTTGTTTTCACCTTGTAGTCAATCACCCCACCAATTAGGATAGTCGATCTGTTATATATAATTACTGTAGTCTACCCAATTTGATGCTATTTGAACATATCACTATTTTATTCTTTGTTTCACCATGTCCTTTCATCTTGACACTTGTTTGAACAGCCAATCCTATAACTTCCTTCCTTTCTTCCTTAGAATGTATTATAGTTTAGTTTGTTCCTCTTGCATTAATGTGGAATATACCCTACTCATGGATGGAAGAGGATATGTAGTGAACAAATTGGAATGGACTATTCTATAAAACACATTATCTAACCCCATCAAAAATTGATGAACCATTTTTTTTATCTTATCATTTTCCCAATTTTGTTGCAATTTCACACTTATAACATTTACAAGTGCAAATCAATATTTGTTCATAGTTAGCCAATTCATCTCATCAAGCCTTCATCTTTCCATAATACGCTACCATAGTCGAACCTCCTTGCTTATATTATGTAAGGTCATATTTTAGTTGTTAAATTTCGGATTCCATTGCAATTGAAAACCTTTCTTTGATGTCTTTTCATAAGTCCTTTGCTTTCTTCATATACAACATTGTCGAGTGCAAGCTAGGCTCAACTGTATTTAAAATCCATGATACCAATATGGATTGAATTGTCCATTAATCTTCCATTTTAGATGACTCTTCCTTTGTTTGCTTAATAATTCTCTCAATGAAGTCCCATTTTCTTCTTGGCCTCAAAGATGTTCGCGTAGTTTGAGCTTATTCCTTATAGTTCTCACCTCATAGTTGCACTTGTGTGATCACATTTCTAGGGTTGGCACTAGAATTCAAGTCATAGGACAATGGGTTTCTCTTGTCAACATTAGATTATGGTTGCTTTCCATAGCAATTACTAGGTTTGTTTAAATATATGAAATTATATGACTCAAATACCATGTAAAAACAAGGCTTTTATTAATCTTGTATTTTACTATTTAAGACCATTAATTATATACATGAGCAAGTATCGAAGGTTTCCTACTGTTTCTCTCAACTCTATAACTAACAATACTAATCAACAATCAAATACTCATATCCTTATCAATCATAAAATCATGGAAATTACCTTATAAATATCTACGTTTCTTTTAATGACTAACTCTAATTGTTTCATGTAGGAACCTAAATTCATCATTAGTTCATTTGCTTGCAACCTATAAAGGGTGGCACGAGTGGCTAGTAGCTTGGACCCTTTAAGCATATGATAGGGATTTGGTCCCTGATTATGTGAATAGAGAAATATATATGGGTAGAGGAGTTATCCCATGATTGCCAGTTGTGGGGATACCCTGGTCACCCTGGATCTTATTTTCTTCTCACACATACATTAGATTACTCACCAGGAATCATTTAAGAATGTGACATTAAATGTATTTTAAAAAAGCTACTAATACATCCTTTAATTCCCATTCATGTATAATATAAATGGTTTTATTAAATTGAATAATAACAAAACAATAATTAAGCTCCATAAGGCTTCAAAAAAGAAATTAAATAATAAATAAATTAAAAAAATTAGGAAGTCTTGATTAAAGTTTGAAATGCTTTTTTAGGTGGATAATTGTTTTATTTAGAATAGTTACTTGTGAGCTTGCTTACCAATTTATCAGTGAGTTTGTTTTTTGTTAGAATAGTTACTTATGAGCTTGCTTACCAATTTATTAGTCCTAAAGCACTTTATGTTGCAAAGGTGAGGGTATATGAGCAATTAATTGCATTTACCCTATGAATTTAAATTTCAAGTACAAAGGGCTTGTAAAATTATTTTATTTTATCTGCATATGTTATACATGAACAAAGCCTTAGTTTATCATTCGAGATTCGTGGTAGATATTATTGCAGTCAAGTCAAGTACTTGAAGACCAATGAGAAATGGTGTTGAACTTTCATCAAATATAAGATATGAGAATCAACAAATAATTATTATACGAGTAAAGAAAAAGTTTCTTCTTAAATGGGATAGGGTCATACTTGTTCAATGAAAAAAGTGTGACACTTAAAATGCTACCGAAATTTTGTAATTCAATGTGATGCTAAAATTTTAATGTTTAAATATATCAACATTTTTAAAGTGCAAAAGATGGATTGTTATCCTTCGAATCTTTTTGTTCTCATTAATTAGTCCTCCACTATCTTTTAATAAGTACATAACTTTTATGCTTCTTAGATGCATAAGTTTATCATGTGGCATCAATTGTCAATAACCTACACTTAAGGAATTTAACAAAGGGTCCTTTAACATATGATGTCAAAGAGTGGTATACATACTTCATCAATGGGTACAAATTTTGTACCCAATCACGGACAGAGGGTGAAAAAAAAACAGTGGGGTTTACATAAAAGATGATTTTTATGACATCATCTAACACATATATGAATTATTGTACCATATTTTAAATTATGAAAAAATAGTGCTATTTTATTGTAACTAGTTTGATCCATCAATTAGAGGCACAAGATTGAATCCAAAATATAATATTTTAAACATCCATATAGGGTAGCAGTTATCAAATGTTTGATCCATTCATCATGGCACATAATGTGAGACCAGTGTATTATGTCCTTTATCCAACAACATGAACAGACAAACAAGGTTGGTGTGTTGCAATTAAGACAAAACCAAGGTGTAGCATGGAAGCAAATGATGCAAAGGAAGAGGTGTCTATTCAAGTGGATTAGGAAAAGGTGTATTATCAAGTGGATGAAATGTCACATGTAATTGAATCCATTGAACTTGAACCTATTTGTGGTTTACGTGACGCGCAAGTTGAGGGTGAAGAAGTAGATATCGCCAATTTGTCATCAAACTTATGGATGAAGATGACGAAGCGAATGAACAAAAAAAAAATTAAGAGATGGAGGGTGAAGATAAAGATGATAAATATGTATCAAGTTCAAAATAGAACCTAAGTCATTTGTTTGGTAAGTTATATTTGATGAATTTAATTTCTCATTTTTGTTTTTTGGATTTATACATATAATTAATTTAATGTTAATTTTTTGCTTTATATTTGACTTGTTTTTTAGAATAATATTTTAAATAATATTGGTAAATAAGTAACATAGTTGAAATTAATTAGAATAATTAATTATTATACTAAAAAAATAAAAAATATTCTTTTTTAAAAAATAAGTATGTTTTCCAATAGAAAGCTTTAATTACCAACGACTTTTCATCGAAAAACCCATAGCTTATTACCTACTGCCTGGTCGAGGGGGGTAATTAGTGATAACTTACAGGTGTCAATAACTAGAACATATATTGACGATTTAGTAGTCAACAATTACCAATGATTTAACTGTCAATAGTTACCAACTGTAAAGCAATAGGTAATTACCAACGACTTTTACCTTTGTCTGTAAGCGACGCCCTTATTTTTTATTAATGTGTGTCCATCAATGCACTATCAAAAAAATGTTTTACACACGATATTATTGTTATGCTAACGATTTTTTGTTGTAGGTAATAGCCCTTTTTTTGTAGTACTAGTTGTTAAATTAAATTAATTTAAAATTAAAATTAAGAAATATTTTTGAAAAGAATAAAAAAATAAAACTAAATACTCAATATATAAAATTAGGATAAGACATGTGATTTAATAAGAGTAAAAATAATTCCTAAAAACGTTCTCATTTAAGAACAATTCCTAAAACGCTTTTATTAAAAAATAACTCTTAAAAACACCCTCATTACAAAAAATGATTCAAATTTATAATATAAGAATAGATTCCAATTTAAATATAAAAATTGTACCTTAAAATTTCTAAATATAGCTCTATTAATTTGATAGTGTAAAAATTTTTTAAATTTTGAATAAATTATAATTAAATTATTCCAAAAGGCTAACTGACGTCACAATTGCCGCCCCAACCGTACGATCTTCCTTCGGAATACCTGCTTGTGAGATGAATGATGCAATGAAATTATTGCATGATCTTGTAATATGCTTATAGTTATGAATTTGGCTAAATTGCATTTTTAGTTTCTTTATAATTTTTAATCTGTGATGTTGGTTTTTTTATTTTTATTTTTGTAATTTTAGTTCTTCAATTTTTAAAAATTTATAATTTTGGTTTTCTTATTTTTAATTTCGTAATTTTAGTCCCTAATTTTTAAAATTTACTATTTTGGTCCAACAGTTAAATGTTCATTTATTGACAGTTAATGTTTTAACGTTAATTATGATGTGACATTAGACTGAATACGTGACAGATAATATTTAACAGACTAATATCACATTATAGTTAACGTTGAGATCATTAACGCTCTATGAATGGACATTTAATGGTTAGACTAAAATTGCAAATTTTTAAAAATTGGGAGACTAAAATTGCAAATTTTTAAAAATTGGAGAATTAAAATTGTGGAATTAAAAATAGGGAGATCAAAATTACTGATTTTTAAAAGTTGGGGGACTAAAATCACGGAATTAAAAATATGAGGATCAAAATCATGGATTGAAAATTATAAGAAGACCAAGAGTGTAATTTAACCTATGTATTTTTTATGTATAATGACAACAACAAAATTAAAACATAGGATATTGTGTATGTTATCTCAACCTCCAACTAGGCAACCTAGTGGGTTCGCTTATAGTTATGTTTTATATATATTATGATACCTTGGCCTTAAGTACGAGATTCACTGTTGCGGCTATTGCCCCAACGGTTCGGATTTTGTGAAGGATGATGTGTGGAACTAGAAAGGAAAATTCTAATTGTACAGAAAAAAGTAGGGAAAAAAAAGATATAATAAATGATATAATAAAAATTGAAAAAAAAAAGATGAAAAAGAAATTAAATATATAAATATAACAACTCGATTAAAAAAGAAGGGAAAAAAATGAGGAATGCGCCAAGCAACATCTGAATTTTCAAAAGTCACTGTACGGACATAGAAAATGACAACGATGTAAGCGCGTGGAGTGGAAATTTCCTGGCAAACCAAATGTATACCTATGAATATTATTTTTTTTCTTCATTTCACTCGGATTGTCATTTGTCTTTCTTGCACCTTTGCCTAACTTTCTCAGTCATTGATTCTCCAAAACCGCTAGTAGCATTTGATCTATATATATACATCACAAGGGAGTGCATGAGAATTGGACTAAGCAAATAAGGAAGAAAAATTTGTCGTTGCTGGTACGTCAGATAAGTGAGAGAGAATAGAAGCGTATCAAGAGATCAAAGATGGAAAATATGCCACCGGGTTATCGTTTCTACCCTACAGAAGAGGAGCTGATTTCGTTCTATCTGCACAATAGGCTTGAAGGAGAAAAGGAGGACATGAATCGAGTTATACCAGTCGTTGATATATACGACTACAACCCATCCCAACTCCCACGTAAAAATCTTATACTCCCCTCACATCTCTTTCTCTTTCACTTCTCTGATTCTTTTCCCTTTCAATCAAAATGGAGCTAGACTTGAAAGCTACATGGTTCAAGTATTTTATTTCATATGGAAAATAAACACATTCTATTTATATATATATACTCACGCTTAGTTATAATAAGATATAATTTAATGTTACTTTTCTTTCAATTTTTTTATGACCAAAACTTAAATATAATACCGTAAATGTTTTTGATATTATTCTCTGATAAGTATCGAAGAAACGATAGTCCTTTTGGCATCATGAGATTCTCAATATTCTACAATAGAAGATAGAAATATACTTTAGTTTTGCTTAATTGGCAAGTATATTTGATATTAAACTTGATTCACTGAAACAAGACGCAAGTCAATTAAGAATGACAATAGGAAACAAACTGATAATTAAGGTTTTGAGTTCCCTTCATTAATCATTATTTTCACCGTACGTACATAGTTGCCATTTACCTCTCAATATTTTGTGATGTGATATATATATATTTCGTACTTACCTTGTAATTCTGTCGAATAATGTTTTCTTTGTACATTCCGGGTCAAATCTGTATACGTTGCTCGTAAAATATTAATATTTGTATTTTGGTATTGGTTTGCAGAAATTTCAGGAGAGGCGAGTCTGAGGGACACGGAGCAATGGTTCTTTTTCGTTCCGAGGCAAGAGAGTGAAGCTCGAGGAGGAAGACCAAAGCGTCTCACAACTACTGGGTACTGGAAGGCTACAGGCTCTCCTAATCATGTTTATTCTTCTGATAATCGCATCATCGGCATTAAAAGGACTATGGTTTTCTATAGTGGAAGAGCTCCAAACGGAACCAAAACCGATTGGAAGATGAATGAGTATACGGCCATCAAAGGTGAACCATCCTCTTCAAATAAGGCAGTTCCTACGGTACGTATATACAAGTCTAAGAATTAGGGCTAGCTAGATTATAATTGGTTGGCTTTTTAATTTCTTCTGTTGTTAAATCTTGAAGGTTTATCTATCGTCTCTATTGTCTTCTTCCTTCTCAATCAGAAATTGAGCACCCCTCATGAACCCAAAAAAAACAAAAGAAAATAAACGAAATCGAGCATCCTTATTTCTTACGAATGCAGTGACACAGGCAGGTATTTCACTGAATTTTTTCAAGTAATAAAATAATGAAACGCAAAATAAACGGTGCTCGTGATATTTCGAAAGTATTTCGTACGAAACTAATTCGTACATTAAAAAATTTGATCATAGTTCGTGTATTGTTCTAGCTGGATAATTAACTAACAATTAATCAACCATTCCGTCAGATCAATTTGGTTTGAAACCGTGTATAGCATGAAATTTCATGGATACAGTGTGAGTAACGTGACAGTGCAGTTTTATATTATATATAGATCATAGTTGCACTTCTTAAATAATATATATAACGTATTATTAATTAATTGCAGTTAAGGAAGGAATTCAGCTTATGCCGAGTGTACAAGAAATCAAAGTGCTTACGGGCATTTGATAGACGACCACCGCCAAGGAGGAACTATTCCGGGGCTCAAAATGCTGAAGAGCAACAAGGGGGTTCAACATCTTACGATTATCACCATAACCCTCGTCAAATGGTGGAGAGAAGTGCAACAAGTTCACCTGAGAGTTCATCCTCCGGAGACCATGACCAACACCCCCACGGTGAGGAAGCTACCCAAATGGAAGTTGACAACAACCCTTTTTTGGATTGGGAGAAAGTGGATTTGTTCCTGGGATCGGAACCGTGAGCAGATCTAAGATACGTGCAATCAATATATACCTTGCTGCTACAACAACTTCACTCAGCTTCACTCACCGAATTAGCAGGAAGGCTTAATGTTAATTACGTATGTCGCAGAACCACGACTACTTTAATTTGTTTCTTGCTATTATTGAGTGGTGAATAATCTAGCTGATTTGTAAACATGGGTAGTGACTAATTTGTCTGATATATCACCAACTCTTCATCTGTTGCAATCTAAGATTGAGCAAATTACACGATGCTTTTTGTAGTTTCTTGAGATTGTATGTCTTTTTAACCTTAATGTAAGGGTTAAAAGGGTAAAGATATCATGTACAATTTTAAAAAATTACAAGAATATTAGTGTAGTTTGTTCTCTAAAATTATCTTTTTACTAGTTATTTGAGTCTCGGTTAATCTGGACATAAACTGAACTATTTAAATACATGATTTTTATAACGTATGAGATTCAGACATAAGATCTTAGTTATTAAGAAGTGAGACTAAAATTAAAATAACGTTTGATATTCTGAGTTTAGATTTCGAAAACTGATATTGCCATTTTTTATATCCTTTCTAGGATGAGAATCAGATGAGATTGAATTTATAAATGTAAATAACGCATGTATTTGGTTTTAATCAATTTCAGAAGAAAAAAATGCTTTTATTTTAAAAATTCTTTGATTTTGTTTGTAAGGTTTTTCATCTGTTCGTCATAAATGGACCAAAAGAAAACACATAAGCGGTAGTTTAATTTGTCAATTAAGCCTCAAAATCTCAAAAAATTTAAGTCTGATAATGATTTAATTATGTTGAAGAATATATATGTATATATATATATATATATATATATATATATTGGTGTGAAGGAGAGCCAAGCCCAAAGACTACAAAAGAACCTTGCGGGGCATGGCATCCTTAAGGAATAAAGCACTACCTATAAGTGGCCTATCTAAAACATGCTAACCAAAATCAGGACTATGAGCTACAAAAGCTGAAAAATTAGCTACAGCATTAGCCTCCCTGAACACATGAGATATCTTAACCTCCCAATCTTTGTTGATCCAGTCGCGTATGGTGTTAACCATAGTCCTGAAGGGACGACAATCATTGACGCCTTTTGTGATGAACTGAACTGCAAGCTCAAAGTCACACTCAATCCAAATACGCCTAAATCCCGCACCCCAAGCAACCTCCAAAGCAGATAGAACTTCCCACAACTCTACCATGAGGACATTGAAGGATAATTTTAAATTCTTCTAAAATATTCTTTTATTTACTAATTATTGAAGTAAATATTGAATATTTTTTATATTTTCAAGATATTAAACATTTACCTTTTTATTTAAAACTTATTTTATAAAAGTGTAAAGAGGATTAATACAAAGATCCTGTACATAGATGTAATATCACTTAGATTGAAATTTAATACAAACTAATTAAGAAAACAATACAGCAATTTAGTACAAAAGGGCCAAGAATGAAATTGTACAAATGACATGGTCTACTTAATTACTTTGCATTTTTTAAATAAATAAAATTTAAATCAAAATAAAAAATTACGATAATAGACGCTGATGATTCATAAGTCATTTTGTACCAAAATTATTAGTAAAGTTTAGCATTTCCCTTTAAGAATATATATATACCATAATTTGGTTTGGGAAAGAAAGGAAAATGAAAGAAAATGACTAGAAAGTGAGATGATTTTAGAAACTTTTCTTTCTTCTTTTTTGGTTATGTAGAAAAGAAAAGAAAAAAAATATGTGTATAAAATGATATAAATATCTCCAATAAAAAAAAAATACATAACATAAGAGTATTTGAGTCTTTTTATTATTTAAATCAGCTTTCCTTTCCCTTCCTTTTCAAATTTGGGAGGATTGTTAAAGTGTGTCTCTTGCTTTTTTGTTTCTTCATTCTCTTCTTGAAGTGTTTCAAACAAAGCAAGGAATAAATAATTGGAATTTTTCATCCTTTTCCTTGTCATTCTTCCCTTTTTCTTTATACCAAACAAACGGGTAAGATTCCACGCAACAACTAGCAATGTTTATTGCATTCCGAAATATAATTCTGATGTAATGTTTCCAATTCGTACATAAGGGTTGTATTATTTTCGTGAGAATTAGTTAAGGAATTATTTACATGTCTTAAGTGTGCAACAATTGGGTTTTAATTTTAATTTACTGTTTCTGTAAAAAAATATTAAAAAATTACGTTTCTGTAAAATCTTATTATTTATTATATATTATCAAATCAATAGAAAAAGCTTGACTCTTAAAAGTTAAAATAACTATTTCTCTGTCTTAAATTCTTAATTAGTTTAAGAAAATGCAAGTATCTTAAGAAAATTATTAATTACACTAATTATGACAGTATAACAAAATAGTCTTCTTTAACCAAAATATCCATATTAAAAGAGTTAGAGAATAACTGTGAGACACCAATAAATAAATGTATTACTGGAAAAGTAATACTTTGTTGATTTTATAAGGTGATAAATAATTTTGCTAGCTATCTTAACGATTGAAAACAAATTAAAACCCTTGAAGTGATATATAATTTGAAATGAAGAAAGTATCTAATAAATTTTTATTTTTTATGATTTCATACAGAATATAATATACCTATGTTAAATTTAATGATTCGTGCAACCTAGTTATAAAGGAAAGGAATCACTTATAAATTGTAATTAGCAGCGTTTTGATTGTTATTAGAGATAGTATTTTTCTAGTGTAATTGTAATTCTTCACTTGATTTCTCCTATGATGTCAAATTCTTCAATTAGACTACCAAGTTGTCAAGTCTATGATGGTTGAACCAACCAGACTGGCTTAGTTTTAACAGTTACGATTGCAAGTTAATTTTTCTATTTTTAATTTTTCAAACATATTATTTTTACACACGAAAATTATGTTGTGATTTCACTCTAACAACGTTACTTTTGAAACCAAGAAATTATTATAATTTTTTCTTTTCATTTTTTCTCATTTTGTTAAATATACATAACATTTATAATACTTTTTAAAGCATCTTACATCAATCATTTAAATTTTTTCGTGACATATTTTATAGTTATTTTCAGTTTAAAAAAAATGCATTACCATTGGCAATCCATAACCGGAGGATGGAAAAAGAAAAAAAAAAGGATAATAATTAGAGACGAAGGAAAGGGATTTGACATAGGCACACACAGACCCCAAGCCTCAACTCCTTCCACTAGCAGTCTTTCAATTTTTTTTCTAAAAGATATTTGAAAATATGTATTTTATCGAAGCTAATTGATTGACCTCCTTAGAAAACGTCATTAGTGGTCCTTGGTGCACCTCAAAACCCTAAATCCTAACTCCACTTGACAACAATTCACGTTGAACCCTTCCCCCACAAACAGAATTGAGCACCTTAAGGACCACCAGACTTTAAATGCAGTGGGGACTCCATGGATGACACTTGTGGATGATGACAATCACTAATATCAACAGCACTGCTAATGTTAAGGATCAACAGATCAGCATACAACCTTTGTCTAGCCGAAATAGTAGGCTACAATTAGGGTGTATGGAACTGTCAAAATAATTGTGGGCCACACTATTAACCAATGCAATGCAATAATAACACAACAACACATTGAATTTTGAAGTTTTTAGAGCTAGCTATCGTCACAAATTATGTTTTGTTTTAGTATGTACGTACGTCATTTAGAATCTTTGAGATTATCTATTTAATAAATTCTGCCGTTATTCTAGTTGTATAGAACGTAATTAATAGTGTCATATTGATCACTTGCAGATTTCCGAAACTACCACGCAGTCTACGAAAAACAGCAACCAAGATTTTTGAGGTGATTATTGGAAAAAATATAAATGTACAGTTATAGATTTCATTTATCTAACACGGACTCATTTGTCATAGCCATAAATATTCTTATTTTTTGGATAGGACAAAACTCGAGGGACATCATAGAACATGACATCCATACATTAACGCGTTACATTTGATGATAGATACAGGACAATAAAGAGATAGAGTTGCAAGGAAAGAGTACTGGATCCTATTTAAAAGCATTCGCTTTTAAAGAATTTCTGAGTAGTTACTACACTAGCATCTCAGTACTATCTCTGAAGAAAGTGTTGACTAAAAGACTTAGTTGACTTTCCCGACCACAGTCCCATCCCTATCATTATCAATTAGGAGGATGATTCATGTTGGAGAATGAACTGTCGTCACATTACTTGTTGAAGTAACGCGTAAAGCAAATATAAAATTTGATAATTAAGTCTAAATTGTCTTAGCTGTTGATTTCACTCTCGAACGACAATTTACATTTGCAAATGCATCAGCTCACTCTCAGATTTTCTTGTCTTGGATTGGATATGGCTGTTCGTAATTTCAACAATCGTGGTGGTAAACCTTGAACATATTATTGCACTTTGTCGTGATTAAAATGTTTAGGATTATAAACACTTTCTAGCTAAATATAATGCAGCTAGCACCCCTGATTTTAATTGATAACAATTAAATTTTTCCTTGGTAAAGAATAACATGAGAAAAACATTAATCATAATTAAGATGATTTAGTATTCATCTTGTGTTCTTATAAAATTGCAGAGAAATGAAACGCTTGATAAATATTTTTGTAGACCTATATTTTATCTATAAACTTACAAAATGAAATAAGAAAATAATTAAGTGTAGCTATTATATTTTTTTTTAAAAGTGAAAATATTATGTTTTTTAAAAAACATGCTTCTTAAAAGACTCCATAAACTGAAAATTCGGAGCTCAAATCACGTCATATTGATTTTAGTTTAATTTTTTATGTACGGTCTGTGTAAAAATTTTACATTATTAACTAAATTATTAATATGACTTTTAAAGTAGTTATAATAAAAGTCAACACAATTAACATAAATGACGGTTTATAATTGAATGATAATGTAAAACTCTTTACATTATCAGTGTATACATTATTTACTTCATTAATTTTGTGGTTGATAGAGCTATTTTTATTTTTTATTTTTTAATTCTATATACTATACGTTATAAATCAGTATATAAAATATTGACTGAGTTTAGATATTTAACAATGAGTGAAAGAGGAAAATAGTGAAATAAAATAAAAATATTATTTCATCATTTAAATATTAGTTTAATAGAATTATTATTACTTTAATTTAAACTATATATAATTTTGATTTATCATTTTTTTAAATTAATTAAGTCTTTCTATTTTTAAAATTAAATACATTTGACTAATTATAGTTAATTTTTCTTTTGTTTAAAATCTTTAACTTTTCATTTTCATGTTTTTTGTCGTTTTAATTATAACATTATATTTTTAGGATGAAATAAGAAGAAAAAACAAATCTGACTCTATCTCATACGCAAGTTAAAAGAGAAAAAATATATATTAAATGAAATGAAAGTTTCCATTGTATTTTATTTAAAAAATAAATAAATTACTGAATCTAATAATTTCATTTTATTACACTTCAATTTTTAATCAAGGGTTAATTATATTTTTGGTCCCTCATTTTTTGTCACTTTTCATTTTTAGTCCCTCAAAAATATTTTGACCGATCATAGTTCTTCATAAATTTTCCGTCTGTGTTTTTAGTCCCTGTCGTTAACTTGAACCGTTAAGTGATGACGTGGCTCCACATGGGCTGTCACGTAGCTTGTCACGTGGACTACTAGGCTGACGTGGCAGCCACGTGGTAATTTTTTTTAAAAAAATTGATAAAAAATGTAAATTATGAAAATGGTCTCTCATTTTACACGATTTACGTTTTTAGTCCCCCAAAAAATAGTTTGACCAATTTTAGTCTCTCAAAATTTTGTCATTCATGTTTTTAGTCCCTCCCGTTAACTTACACAATTAAACTTTAATAATTAATCAATTAATTATTATTTACACTCATACAAGTTTTTTCCTCAAATTTTATTTTAACCAATAATTTATTAATTAATTATAGCTCAAAAGCTTATCACAACACTTCTCTTACCTCTTCATCGCTAAGTTTTGATAATTCAAGGAATTCGTAATCTTTTATGAAAAGACTAGCAATCTAACCTCTTTGATTATCCTTTACAAGTAATCTTTTTTTTTTTCTTTTTTTGCATTTTTGTTGTGAAATAATGTGTAAAATAATAATATGTGAAAATAATAATTGATTAATTATTAAAGTTTAATTGTGTAAGTTAACCGAGGAGGGGGGGACTAAAAACATGAATGACAAAATTTTGAAGAACTAAAACCGGTCAAACTATTTTTTGGGGGACTAAAAACGTAAATCGTGTAAAATGAGGGTCCATTTTCATAATTTACATTTTTTATAAATTTTTTTTTAAATTGCCACATAGCTGCCACGTCAGCCTAGTAGTCCACGTGGCAAGCCACGTGGTAGCCCATGTGGAGCCACGTTATCACTTAACGGTTCAAGTTAACGGCATGGACTAAAAATACAAATGAAAAATTTATAAGGGACTATAACCGGTCAAAATATTTTTGAGGGACTAAAATCGAAAATCAACAAAAATGAGGCACCAAAAACATAATTAACCCTTTAATCAATCTAAAAATAAGTTAATAAAATTAGTAATATAACTCTCAAAATCATAATATAATAAGAGTAATGTTATATTCTCCTAATAATTATTTTACAAATCCCTTTTATTATTTGATAAAGAAAGTATTAAATAAGAAAGTAAAATATGTAATATCTTAAAAATATAAAACACATTTAATACTTACCATAATAAGAAATTATAGAAAGATTTAAAATTGTCAATATATTAACAAATACCACATAGTTGTCGCTTGGTGAGTATATCGAGAATAACTTATGTTCAATTAGTAGTTCGTTAATTAGTACTAAGAATTAAATTAAAAAAGTTCAAGTAGATTGAAGATTAACTCGAAATTGAATCATATGCATGACTAGAGTTATTCAGTTCACTTGCAGCTTTTGGAAACTACGAGGAAAACTACTCAAGTGCAACATTACAAGCCAAGTGTAGCTGGTATCATATGGTTGATTAATTTTTGGAAAGAATAATTATAATTATTTATTATTTTTTTCTTTTATATATTTTTTATTTCTTTCTTTATTTTTCAATACATGATTTATTATATTTATTATTTTGTCTTTTTACTTTTTTTTTTTATAACATGTCTTTTTACTTTCTTTCTTATTTTTTTTATTTAATACATCTGTAGGTCTCTAAACTTTTTATAAATTTTTAATTAGGTTCTTAAATTAAAAAAATTTGTAATTAAATCCTCGATCTTTTAAATTTTTATAATTAGGTCCTTAAAATTAGTTTATAGCGGCTTAAAATCTCAAAAAAATTACAATTTGTGACAGTTTTATTAATTTTAAGAACCCAACAATTACACAAATTTTAAAAATAAAAAATTTAATTACAAATTTTTTTAATTTAAAGATCTAATTAAAAATTTCTAAAAAATTCAAAAACCTACGGATATATTAAACTTATTCTTTTTTTCATCCCAATCCACGCTATTTACAATGAAGTGCACGAAATATCACTACAATGACTACACACATTGGAAAATATAGCGAAAATGCAGAGTAATTTAAAACTCGATTACTGAATGGCAGGACTTGAAGAATTGATAGTTGGAATTGGACTTGCTGGCTTGCTGCACCAAACCTCGGGGAAGTAAAATATGCTACACTTGCGAGTGTATTAAGTATTAACGCGTTGAAATCATCATCTTGGACTCAATAAGAACAAAAGATAGAAACCCGCAAACCAATCAGTCAGTCATAAGCTATTCATTGCTAAGTTAATGAGATTCTCTTTCTCTCTCTCTCTCTCTCTCCTAATTTAATTAAGAAATTTCCAAGTAATTGCATATACGACTTGAGTATGCAAGCTGTGTTGATTGTTGACAGCACTACACCATTTTATAAGTCGATCGCCACTAGTTAAATGGAAATAAATAATAGAGTTTAAAAATGATTATATATTACTACTTCCGATCCTTTATATAAGCAATAAATAAAAATGTTTTTTTAACCTTAATTATAAGCAATATAGGATGTATTAATTCATTTAATTGTTATCTTCTTTCTATACCCTTAATTTATTGTAAACTCTATTAATCAAATATTCTCATTCTCCATGCAAGTGGATGTATTCATTGGCATATTAACAATATAAATTATACTCATTGATTGAAAAAATTATTTCTTAAATTATAAGTAGTATCATTAAATATAACAATTATTAATTGAAATTATTTCTTAAAATTTAAATTTATGATGATATTATTAATTGAAATTAACCAACTTAACTATTTTTATTGGTTTTGATGAATTAATTATTTGTTGCTTATATAAAGAACCAGAGGTAATATTATTGTAAAAAAATTTATATTGTCAATTAATCAGAAATCACCGTTGTTATAACGTTTAAGATAATTATTGTAAAAATTAATAAACTTATTATATGTGATGGTTTGTAATTGAATGAAAGTGTAAAATTGTTTTACACTATCAATACATAACCTATTTTATCTAAAAAATATTGATTATAATTATATCTTATAAATTTTACTCTCTCTATTCTAAAATTATTAATTTTTAATATTATTACATACAAATTAAAGAGCATTTAATATGTGAAAAATACTAATATATTTAGTTTAAAATGCTCTTATTTAATATAAGATGTAAAAATAATTTGTTATTTATTGAAATACATTTTAAATATAGATTGTAAGTACAGTATTTTTCATAAAAACAAAATCTAATTATTTTAAATAAGAGTGTGCGTGAAAAAAAATAATAGAAATAGAAATTTATAAAATATCAATAATTTTAAAATAAAAAAGTATTAAAACATTAACAGTTTTGAATCGGATAAACTAGTTGTTTCAGAATTCATTTTCATTATAATTATAGTTGCTCGGTTATTATTTTAAAATTTTGTATATTGAGAATCAATAAAGAAATTAGTGATTTGGACAAAGAAGACTTCTACAAACAAGTCAATTATAGCACTCATTCATATTTAATTAACCAATCCGACATCATGTAAAAAGAGTTTTACATTGGTCAACAATAATGATTTTTAATTTAAAGACAAAATTTAAAAATACTCTTACCATCAAGTCAATATAAATTAAAAAGAAAATAATAGTATGTAGGAAAATTTTGAGATGGCTGAGAAAGAAATGTTTTGGGTTAATAGTTAAGTCAAATTAAATTTCAAATTAAAATTAAGAAGTATATTTGAAAGAAATAAAAATTAAATTAAATTCTTAATATTTAGAATTATGATAAGACATGTGACTCAATAAAAATAAGAACAACTTCTAAAATCACTCTTGTTCAAAGTTAATTCCTAAAAATACTATTATTCAAAAGTGATGATTCAAATCTTTTATATATTATAAAAAAGGCTTTATGACATGGAAAGATGTCATGTGGCAACACGATGTTCATTTTTTTCCTGCTTAAATTTCACATTTTTTTTTATTCTTATAAATACATTATTATATTTAATTATAGTAATTAAGATGTTTATAATAAGTATATATTCAACTTAAATTCATCAGATAAATAAACAAATCTTAAATTAATTTTGATTTTATATAACAAGAAAACCAATTTTTCAAATTTTATTGAAAGTTATTTATAATCACGGTAATTATGATAATTATGGTAACATTTTTGGTTATGGTAATTAAAGAATTTATAATATATAGTAAAATTATTTTCAATTTATTGGTTGATTACACTCAATACAATTATTAAATTATGATTTTTTTTATTGCAAATAGAAAGCAAACTGCTCTACAATTGTAATACGAGATCTATTATATAATATAAAAGAAGGATTTGCCATATAGGCAGATGCCATATAGCAATACCATATTCATTTTTTTCTAGCCAAAATGTCATTTATTTTTTTAGTTTATTTTTTAATTCATAAAAATATAAAATTATAGTAATTAAGGAAATTATGATTAGTGTAATTTTTATGATTTGAACATTCAAACTAAAAATACAAGTATATATTCTAATTCAAATTAATTGAAAGTACTAATATATACTCTAATATATAATTAAAGAAATTATTATCAGTATAATTTTTATAATTTGAATATTCAAACTAAAAATACAAGTATATAGATTTTGATTGAATATAACACAGTAACAAATTTATAAAATATTGTGGTTTTTATTGTAATTATGATAATCAATTACCAAGTAATTTTTTTCATTTTTAATTCTTAAAAAATACATAATGATATTAATTAATGTAATTATAATCAATATATTTTCATGATTTGAACATTCAAATTGATAACAAAAATATATATTCTAATTCAAATTCAAATTAATTAATAATATGAATATATTTTCTAATTCAAATTTGTAACAGATTCAACTTAAAAAATCTTTCATGATTTAAGTTTCTTAAGACAAAAAGTCATATGATCAACTCATCTATAAATACGTATGTACACATTGTTTTTTTTCATTTTCATCTCTTTTTTTCTGAAATAATCAATTGCTCACATTTTTTTTCTTCCTTTTATTCAATTTCAATAGAGGGATAAATACAAGCAAGAAATACAAATTTACTAATCTTTTTATTCCTTCTCTAAGGTAAATTTTTATCTTTTTCAATTATTTTAATGTTTTTTTACATATTTTATGTAATATATAGTATTAAAAGTTTATTTTCTGACATTAATTTTATAATTACTTGACTTTCAACTATTGAAATAACATAAAATACTTAAAAGAAGGTTTTACAGAAAAAGATATAGGGAGTTATACTATATTATCAAAATAAGATTTGGTCTTTATTTTATTTTATTTTTATAAATTTTATTTATAAATTTTTGTAACTAGAGATATTTCTTTCATTGCTTTTTGTCAAATATTTTATCTTTGCATCATTTTTCATTTAATTTGTCTTTTCTTATAAGATAAATTTATATCTCCTTTTATTATTTTTAATATTTTTTTCTCCAATAAATAACATTCACAGACTCAAGACATTACAACGTCAAATCAAATGTATCACAAGGTAGATGGTGATGCAGTAGATATTAATGAGGTTAAATCTCACTTGGCCTGAAGACAAGAAGTAGATAGCTTCTATCATATTAAATTTTATTAACTTTTTTTTATTAGACCAAGTCAAATGTGGAACACCAAATTATTTTTCTTTTAATTTAAAGAGAGACTCACAGTAAGTTTTATAAGAAAGATGAAAAAAAAGAGATAAAAAAAAATAACAAAAAGGAAAAAAAATACTGTAGGAATTTAAACTCCCACACTTAAAATTTAAGGTGATTATAATGAGTATATATTTTGATTATTAAATCAATCAATTAAATCATTAAATTTGTATAGATTTTGATTTTATATAATACAGTAATAAATTTATTGAATATTATGAATTTTTTTTGTAATTATGGTAATTAATTACCAAGTGATCAATTTTTCCATTTTTAATTCATAAAAAATACATAAGTATATTAATTAAGGTAATTGTACCCAATATGGTTTATATGATTTGAACATTCAAATTGATAATAAAAATGTATATTCTGATTCAAATTAACTAATAATACGAATATATATATTCTAATTCAAATTTATAGCATATTTAAATTAAAAAATCTTACACGATTTAAGCTTCATGGAACAAAAACCTTGCATAATTCTAAATTTACACACTTACAATGCACATCTTATAACTTGATGGATTGAATTAACTCAAGGGAGAGGCTACCAATTCACTTTACACCATTCAATTAATTAAACTTTAAGTCTACAACGTAAAATTATGTATATTTTATTAAAATTGATCACATCAATGATATTGTTAAATGAAATATTTCTTCTATTATGCAATAATTATCATTTTAAAATGTGTATAAGGATTAAAAAAATCAACTATTCTCCTAAAATTAAAAAAAATATTTTAAGACTAAAGTTTTCTTTTATGAATTAGGACTAGAAATTCTTAAATTTTTTTCTCTTAAAAAATAAAATAAACTACTTTTATGACTATCAAAACATAATATTTAAAAGAAAGTGTAGAAAAAAGGGTAAAGTTAAAAAAAAAATTATGATATTTTAAAATAAAAATAGTTTAAATGACAATAATTTCAAAATAGAAGAAACAAATTGTTAAGGATTCAAGAATAGAAAATATCAAATGAAAATAGTTTTTAAAGTTTCTAATATACTAAATGCTATGTTTTTTTATTAGATATGTTTGAATTTTTGATTTCTTAATATGTCCTCCTATACACTCATTAGTCTAATCTAACGATGTAAATAGAGTGTTATCGTCATTGCTACTAACATTCCATTCATATTTAGTTAGAAAAATAGTAATTTATAACAGTTACATGACCTTAACTATTTTAAAGTATACTTATATTATTATTATTAGTATTATTAGTTATGTAATACATTATAAAAAAAATTAATTCAAACTTATCACTTCTTTATAAAAACTTACATACCTATAACATTATTAAATCATTCTATTAATTTTATTTTCTTTATCAATTAGAAAGGTTTGTTGCTTTCTTTTCTTTAAAATATTTTAAACATTTAAGTTAACGCACAAAATCATCTTAATACAAATTAATTTTAGAGGCCAATGTTTATACACACACACGCATAGAGTTAATGGTAACATGCACTTTGCACAACTAATTTAGAATTATATATATTATCTTTTTACTGGAATAAAAATATTTTTTAATTCATTAAAATGTACAATTAAAAATAATTATAATATTGCTTATAAATTCAATTGATTAACTTTTTGTTGATTCGAGTATTGTCATGGTTCTAATCAT
This sequence comes from Spatholobus suberectus, assembly GCA_004329165.1. Classification (NCBI taxonomy): domain Eukaryota; kingdom Viridiplantae; phylum Streptophyta; class Magnoliopsida; order Fabales; family Fabaceae; genus Spatholobus; species Spatholobus suberectus. Next base: position 13,105,493 of record CM014732.1, on the reverse strand, counting down.
CAATATCACTCTTCATTTATAAAAAATGTTAATTTGTACTCTTATACATTTAACCCACTATTTAAATTAGGGATCAATCAACTCATATATACTAATTTTAAAAAATAAAAGCAATTAAAGTATACAGATAACTCACATAAAAAGGACGAACCTAAGAAAGTGAGAGCCAAAATCACTTGTCACCTTTACTATCACTTCGTTGTCATCATCATAAAGATATATATTAAATAAAAAACTCAACTAAGATTGATGCTAAGGCAATTTAGTCACACCCTCAATATGAAATGGTCATTTTCCAATGTTGATTTTCCGAGTCCTCTATCCTTGCTTGTACAAAGTTAATTTTAAAATTTCTCTTTTTTAACTTTTATTTTTGAATGTTCAATTAATAATTAAAAAAAAATAGATCCTAACAATAAGAAATGGTGTTTCTTGTAACATATTTTTTTCCCCAATTTCTTTATTAAAATAAATATATAAATAAATTATTATTTTATTTTATTTTTGCTTGTTACTATTTTAATTAATAGTTTTAATAATTGTGTTTACAATTATGTTTGAATTAAGTTGAGATAATTAAAGAAATTATATATATATATATATATATATATATATATATATATAAACTAAGTATATCATTTTAATTTTAGAAGACACATAAAAAGAAATGAACGAATAAGACATATAACATAGTAAGAATAATAGAAAGTAATAATAATGAGAAAATTTATAAATTAAAAGCGCTACATAAACATGCATATATTGAAAACATAAGAATTAAAGGATGTGAAACACTTGGTCATATTCCAACTTAACATAATTAATTATCTGCTAAAACTTTATAATATGGCTTGATCATGGACATAAATTCCTTTAAAATATCATTTTAGGGAGAGAAAAATCTAATTAACTATTGCTTAAAATAATAATAATAATCTTAACAAAAAAATAGATAATTAAAAAAATGGAGGGTAATGCCAGTTTCTCTATAAAAAGAAGAAGAAGAAAAAGATTGAAAATATTTAATTAGGATGAAGTTCCATTATAAAATTTAATAAAGTTGAGAATAAAACTATGAATTTCAAATTCTGAAGGGTGAGTGATGGTAAGGAGGGATGGGAGGATATGCGTGAAACTTACCCTATATGTGATTTAATTGTTCTCTTATTATTGTTGTAATTGGTTTCACTGAACGAATATTGAATATATTGTCATATGCACAGTGATTAGTTTTTTGTATTAGAGTTGATATCGAGTGAAATTATTAAATTTTAACCTTTGATTAAGAGGATTTGTTGTGAAACCTATTGTTGGCAAATTAAAAATATGTATTGAGGGAAGTTGAGATCCTCTAGTGAAATACTTGATTGATATCAATTTTAATAAGATGAACTATGATCATATCATTGTTGTTAGACCCAAGGTCTCAGAGTAGCTATTCCTTATAATGGGTACGAATCTTGTAGTGGAGGTCAAAGAGACCTCAAGGATGTTTGGTGCACGTCATCCCACAGGGGGCCAGAGGGTCGCAAATATATGTTGTGGTTAACACAATTTGCGCACTAACATTCTTAACGAGTCACTACAATTTATCCACGATGAGTAGAGAGTGTTGCCACGTACTTGTTACCACGAAAGGCTATTCGCATTCTAGCTTTGGTTGGTAAATCACCTAATGTTGTTCCTATTCTAGATTAAGTGAATATTGATAATGATTTGGCATGCGAATAGCCTACTACTTTGTTGTTGGATAGTCCTCCATGTAGATGAGCAGCACCTATACATTTATCCATTATGTCTAATCATGAGGTAGCATCTATGCATTTATGCATTGCATTTGATTGATTATTATCTGTGATTTGATGCAAATTCTCCAATTCATCATGTTTCATTGTGATTGTATGTTAGATTAGGCCTCGTGGATGTTTATTACCATATTGATGCCTTAAGTTAGAACCTTACTCCCTTCTTCGTTTATTTGTGTGTTGTTTTCTTTTGCTTGTTGTTTGTTATGTGCTTCCCCCACCCCGTTAGATGGTAGTAGTCAACATTGGCATAGCATAGTAAGAGATTGGCAGGATCTTTTCACATTTTCGATGGCAACTCTCTACCACTTTGTTTTTATGAAAGAAGAATGTATTATGTAGTAGGTATGGCCAACTTTAGGAAATTTGGTAATGTTGTACTTTAAATTTTTATGTATCTACGATTCGTGATGTGATGAAACAAAATAAAAAAAAATCATTTCGTACTTTCAGGCATAGGAAACATTATATAAATATTATTATTAATATACTTATATAATTTTGGGGTGTTACATTTCCAAATCAATGATGAATTGAATTGTATTTGCACATATATTTAGCATGTATTTGTTGAGGTACGAGTATAAACACAAATTAACATGTACCAAAGAAATTACCTTTCTTTTTTTTTTGTTTAAAATTTTAATGATGTGTCATTTCATTGTTGATTGTATCCAATAACAAAACATTAAGTATGAGTCTACCAAGTTTCACTTTTTATGCACATGATCAAGAATTAAATCCTAACAACATGCTTAAAAGACTTAATTGTTTTCTATAAAATTAAAAATATTATTCACAATTTATCTTTTTTATTTCTCTTTGTATTTATAATTATTTGATCTTTATAGTTCAAATACCCACAATTTTTTTTTTTATAAATAATGTTTATCATTTCATTCCTTTATTAAAATACATATTTTTAAAAAAATACTAAAAATTACAAAGTGTAATATAAAATATTTATTATTAATATTTTAATTAAAATTATGTATATTTTCAAGTTATATACAAATACAAATATATTTATAAAGATAATATTTTTTAAAATATATATTTATATATATTAAAATGATATAAGACATATAAGAATATAAAATTATTTGAATATATATAAATATTCATAATAATTTTAATATATGTTTTCAAATATTTATTACATATATACTAATATATATTTACATAAAATTTAAAAAATTATTAAAAGTCACAATACTATAAAAAAATCATAAATTATAAACTCCACCCATGTAGGGCACGGGTTATTATACTAGTTTATAATATAAGAGCGTGTTTGACTCAATTTTTTTTTTACCTTATCTTCTTAAAAGGAAAAGTTAGGCCAAACACTTTCCATAAAAAGTTCTTAAAAAAAGAAGGCAAATGCTAAAGGCACTAGTTAAGGAGTAAAAAAAGAAAGTTTTATTAAAAAGTGTCATTAATACACATTTATTATGATTTTCAATGCGCTCCTAATGTCATTTTCAATAAAAACTTTCTATTTTAAATTCCTTAACCAGTGTCCTTAAGGCACTGGTTAGCAAGACCCTAAAAAAAATAGGCAACTTATTTTCATAAAACAAAATTTGAAAAAAAAAAAGGATAGCTTATAATTAAATTAGTATGAGAAGCTCTTTTACAACTTATATGGAGTGTATTCATACAATATCTTCTTCAAATCCCATCATGACAAAAAATACCATTTCTTTAATTTTTTTTTTCTGATTTCTCAATTTGAGTACTTCATCGACTTTTCAATTAAATAATACTTACATATATTAGTTTATTTTAAATTATGTTTGTTTATTTTAAGGTCTTAATTTGTTTTAAAATTATTATTTTGAAAAACTAAAAAATATTAATTGTTTTTTAATTTTCTTAGATAAAATAAAAGAATGTTACTGAAATTAATAAATAAAATTTTGATATATTAAAATATTTATATTTTTTACTCTATAAATTTAATTTAGATTCAGATTTAAAAAAAAAATTAATTTGTAGTTAAGTTTTTGAATTCCTTAATTTCAAAATATATTTATTTAATATTTTTAGATTATTTATTAAATACCTTTTAATATATATTGACATTTTAAATTTTATTTAAATAAATTGTTTTTATCTTCTAAAAATATTATTGAACAATAATATAGAAGTTTTTAAACATTTTATCTTTTGAAATTAATACTTAAATTTATTTCATTTATGTTGTATATAATAAAATATTTTTAAATCATCTTTAAAATTAATTTTTATTAATTAAATAAATTTTGACATCTTTAAATTAAAAATTTTAAATATATTTATTACATGAAATAAAAAAAAAGGTTATTGAAATAAGTAAATAATATAGTTAAATAAAATTTGATATTTAAATATATTTATAATATTTATTCTTTAAATTTAATTTAGATTCCAATTTTATATATATATAAAAAACATTCAATGTACCCAAGAAAAGATTTCAATTTTTTTTATTTTTAATTTGTAGTTAAATTATTTAATTTTTTATTACAACAATATAATTATTAAATAATTTTTAGAATATTTATTTAATATGTATTGATATTATTGAATTTTGTTTGAATAAATTATTTTTTATCTTTTCAAAATATTTTTGAACAATAATATATATTTTTTAAAATATTTATCTCTTTAAATTAAAACTTAACTTTATGTTATTAATTTTATATATAATAAATATTTACAAATCATATTTAAAATTCATTTTTATTAATTCAAATAATTTTTGGCATTTTAAAATTAATAATTTGAATTTTATATATTATAATATTTTTATGTATTTTTGTTGTCATTAGAATAATTTATGTTGATTAAATTAATTCATATAGTAGTAACCAAAAATTAATTTTACATAATATTTTTTATTTTATTAATATATTATATATTGAGTGAGACAATTAGTTTTTAATAAATTTTAATTTTTTTCCAAATAACTTTTAGTTTAAAAATAATTTTAAACTAAAAAAATACTAAATACTAAATAATTTTTACTTTATTTTTAAAGTTCTTATTTTGAGTTTTAACTTTAAAGTAGTTTTTAAGCTAAAAAAATAACTGGGCCAAATATATTTGAGTGGAAGAGAAGTGTTAGCAACACACTCCTATCGCACACTCTATTATTAATTAAAATTTATTAAAAAATTTAAAATCCAAAAAATATTGTTAAATAAAAAGTGAAATCTACAAAAAATTATGATTTCTAATAAATTCCAGCTAGTAATAAAGGACATATTTAAAGAGCATGTCAATTCTTGAATTAATATATATATATGAAAGAGAAGCATAGTGGTGAACAAAACTTTTTTCATTAGGATATAGGCTATGTTTGACAAAACTAGTTGAAAAGTTAGCTGGAAGCTAAAAAGCTAACTGGTAGCTGAAAGTTGGTATCGAGTAGCTAAAAGCTATTAAGCTAGCTTATTAAATTATAAGTGTTTGGTAAAATTTTATGTTGAAGTAGCTGATAAATATAAAATGACAAAAATAGACATGTTTGTATGATATTTTTATATAAATTTTAATTAATTTATTTATTAAAATATGTTTTAAGATATTTTTAATTTTAGTTTTTTAATTAATTTTAAACTCTTGTAGTTTTTTACTTATAGATCAATTATTTTAATTACATTTTTTAGTTCCAATTATTATTTTTTTATATTGTGTATTTATTATTAATCTTATACTATATCTGAAAATATTTTCAACCAAGTTTAAAATAAAGTAAAAATAACTTATACTTAGATGTTATACTTTTATTATGTTAATTAGTGTAGTTGTTAAAACATCTTGAAGTATAATGTTAAAAATAATAGAATAAATAATGTAAATAGTGTAATGGTTAAGATAAATAGTATAATAGAAAAAATATTCAAAAAATAAAACAAACCTATCATCTATCATTATCAACATCTTGAAGTCTAATGTTGAAATAGTAAAATAAAGATTATAAATAGTATAATGGTTAAAATAAATAGTGTAATATAAAAATATTTGAAAAAATAAAATAAAATAAACTTATTATTTATCATTATGAATATCTTAAAGTATAATGCTAAAATAATAAAATAAATATTGTAAATAGTGTAATGGTTAATATTTAACAATGTAATATAAAAAATATCCAAAAAGTAATGGAAAAAATAAAATAAAATAAACCTATCATCTATTATCCCACAATAATTAATAAAATCGGTGGAAAGGAATAATAATAATAATATCTTATTTTATTTAAAAAGAATAAAAAGGAAACTTAATAAATATTTTAAAATTAAAAAAGAAATAAATATAAAAAGCTAAAAGTTAGAAACTAGCGTTTTATAAAATGTTTTTTGAAGTAACATCTTAAAAAACACTACAAGCTACTAAAGCAAGTTTGTTTACTAGACATTATTAATAAAGTCAAATAAGCTTTTCAGCTAGTAAAAAAAACTAAAAAAAAACTAAAATGCCTTATCAAACAAGGCCTTAAGCAAAGAACAAAATGAGGGAAGAGAATAAAAAGCATCGCGAGTCCTAACTTTTTGTTTTCTCACTTGCGAGAAGAATTACTGTTTTCAAAACTACCTTTCTCATGAACGTATGTGATGACATCCTTTTACACAGTTTTTATTTTGTTTGGCACTGTCATGAAAGTAAAATGTCCATATCATTAATGTAAACAGATTTTTTTTTTTCTTGTTACAATGTAGACAGATGTTTGACACTTTTTCTTTTGCTCCTCCTTATTAAATAAAATATTTTCACGGATGGGGTCAAGGTCTAATTCCTATAAATGACTTATCAAGGCTTAAATATTGGATTAACTTAAGTGACAAGTATTCGTTGAAAAAAAAAAAAAAACTTAAGTTGACCAATGTTAACATTAGAAACAACATTCTTAGTATACAATTATGAATAGTAGATTACATCTCATACTAGAATTAAGTTACTTTATTATTTTACTAAGAATATTATTGTCATGAGAGGCATTGGGTCTCATGCCAAGAAATGAAGCTCAGTTTAGATTCTCATAAATACCACCAATGTTATTGTAGTAGGAAAATTATCAATACAAATCGTCACTTTAGTAAAAAAATTATTGACTTAAGGGTCGAAATATTTTTAACAGACATTCATCCATTTTTCGCAGAAATTCATCCATTTTTAAGAGAATCTTAGGCTTGTCAAAGAGCCCACCAAATTAGAAGATCTTGGACTTAGTTCATTAAGAAACTCATTTTAGCCAACATTTACTAGAACTCGATTTCAATTAGTCAACGATCAACCTTGAACGCATTAGCTTGGTCCATCTCAAATAGATCAAATATTCATACTATTTTTAATTATGTTTATTTAAAACATAAAAAAGATTATTTATTGTTCAATGGAATATTTGTTTGAACATTTATAAATAATTATAATTTATTGTTTTAATTTGGAAATAAATTTTGTAATTTTAGTGTTAATAATATTAAACAATAATTTAATTTTGGCTTAATTTTACTTTTGGTTCTTTTATTATCATCATTTCACGAATTTGGCTCTCTCATGAACGTATATTTTTTAGTAAATTTGAAGTATAACAATATTTTTTCAGCATTTATATAGGATCGTGAACGTTAGATTACCTATAGCCTGAGATTTAAAATGTTGTGCTGTAAGGGGAAAAATCTATTAAAATCTTTCTATAATAAAGATGTTATCGTGAGAGGTTGTGATCAAAGTGGTCCACATCTTACCCCAAGTTCTTAAGCTGTTCAAGTCTGATATAATCAATTGGTGAACCGACTTGAGACCAAGTCCTCAAAACATCGAACTATTTCCTTCCAGAATACTAAGAATAGAACCAACTGTAAATTGTAAACTGCGCCACCTACTGCATCTTAAAAGTGAAAACCCAAAACACCACCCTGATGAGAGGTCGAAAGCTTACATCGGTTCTCCGAGCCACTATCTTATAAGTTATAATTGCATTGTTTTTGTACCCAGCTTGTATTTTTTAAAGTAGCGTTTATGAACCACCATTGACCAAGGAAAATTTCACCTTATATTTTCTGTTTAGTCCTCCATTTTTATGACTCAGTCTCTGAAAAAAAATGCCATGCCATGTTTTTTTTTACCAACCCCAACGTTGCACGACGTTCACAAATCGCCCATCAACGGCCCTATATCAGAGAGACTCAATGAACCAGCCACCACCTCTCCATCACAAACTGTTAAAAAATCCTCCACCAAGGAACTATCTTGCTTGTCTCCATTTGGCTGTTTCAAATACCCACAAACAAACCCCAATTTGCGTCCCTGCCCATGTCTGGATGTTTTGATATTAGTTGCTTCCGCGTAATGGACATGAATTTTGCCAAGACGTGGCTGTTTTGACACCAAACCAAACGCACACTCTTCATTCGCACGTCAATTATTTGCAACGCCACAACCTCTACTTTAACCACCATCAACGCATCTCCAGCTACTCTTGTATCTTGTCAGAATCTATTGAACCACTGCCAAATACAGCTGCAAACTAGCCATACAAATTACACCTCCAACCTGCAATGTTCACACCACGCCATAATCACCATAGAGAACCACCTCCACAGCCTCCTCTATCCGCCGCAGCAACAAGCATTTCATTTCTTCGTTGACCCGTGATGGCCCCATCAAGGCCTTCTCGTGCCAAGCCTTGTTAATAGTTAGTGAAGAAAACAAAAGCCTAGCAACAACCGCACAGATTGATTGCCAATCCCAATCTCAGCTTGCTTGGAAAAAACTACACATTTCCCAGATCTGGAGTAATTCGTCTAGTTGAAACAAAACTACCACAGCCTTTTCACCGTCCCCGCTCTTAAATCAACGCAACTGATGAAGGGCCAGAAGTAGAGAAGGATTATCGCTGAGGCAAGGGAGGGAGGCGAGTTCTTGGCCAGCTCCAACAAAGACAAGAATCTTGTGATTTTAGAGAAGAGTAAGATAGCGGAGGAGATGAGCAAATGCTTATAAGGACTAATCCTAATTTTTAAAAGTATTTTTAATTGGTCTAATTTAAACAGACATTTTCTACTTGAATGCTTCACTCACCTAATTTATCAGAAATCATGGAACATTACCATATAAAGGATACAGATGACTATAAAAAGGAATGGTATCACCACAAAGATGGATACATCTGCGTGTACAAGTGCAATTGTGCGTGCACAAAAATATAGAGTGTTAACAGAATATTATACATCAACGTTACACACACCCTATGAATAATAATCAAACCAAGGAAGTCACATGTCGTGTTCTCCACGAATCAAAATTATGACAAATATCTTACTATAACGAGAATACAAATTGATAAAAAAAAAAAAAAAAAATACTGCAGACCTTTACAGAGGTTTGAACATACATTTCTTTTCCCATGGTTGTTAAGTTTCACTATCTGGTTTTCCTTTTTACGGGTAACAAACCCTAATGAGTAGCAGGATGTCAGAACTTTGTGGAATTTGCTATTACCAATCATCATCAAGGCTGGCTTGGTGGAAACATAAAACAGTACATATAAATATGAAGAACGATACAAGCTCAATGAGCATCGCGCCTGTCTCAATCATATGAGCATGCTTGAGGATTATAGGAATGGCTATGCTCCCAACAGCTGATGCTCCAGTCAAAAATTTTGCAGCATCTATCCAACTGCAACATAATATCAACTATCAAGCATTACATATACTGTTGAAAACAAAATATCTTTAAATAAAATTGTCCCTGCATTCATATTGAATTGAAAAGGATTATATAAACAAGTACAACACCCATCGCATAAAAGTATACAACAGAATAGCAGTAACCCAAAAGCCAATTGCATGGAAATTGTTTCTACATAAAATCAGAGAACTTTTCTGAGCTCTACATGGCAACAGATACTTACCCCCCACCATCTCGGCTCATTAGAAATTGAGTGGATCCACCTCCAAAGAATAAGCAAGGCATAGGTACCAGCACATACATCAGAGCTGCAGGTGCAATGTTCTGACCATTAAAATTTTTGAACAAAAATGCAAAGACATTCCAGTTTAAAAGACTCTTAACTTACCTGATAACATGGGCCACCAATTGTTATATATTGCACATGCCTGCCACAGCAAATAGAAAGCAAATGGAATATACTTTAATACTTGAAAGTAAATGTGCATTCAACAAATCAGATGAGTCATATCATATGAGCCACTGTAGCATCCACATTCAATATTTCAATTAGATCATGTATCAACCACATCATCATAAAAAATATATATTTGAATACATCGTCTTTTTTTTCCTGTTTAACCCAAATTTGGCCCATATGCATCCCATAAAAACCCACCGCATCCACTCCCAATGATTTTGAGCTTGACTTGGAGTGTGTTTAGCTAGTCATTTCAACTACCTTATATGCTTGTTTAACTAAAATAGAGGGTTTTTTTTTTTTAAAACAACTAAAATAGAGGTGTTTGGTAAATGTGCTTATCTCACTAATTACAATATTTTTTTTTTCATGTTACTTAATGTCTGAGTTTAAAACATGTATTTTTTCATTTTTATCATTAATATTTTAATAAGATCCCTCATTTATCGCCTCCTTTAATATTACACTATTTATTTTAATTTTTTAATAAAATATTTGACCTTTAAACAAAACATAACAAGTTAAAAATTAACTAAAAAAACCTAAAATTATAATTATGCAAAAATATATTTTTGTCTTCAAAATAAAAAAAAATTATATAAAAAGATCATATAAACATTTTTTATATCATTTTACATATATTAGCTAATTCAAAAATTAATTTTAATTTTTACCAAACACTTCTAATTCAATAACTTTTAGCCTTCAACTAAAACTCAACTTTTCAACTATAAGTTAACTTATCAATTATTTTTGCCAAACACATCCTTGAAACCTCCAAGTTTGAGTACTCAGAACTTAAAAAGATAATTCTAATAGTGTTTATAAAATCTACCTTCCATAAATTAAAATTATGCTGAGGCAATAACATGTTCTCCTCTTCCACTTAAATTATAATTATAAAATATTAACATCCACAACGTAAAGATTACATAACTCACCAGCAATTGTGTTAAAATTTAAAAAGTTGCCCACATGTGATCATAGTCTAACAAGAGTCAAATAGAGTGCTAGTTTAAGTAAAATTTGTTTTGCTAAATATTTATGCTCTCTATATCCTTTTCATCCTATATTCATGAAAGCTATATTAAATTTTAAAAATTACAACCCTCCTCATTCCATTTTGTCCCTCATCAAACATCCAAACAAGAGAAAGATTCTTCCTTTCATTTCCCATTCCTTCCTTCCACGCTTTTCGTTCAATGAACCATTCCTTTCTTTTCCAGCTAAAAATTGCAAACATATTAAAATCAAGTGGTTTTTCCAACATCTGTTAAGTATATAACAAAATTTGATTATGAATGAAACTATTATTTATAACTTTAAATATAATAAAGCTAAGTTGGCAGGTTTGACAACCATCCTGCAGGGTTAAACAATATGGCTCACCTGGAATATTTTTCAGGAGGATAGTATATTTTTACTGTTTAACTTGATGACTGTAATACATAGATTTTTCACCCAAGATCAACAAGTAGATGAATGGTTGGTGTGGTCAGAAATGTTATGTGATACCTAGGAGGGTACTTTTCAGAATGTAGTTACAAATAGCAATATGTTTTGATTTATTTTGTAAACCATCAAAATTAAACTTAGAATAAGCAAAAAAACAAATATGATACTTAAAAATATCGGTCAAATCAAAGTTGGAGGAAACATAATTATGTGAGAGGGGGAAAAAATACATATATTACTCATTTCATTTCAAGCATTTAGGGCAAACACAATTAGTCTCAATGTGAAAAGCATACCAGAATCTGTAGCAAAATGCTAGCAGAAAACATAAAAGCCAAACCAGCAAGGCTGCACGTCCAGGAAAGAGAAAGTTAAAAGTTGATTTATCTTATTTTGCAATATAATCAATCATGATACAAAACTCAGAGTTTAGTTTTACACTTACACTGTAAAGACAAGAACAGTCCCAGAACACCAATTTGTAACATCAGATACAGGACAGAGTCAGTAACATAATCAAAAGTATATACACCGAGGAAATTTAAAAAAAAAAAAAAAAAAAAGCAAAAGACAAGAAAAAATAAATCCTTAGTTGGAAATGTGCAACATGAATTTGGCCACATCCCACAGCAGTATAATCTTCAAAAGCACAAGTGAAATGATAATAAATATAACACAAGTGGGATTTAGCATCTATAAATGTTGATTAAAAAATTAACTATTGAGATTTTAACAACTTCATAGTCTGTTATATATGTGTATGTATATCCATCACAGTCTCTCAACTCTTGATTAACGGTTGTAGCTGCAAATTAGGAGCTTATCCTCTAAAATGCACTCTTCTCACTTTAGAGGAGCCAAATCCCTTAGGGGTGATAGCAACACACACATATGCAGGTGACTAATTTAGACCTCTAATCTAACCATCCAAGCTACCCTGCAACATGTGTTTTACATTCTTACTTCTTAGGACTAGAACTCAACATTGCAAAGGAAATTTCATCTGTGGTTTTATAAGCATCACCCAAGTGTCTGACATGAGCAGCACAAATTCCCAATTTTATTACAGCCTGGACCCTGTACTGATTAAAATTAACTATTTGCTACAAAACCTTCTGTGGAACTGTATGCTACTTGAGCAATTTCATTAATCTTCATTTCTCTTTGCGAGGAGACCTAACAGAAAGGCCAGCCTGTCTTTGTATACCCTAATTTCATTAATCGTACGAAAACCCAATGAATTGCTACGGAAATTTACTATGCATAACCCTAAGCCAATTGTGAGTGAGTTTAGTTTAATCCGTTTGTTCTAGAGAAACTGTTGCAACAATCGGTGGTGGAAGAGAAAGTAATTGCGACCTAATTAGAGTAATAAAGAGAATTGCGGAGAGGATAATCGATAGTGTGAGTAGAAAGTTAAAACAGAAAGCACGTACCGTGTATTGTCATCGCCATGCTTGAGAAAGGACCTTATGCCTCTCTCTCGCTCGCTCTCCCGATTGCAAACCACGGAACAAAGATTTTCTCCGACGGAGAAAAGGTACACAGCTGGGAGCTGCTCCGAATTTTGACCCACCCTTTCTTTCTCGCCCTATTTTAGTTATTTATCCATGATTTTGGACTTTCGAGCGATTCCATTAATTTAAGCAATCCACTTTAAATAGATATAAAATGAGTAAACCATCAATTTCGTCTTCGGCATCGACCTGTCTCCTACTTAATCCCTCAAGTATTGAAAAATAATAAGTAATCCCTAACGTTTTGTTAAATCCGTTTCGTTAGTCCTTCCCGTTAATCAAACTGTTCTTGGGATCCTAACGGGAAGGACTAACGGGACAGATTTAACAAAAGTTAGGAACTACTTATTATTTTTCAATACTTGGGTGACTAAGAGGAGAGAAATTGATACTTCAAAGACGAAATTGATGGTTTACTCGGTATAAAAGAGACTATTTTTTTGGATTCACCACAAAAATTTGGATAACAAGGTACAAAACAATTAATTAAAAAATTAAGAAAATAAATTTTAATCATCTCATAATTTATTATAGATTTAATTATCTTTTTGGTTTCTATGGTTGTGCAAACTTGATCTTTTAGTTTCTATAATTAAAAATAATCTGTTTTATTCCCTATACATGCATTTTTCATATCAGTTTGATTCCTACCGTTTTAAACTGCCACAAATTGAATAAAAAAAGTCCAAAAAAGATCAATTTGTGACGGTTTTACACTGCCAATTTTTATTTTGTGACTTTTATTTCACAAAGTTAAGACACACTTGATAGCAAAAACCAAACTGATATCGAAAGTACATGTATAGGGACTAAAACATAATGTTTTTAACTATAAGAACCAAAAGATAAAGTTTGCGCAACTATAAAAACCAAAAAAGTAATTAAACATTTATTATTTATTATATTAAGATTTTATCATTTATTTTATAAGCTAAATATTTATTTTTATATAATTTAAATTTGTAATAAATAAAAATTTTCTAATATATAAATTATGTTTTGATTAGATTTTATAATAAATAAATATCTTTGAATATATAGATTATATTTGAAAATTATAATTAGAGTTTGATAAATATAACTGTCAAACGCATGAATCAACTGGCATGGAACTGTTTTACCTTAATCAATGGTCTAAAGTTCAAGTCTTAGATATGTAAGTGTGTTAAATATTTAGAATGAGAGCTTTGTCTCTCATATTGGCCCTACCTAACTTGAGTAAAATTACTTCCTATAGAAAATATTAGTAGTCTTTACAAAAATAATAATAATAATAAATATACATTATCAATATAAAAAATTTTATATTAACAATCAATCAAAATCCGGTGGGTCATCCAACCATGTGTTCCATGCTAGATCAAGAATTTTAACCGATTATAATAGGCTATTTGTTTTGGGGTGACGACTAGCATGTGTAAACTGAATAGGTCTCCCACCGTGGGAGACTTTTTACAATCGTTAGATAAAACAACTTTTAATCAAAGGGCTCAAAATTTTCTGGTTTTTTCTTTTTCTTTCCTTCTCTTTCCCCCATTTACCCCTACCCCCACCTCGTCGCTCCTCCAACCTAAAGACCCACTCCCCCGCCGGTTTAAGCCTTCTCCAATTGAATTTCCCAGATTCGACTGTATCAGAGCCCACACGCCCCGTGGTCCTCAACGACTCGCAGGAAATAGGTGCGTCTTGTGCACCCTCTCATGGCTTGCGTTAACGCTATTCAACAGGAGAATCTCAAGCTCACGGACGTACTCATCAAGCACGTGGGCATACTCGCAGCGTCCCAAGCCGGAGCCATGAGGAACTAAGCAAGGTTGCTTTCTACTTCGTGCAAGCCCTCGCGTGTTGAATCTACGGAATCTTTCCCAAAGAAACCCTCAACTTGTCATTCTTTAACGTGGTTCACATGCACTTCTACTTGGTGCTTCCATCTAGAGGGCTACAGCGACGTCGACGTCATCGCCGTCTCCATCCTCGCCGCGCCGACTCGTCACCAAAGTCGCCTTTGAATTCGTCGCCATCTTTTCTAGGAGTTCAAATCGGAGAAATGTTGCTTCTGATTTTGGATTGTGGTTTTGTTGTTTGGGATTGTGCTTTTTGATTTGGATTTTTAGCAAATGTTGCTGTTAATTTTTGTACCCTCCTAATTTTGGTTTTGATTTCTGATTTTGGTTTTTGTTAAATAACAATAGAAAAATTAGGTTTCTGATACTTGTTTTTTTACGATTTCCGTTGGTTGTTGTTGACGACGATTAGGCGATTGGAGAGAGACGTGGTGACAGTGAAAGATTGGTCGGAGCGCATCATTGGGATCCAGGTGTCGGCAAAAACGGTAGTGAGTGAGGTGGAAGCGAAGGAGAGAGAATAAGAAAGAGAGGGTAAATTGGGAAAGGGAGGAAAAAAAGATGAAAAAGAAAAAGAAAAAAAAAGAAAAAATCTGAGTCATTTGATTAAAAATTGTTTTATCTAACGGTTGTAAAAAAGTCTCTCACCGTAAGAAACCTATTTAGTTTACCCACGTTAGCCGTCACCTTTGTTTTGGACACATCATGACTAATTTTTTGAAAATTGACATTTAGGCCTTAGGGTTTGTTGGGTTATTGGGAGCAACTTTCATCTGTGG
The DNA here is from genome assembly GCA_004329165.1 of Spatholobus suberectus. NCBI lineage: Eukaryota > Viridiplantae > Streptophyta > Magnoliopsida > Fabales > Fabaceae > Spatholobus > Spatholobus suberectus. Next base: position 13,089,947 of record CM014732.1, on the reverse strand, counting down.
CCAATGTGAGCGAGATAGCGTGGAGAGAGAAAGGGTGACCAAGCAAAAGGAAAGAGAAAGAAACACGCGGGGAAAAGGGATAGTGATGGCGGAGTGAATAGCGGCGCCGCTAACTAGGGTCGAGCATGAGGGAGGAAATGAGGAAGAGAGGGGCTTCACCCCCCGCAGCAGGGCAATGGATGTCGTCATCGGCCTCATTGTTGGCATGGTGGCGTTTGAGTAGAGAAATAGCAAGATGAAAAAATGGAAGGGGATATGAGAAAGAGCAAGATGCCGAAAAAAAAAAAGGTTGAAGGAGACACGAGAAACATGAGTAGAAGAGAAGGGAGAAAGGGGAAGAAAAAATGGAAGTGCCACCACTTGAGACGGCCAGAAATTGCCTGGGCGGTGGCCCACATTGGTTTTCAACGAAGGTAATATTTTCTTTTTTACCCTTTTTAAAATTTTTATCCTTCTTTTTTTTTGTTTTTTCCATTCTCGTTTTGCTTTTGTTGTTCTTCTTTTTATTTATTTTGCTTTTTATTAATTTGTTCTCTATTTAGTGTTTATTGCTTCTCCTCCTTCCCCTTTTTCTCAACTTGCTTGGTATTGTTATTTGTTGGCTAATGTTGATTTGGTGGTTAAAGGCTTAGTTTTGGGGCGATATAAAGATTGTGGTTGATGGGGTTCAACTAGTGATTGGTTTCGGTTTGGCAATGTGGTTTTGGGGTGTGTCTTGGTGATTTGGTTTTGAGTTCACTTGTTGTGTGGTGCATTGATGATTGGGAATTTTGGCTTGGTGGTCATGTGTTGTATTGGTGCCACGGTTGGGTGATGGTTTTCTCTGTTTGTTTTTACATGGAGGTTGTCGATTTGGTTAGGGAATTGTAGTCTCATCACTCGTACCGCAGTAGAGGATAGAGAGCGAAACTTAAAGGAGGTCGTCGAGAAAAAAAGGAAGAAGAAGGGAGAAGAAGAAAGAGAAAAAAAAAGAAGGAGAGAGAAAAAGAAGAAAAGGCAAAAAAAAGGGAGAGTCGTCATCACCGAAAATTACCTCTTGCGGTAGCGAGTGGCGAAGAGCTATTTTCTGGTGGTCTTGTAACATTGCCTTTTGAAAGAGCTAAGGACTAATGTGCAAAAATAGTCTCATAAAATTGATACTAAAGGTAACACGTAAATGACCCTGACCATTGAATATTTAATTAATAAATTTAATGGTGTTTACATATTTATCCATCATAAACCACATGATGCACTTCCTCACTTTAGCCTCCATCCAATATAAAATCATCTTTGGTATGACTTTTAAGATAATTATTATAAAAGTTACCAAACTCTTGTTTTATGACAGTTTGTGATTGAATAACCATGTAAAAAACTTTTACACCATATACTATTTATTCTTATAATTAATAATTTAAATTGTGAAAAAGATTAATTATTGATAATTTTTAAAAAATATATTAAAATTTAATTTAGAGATAGAGATAAACAAGAATACATTAAAAGTGATAAGCGATTAAGAAGAATAAATATATTATATATAGATAAAAATAAAGGGAGTGTAAATTGATATGCTTGAGAGACAAAAATTTTAGCTAGCTGCACGGGTAGTAAGTGAAATGCACATCTAGGGGGGGAGAATATATTAAGAATGTCTAATTAATGTAGTGAAAAGAGTAAGACTCTCACATTTTAAGTTGTGCATTTTAATTTATAATTTATTTATTTTTTTAAAGACCAAGGCCTCCAATCAGAGTGAGGTAATTTTCTTCACAATTTTTTCATTAACATGGCCAACAGATCTTAAATTGAGGCCTTCAATCTTCTTATGTATGCAAATCGTAGACCAAAAGACCAAGTAAAGGTTTATTCTACCCGGGAGATCTCCCCACAAAAAATGCGTTCATCTCTTATCTCATGACAAACTTGTTTTGGCAAAGATGTAGACTACATAATATATGACGGGAGAGCTGATAAAACAGACTTTGTGAGTGTAAGTCTACCTGCAAAGAATAAGGTTTTTGTTTATAATTTGGTGGACATTTTATTATGAGTGTAAGTCTACCTACAAAGAATAAGGTTTTTGTTTTCCAAGCAGATAATTTGGTGGACATTTTATCCAAAATATCATTAAACATATTTCTCTTTACCCTTTCACGATATAGTGGAACCCTTAGGTACTTTCCAAAATTCCCTGTTCGAAGGAATATGAAAACTTCACCTATTTAAGCACACTTTTCCAATTCATATTTTTGGAGAAAAAAATAATGATTTTCTCTTTGTTTACTTTTTCCCTGAGTTAGCACAAAAAAGTTCAAGGTAAGTAGATATTACCTGAACCTAATCCAGACTAGCTTTTGCGAGCAAAAAAATATCATTTGCAGAGGCAAGATCGGAGAAAGATGGAGCCTTCTTTGCAATCTTTACTAGTTTCCAATATTTATGAGCTACTATTTATTCTATCTGTTGAGATAACCTTTCAAGACATAGAACAAATAAATAAGTGATATTGGATCTCTTTGTCTTAATCCCCTAAAAAGCTTAAATTGTTGTGGTGCGTTTCCATTCCACATCACCCTAGTGGAAATTGTAAAAATGCAATCACTAATTAGATAAACAAACTTGCTAGGTAACCTAATGTGCTAAAAAGTATCAACCACAAACTGCCATTTTAATTGGTCATATACCTTCTCAAGATCTATATTAATAGTCATCCACCTCTTACTACCTCTCTTTCTCCCAATAGAATAAATGACTTCTTGCATTATAATAACATTGTCCCTACTTTACCTGTTGGGCACAAAATTACACTAAACAAGATTCACCAACTCTCCCCTAACTGCTTTAATCTTGTGAGGACACATTACATAGTCTCATCAATCTGAAATTCTTAATAAAAATGGGAGCATCAAAGAAATCGAAGTGCTATTTATTTCACTAACCTTGTGAGGATGGTGGAAAATACTTTTAATGAGATGGCAATGGAATTACCCATTATTGCTCATTGGGTTTGGTAGAAGGCTGCGTGAAAATTATCCTCATTAGGGGCTTTAAAGTTGACCATACTAAGGAAAGAAGCTTTTATTTCTTCATCAAATATTCCATGAGCTAACCCATCTAAGAAAGAGTCTGAGAATTGTGGAAAATGATTACTTGATTAGAAAGGATAAACTTTGTATTGCTGTCGTCATAAACAAAAAGGTCCTTATTAAACTTAGTCGCCATATCTTGGTCTTGATCATTTACCTAGGTTCTATTAACATCTTGAAGTATGACAAAGAAATTTTCCTTCTTCTCACAATAATGGTGCAATGAAAATATTTAGAATTTCTATCTTCAAATATTAGCTATATTTACATCTGAACTTCTAGAACCATAGGAGTTCCTCCTTAAATAAATATCTTCAAGTTCATTCCACAACTATCCTTGAAGGCGAGTAAGAAAGGATTGTCTACACCTAAATCTTTCTCAGTTCCCTCCAGTCTTTTGATGAGAGTCTTTTCTTGCTTAGCATTGTGCCCAAAAACATTTTTATTCCAAAAAAGCAGGAACTCTCTAAATTTTTGCGAAGGTTTCATGTTATATCATGTCAACGTTGTAAATTTATAGATTTTCGTACTTATTTAGCAAGTACAATAATAGCAATGAAAAGTGAACTTAAAACCTTACACAAACTACCTAAATTCCTCGCCTATTTAACAAGGACAAATTAGTGAAGCTTTACACAAATTTGTTCACCCGTACTATTGTTCCCTGCCTTCATTTTCTTTTTACTTTTGAGGATATATTTTCTGTACATAAATTTTGACACAACATTCATTGCTGCCTTAATTTTTGTGAACTATTTTTTTAAAACACGTTTATTCAAAAAATAAATAAATAAAACATAAAGAAAAATGCACATAATCTCTTAAAATTTGACGCTCAAATAATGGAATTAAGTTTCAATCAACACAATACGCATAAAAAAAAATTAAAAAAAAAAAAACCACGAAAATTACACCTTGAGCAGCTGCAAGTTGTTCAAGAAAGCAAGGGCAATCCAGTCCATCTGCACTGGGGACCAACGCACGTGATTGATTTCAGCTGATGAGCCGTACCACACAACGGGATCCACATCAACACCATTTCCTGACGGGAACCCCGTGTCCATCACCTCCCAAATGAAGGCCCTTGCATCGTCACTTACAGAGCACAAGTGTCGTCCAAAATCTGGGGACCATGATATAGCATTAACACATGTCCTATGTTTACTTAACTCCATAAATGGTGTTGTGGGTAGCCTAATATCCAAGATCACCACTTTATTGCTGTCCAATCCAACAGTTGCCATGAACCTTGGATCATTTTTATTCCATTCCAAACGCAGCAAAGGACAATCCTGCACAGGATTTTCATAAATTATGGTCGATTTTTCCTTGTCTCTCAAATCAAACACCCTCACCGAACCATCACCGGACACGGAAGCAAAGACATTGAACCCGCCCCATGAAATGTCATACACTTCTTTGTCATGTGCCACTAATTGTGCCTTCATAGCTTCCCTTTCGATGTCCCAAATGGTGCATGTGGTGTCTACGCTAGAAGTGGCCACAAGACGGGTATCAAACACGGCCCAATCAAACGAGGTGATAGCCGAGTTATCACTAACCTGGTTACCAATTAGGGGGGACTTCAGTTGAATGTGGTCTTCGTGGATTTCCCATAATCTTAGGTTGTCACCTGAAGTGGCAAGGAGGTCTGGATTCGTGTCATCCTCGGAGGGGAAGAACATGATGTTTGTCGGGGCATAAGGGTGGTCAAGCACCAAACGAGGGTCGGTGGTAAAATTGAACGTGTCGTAGTTGAAGTGGACAAGTTCAACCTTGTTGGTGTATTCTTCCAAGTAACTACCAATGGCAAAGCGGGGGCCTTTGTCACGGCGCATGGACCATGCTAGGGAGGAAATTGGCCACTGAGCAACATAGGTGTGGACGCCTTGTTTTGCCTCAGTATGGCTTTGCATGGTGAAGTTAACTTCAATTGAATCCATAGGAAAGCCAAGAAATTAACTTCTGCATGGTAGATTGGCATGTGCCAGTCAGAAACACTGTTTTGATTTTCGTTTTAAACGATGGTTCGTTGTATTAGATATATGATATGATAGCCTAATTTCATGCGTAATCTATTATGTGAGGGAGCACCGCATTTTATTCGTAATCTTGCTCTATATGTCAAATCCTATCTAATGGAAGTATATATTTTTCCGGTCAAAACTAAATTAATGTCCTAAAAAGAATCTTTGTGTGTGTGTTTTAGAATATAACTAGGCTTCTATAAAAATAGATACAGGACATCGTTTTAAGAAACTACGAATGTCACAATATCTAATAACTTTAATTGATAATTATAACACAGCAACAAAGACTTGTTCTACTAAATACATAGATCACATGAAGCTATTCCGCAGCTATAAAGCATGAAAGGAGATAAATTATATATAAAAGAGACAGAGACACTAGAACAAAGTGTTGTTGTATAAATATGTCTCTCTTAAAATAGAAGTTAGAAAAGGGGCTTACATTGCTCAGATCCCAAAGCCTCCGGTGCTAGCTTCGTGCAGTGTGGAGTACAATTGCGATGGCATGGGAATAAAAGGGTCACTGGCAAAGGAAATAAATATTAAAGCACACAACCAGTTTTCCCGGAGAAAGGGAAGGGAAGGTGAAGCTAATGGTCAATCGTTTCTGCTCGATAGTTCGGTCAGCTTTTATAAGTTGTTCAAGAATATTCAAACACGTTTATAAAATAAAATTGTCCTTGTCCTAAGACAACGCTGGAAGCGGGAGATGGGTACTAATTAAGAATATCTAACAATAAGCACCGTAAGCCGCAAGGAATTTGTCTCAACTAATGTACGGGATTCAAATCTTCTTAACAGGGGAAAAGGGATTGAGAGCTTCGTCCCATTAAATTGGTTTTATACTCGAATTATTCACATTTTAATGGTCGTTTTCGAATATTGATAATCGTATAATGTTTCACATTTTTTATCCTACCTTCCGTTCTTTGAGTAAACTTCTTCCAACACTTCTATTAAGCACAAAATTTGGCTCAGTTTTATAATATTTATTCATTTCGGTTTTTTAACTAAAACATTTCATTTTGATAGCTTACATCAATTTTCAATGCGTGAGATATAGAATTTAATTTAAAAATAACATTAGAAACACTTATAATGCTGTGTTTAAATTTTATCTCGACTTTAACGAAGTTTATTTCTTTTAAAGTATAAAAAAATATAAAAAGTAAAAGATAAGAATGTGTTTATCTTTAATTAAAATTAAAACTTTGATAAATTTGATCTTTTTTCAAAGATAAGTATATTTTATTATCTCACCTAATACATTTCTTTTTACTTCACATAAGCTAAATACACTTCAATGCTAAGTCATTTCGCGAACTAAAAGTAAAGAATGCAAAGAGACCCCTTTTTTACTTTTCATGTTTAAAATATATTTTAGTTTACAAAATATACATCAAACATTTATACAATCAAAGCTAAAACTCTCTTCTAACGTTCAACGTCGCAGGGCGTCTCTTCTATTTAGTTGAACCAGCACTTCTATACTATTTAAGAGGGCACAAGTTTCAATCTTTTAGGAAGCCCCAATAATTGAAACTTTTTTTTTTACCAAACTCTTAATTGATAGTTAAACGTAAAGATTGCGAAAATGAATTTAATTTGTTTCACTTAATAAACATTATTATTATAATTCTGATTAAACTAATGATAAAATTAATTTTGGAAAAAATAATATTAAGATAATTATTTTTAAACAAACTAATACTATTAATTATAGAATATTTTAAAATTATACTTAAATGAATTCATTTTGTTTAAAATATAAAATATAATTACTTTTATCTTATAAATATAAACATATTTTTAAAAGTTTAACAATTTAATAATAAATTCTATTTAACAGAAAGAAGAATGTTAATAATATTTTTTTAATATATTATTTATTATTTCATGAAACTCATGTAAGACACATTAAATAACTATATTCACGTAAATTTCATTCAATAATACAAAATATATAAAAAAATGTATTGAATTTTCTTTTAACAAAATAATTACAAAAAAAAATACTTTGGTTAAATTAGTTTCACACGCCTTAAAATTAATTTAATAAACCAATAAAAACTAATCAAACACTTTAATTTACTATGTTCCCACCAAAATGAACTCCAATTTAGTATGCAATTGGATTTATTTTGTCAGAAACGTGATTTTGCCAAAATCCAATCAGGCTATTTTAAAGTAAGAAACCCGTGCATAACAGGAAAATAATGAAACTGTGTATTCAACATATTATAAAATTAATATTTATGACAGTTGTCGTAAGTTTCTAATAAAAAATGTGGAACGTTTAAATTTTTTAAATCAATATTCAATAAATACAATTTATTGGAATAATACAAATATGGACCTTTTAAGAAAAATGTGAATAATATTAATTTATTCTATAAAGAACTTTACTTCATTCGTTTTTTATAAGATGTATCTAATAATTCAATTAATTAATATTAATATATTTTTATATAAAGTTAGCTTGTACTTTGATATGATATGACTTCAAAATTAAATTTAACTTGTACTTTGATATGATATGATTTCAAAATTAAAAGTTTATAATTTCTTCTTTTAATTAATTGACTGTTTCATTAAATTTAATAATATTTAGATTGATGTATAAAAGAAATATTACATATGATAATATATAAACTCAAATAATTTTTTTAATACAAAAATTGGCACTATTAAATAAGTATACATAACAATTTCAATATGGATTACATACTTAATATAATTAATATTCTTATTTGCACTAAAATTATTTGTATTTTTTTTCACAGATATCTTTATTTGGAGATAATTTTGTTTGAGACATGATTGGGCATTAAATGTAGGCACATCTTTCAACAAAGATTCAAAGCTTGGTTTGTTACATTGTGAGAAACTAACCTATTCTACTAGATCTAATCCTGTTAATAAAATTATTTGTATTTTTCTAATGATCAGTGTTCTAAATTCATTGGTTAAGCAGTATTAAATACAATTTATTAAAGAGTATTATCACTATAAGAAAGTTCAAAATTATTTGTGGCTAAAAGTTGTCATACTAGATTTTAAACCCGTGCTTTGCACATGTTTGTTTAAATTATATATTTTTTACATTTGTATTTGTTATTATTTTAAAAATATATGTATATAAATAAAATTATTAATTTTTAAAATATTTAATAGTAGACTAAATATAATTACACTAAAATTGAGAAAGATGATTAATTATATTTTTAATTGAGCAAATGTTATGTTCAAAATGCTATATATATGTGGAGCAAAAATTATGAAATACAATTAAGTGAACCTACTATTATTATTACTCTCAATATTGTTGTTGTTGTCAAGGTTTGAATTTATAAGAATAAAAAATTATAATGTTAAAATGGACTCTTACGAAACAAAAGGAGTCTATTTATGGCTATTATTATTATTAGTAGTAGTAGTATTATTAACTTAAAATTATTAAGATTGTGTAATTATTATTATTAATGTAATCAATTTAATTCTTTATTAAAAGTAAACCTTATATAGATAGAGAGATTAGTCTATAATTAATTTATTTTATAAAAATAATTAATTATTTTTATATAATAATTTATTTGGACAAATTAATAAACATTCAAGTATTTTTTTGGGTACATAATAAACATTAAAGTATATAATAAACTATATAAATAACATTCATAAACATATAATTAGGTAATTGAATTAAGTAGAACAATAAAAATAATTAATTAGATAATTTAACTATATCAAATTCATTAAATTGTGTTAAGTGAATTACATAAAAAAATATAATGAAGAAGAAAATTAATGAATAAGAAGTAAAGTTGTAACAATAATATGCTCCCTTCATGTCCTATTAAACAAAACAAAAAAATTGTAAGTTGAAAATATAAAGTAAAAGTAATATTATTAATTTTTGTTGCTCAAAATGAGAAAGAGTAATAATATATTTATAATATAATAGTGAAAGGAAAAATATAAGAACATATATGAAAAACTTGAACAATAGTAATCAAGACATAAAATAACATAACAGTAAAATGAAAAAGGAAAAGAAAAGGAATGGACAAATGTGATACCCATAAAAAGAACAAAAGAAATAATAAAAGATATGGAGTAAGATGATATACCTAATGTTGGTTCCCAATCCTCATTTCTCGTCCCTCGCCAAATTCATTAAATGATGTGTTGCTATAAGAACTTTCTTCTCTTATCTATACAAAAAGTGTCATTACTACAAGTTAATTTAAATATATTAAGCAAAATTCTCTTTCTATCAAATCAAGGTAAGCAATGAAAAAAACAAAAAACGAAAAAATACATCTGCTAGTCTAGACCTTACTGAAAGAGTATATGTGAGAGAATAAAGACATGATGATTATTTAAGCATTTATTCAATTTTATGGAACTTAATCAGAGAATTAATTAGACCTGAAACAGTACTTTGGGCTTTACCAAAAAAATTAACTATCCATCAAAGGAGAAATGATGATCTTTTAGTTTATTTTTTTAACTTTAATTTTTAAAGCTTGCCCACTAAAAATGATTTTTTTATAATTTTAATTTAATACAAAATTTGGAAGACTAATTTAACTATATTAAATGCAAAAAATTGGAATGACTTATATACATTTGGTTTAGGTAGGAAAAATTGCTCCAACATCCTTTCTTTATATATATATATATATATATATATATATATATATATATATATATATATGCCGAAATTCAAATTGATTTTTATGACCTGTAATAAAAACATCTCTTTTTACGTTATGATAACTAAAACATCTTTTATCTTTTCTATTGAATAATTTATAATTATATAATAGACTAAAATACTAATAAATTAAAATGCTAATTTATTATTTGTTTAAGAATATTTTTATTTATTTCAAATCCTAATTTCAAATACATTGATTTTTTGTTGATAGAAATTAGTCAATATTTGATTCAATAAATAGTACACTGAAATTAAATTTATTATGCAAGTCTATTTAATCAAAACTATTAAGATATATATTTTCTTAATCAAACTTTTATTTTAAATTTTCATATATATTTGAATCTTTATAAATATTTAAAATCTTTATATTTTTATATATATTTTTGTAATCAATCAATAAATTTATTTTCATAAACAATTGAATATGAAATTAATGATTGGTTATGAAACCCTAACCAAAATCCTAAAGAATCCTATTTAAAGCTGCAAAAACCTTAATATATAACACATAAATTATCAAACTAATATTGAAATAAAATTAAAAAGAAAGGGGATATGGATATATATTTTACACAGTTATTACTGATCATTTTCTGTAAAAGAAAAGACAAATTACTTTACCTGATAATGACATAACATCACATTCCTTTGATTGCAAACAAACATTAATGTTATCTTGGCCAATACATGGTTCTGAGGTCCTTCTTTCATAATCCAAAATAGAGTTTCTATTTGATATAAAGTAAGAAAAAGCTTTATAAATAAAATGAAGAGGTAAGCATTTTAAATTTCTATAAAAAAAAAAAAATTAATGCAAACATGAATAAGTTATAAATCAAATTACTGAACTTATTACTTGAAATCGTTGATCCTACATAAGATGAAATGTTTATTACATTTTCAAGTAACATGCCTTTAGAAATATTTACTAAAAATATTTTTTTAAAATATTTATTATATTTTCTACAATTAATGTTAATATATAACACATAAATTACCAAACTAATAGTGAAGTAAAATTAAATAGAAAGGGGATATGGATATATATTTTACATATTTATTATTGATCATTTTTTGTGAAAGAAAACACAAATAACTTTACCTAATAATGACATAATATCATATTCCTTTGATTGCAAACAAATATTAAGGTTATCTTGGCTAATACATTTTTTTAAGGTTCTTCTTCCATAATCCAAAACATAGTTTCCAACTAATACAAAGTAAGAAAATATTTATAAATAAATTCAAGAGTTAAGCAGTTTAAATTTCTATAAAAAAAAATTAATGCAAACATGAATAAGTTTAGAAAGCAATTAATTCAATTTATTACCTAGAATCATTGATCCTATATGAGTAGATGAAACACTTTGGAATGAACCTTGAACTATGACATAAAATATTATTTTGAAAATTTAAATACATCAAATAAATTGATACTTGACCCTTGTATGCCATAATAAACATTATAAAACCATATGAGAGTCATGTCAATATTAATGAAGAATGATTCTTTTTTAATTTAAAATTAGCTTTTACACTAAAGTCAAAAGCAATTTAGCTTAAGTATTAGGCTTACAAATATGTTTAAATAACATAAAAAATATTTAACTTAGATATGAATTACCATTAGTAATATTATATAAAGGAATAGTGGGTTATTGATTGCCTTCGTGAACATCATCAATGATTGTTTACACATTTCCAATATAAGCACTTTTGAATTCCATGTAGTAATGTTTTATGCATAACCAATGTTTATCAAGATAAAATCAATTCTCACTCAATAAGCATAAGATGAAATATTTATTATATTTTCATATAACATACCTTTAGAAATATTTGATAGAGGGGTGGATTGATTGTGATCAACTCCTTCTATTCCAAGAGACGATTGATTTCCATTACTTATGTTTTGATGACATGCTCCTAATTTGAAGCGTTTACATTGGGGTAGTGATGAGTCAACTATTATACATTTTATAATTGTTAGCTGGAAAAAAAATGCATCATCACTGAATTAAAAATCTATTTCAATAAATAATTTGAACATGCAAATGCATTATTCAAAACAATTCATGTAGCCAGCAATGCTTGTACTCTATAATAAAGTGTTCATGAATTATAAATCTTTCAATACAAACCAAAAGAATGGATAAGTGTATCAGAGATTGATACTTAAAAATATTTTCCATTTTTATTTATTTAAAAGATTCCGCAGCTACTAAGTTGTCAAAGCCGTCACAAAAACCTTCATGGATCAGATATAAAAAGACAATAAAATGTTCAAATTAAATAAATTTGAGAAAACACAATACTATATAAGACTAACATTCCGAGCTTTGATATTAAAAACACCAAAACACATAATCGAATTACACGAACCTTTAATTTCCAATCTATTTTGCCAGACACAATGTCATCGATTGATGATAACATGCAATCCATTTAAGTTAAATATCAAATCAAAATTTAAAACACCAATTAAAAGATACGAAGACGTATTTTGTTAACGCTAATGTTTAACAATTTATGCCTTTAGCTCTTCTATTTATAGTCAAATTATTTTTTTGAAATCCAGCATTAAATTTCTACCTTTAGCTCTTTTACTTATTATAATTTCAATTTTTAAATCTTTACTTGTGCCTGATATAAATCTTGATTTGAATATAATTTCAAATTTCAGCCAATCATTTATATTCAAATTATTAGTAAATTATGATGATTTGAATATAAATGATTCAAATTTCAAACCAGCCAATTAATTGTTCAGTTTTAAATAAATAATTTTTATCAGGCAATCTTTATTATATATAAATTAATTTATGATGCCGTGGTGTTTTCTCTTTACATAATATAAATTATTTAAAACTCCATTAATCAATTTATTTCTATTACATTATAATATAAATGGTTAAAATCAGCTAATTATTAGTATATTAATCTATGATATATTAATGTATATATAAAAAAATTATTTGTTTAATTTGTTTAAATAATTTGAATATAAATGATTAGAATAAGTCAATTATTAGTATATTAGCTACTTCTAATCTTTACTTGTGCCTGATATAAATCTTGATTTGAATATAAATGATTCAAAATTCAAATCAATCGATCTTTATTATATATAAATTAAATTATGATACTGTGGTCTTTTCTCTTTACATAATATAAATCATATAAAAATCCATTAATCAATTTATTTCCATTCCATTATAATATAAATGATTAGAATTAGCTAATTATTAGTATATTAATCTAGCACAATATTAATGTATAGATAAAAAAATTATTTGTTTAATCTATTTAAATAATTTGAATATAAATGATTAGAATCAACCAATTATTAGTATATTAGCTAATTCTAATCTTTACTTGTGCCAGATATAAATCTTGATTCGAATATAATTTCAAATTTCAAATTTCAGCCAATCATTTATATTCAAATTATTAGTAAACTATGATGATTTGAATATAAATGATTTAAATTTCAAATTAGCTAATTGATTGTTCGATTTTTAATAAATGATTTTAATCAACCAATCTTTATTATATATAAATTAAATTATGATATCGTGGTCTTTTCTCTTTACATAATATAAATTATTTAAAAATACATTAATCAATTTATTTCCATTCCATTATAATACAAATGATTAGAATAAGCTAATTATTAGTATATTAATCTATAATATATTAATGTAAATATAAAAATTTTATTTGTTTAATTTGTTTAAATAATTTGAATATAAATGATTAGAATCGGTCAATTATTAGTATATTATATTATATTATAAATGATTCAAATTGCAAATCAACCATATAATTAGCTAATTATTTGTATATTAATTTATAATATATTAATGTAAATATTAAAAATTTATTTGTTTAATCTATTTAAATAATTTGAATATAAATGATTAGAATCAGCAAATTATTAGTACATTATATTATATTATAAATGATTCAAATTTCAAATCAGCCAATTGATTGTTTGCTTTTATATTCAAATTATTAGTAAATTATGATGATTTGAATATAAATGATTCAAATTTCAAATCAGTCAATAGATTGTTTAGTTTTAAATAAATGATTCTAATCAGTCAATCTTTATTATAAATGATTCAAATTTCAAATCAATCAATAGATTGTTCAGTTTTAAATAAATGATTATAATCAGCCAATTTTTATTATAAATGATTCAAATTTCAAATCAGCCAATTGATTGTTTAGATTTATATTTAAATTATTAGTAAATTATGATGATTTGAATATAAATGATTCAAAATTCAAATCAGCCAATTGATTGTTTGGTTTTAAATAAATGGTTTTAACCAGCCAATCTTTATTATATATAAATTAAGTTATGATGTCGTGGTCTTTTCTCTTTACATAATATGAATTATTTAAAAATCCATTAATCAATTTATTTATATTCCATTATAATATAAATGATTAGAATCAGCTAATTATTAGTATATTAATCTAGCATAATATTAATGTAAAGATAACAAAATTATTTGTTTGATCGGTTTAAATATTTTGAATATAAATGATTAGAATCAACCAATTATTAGTATATTACATTATATTATATTATATCATTCAATATTTTCAAATCATTATAACTAATTATTATATCCATTTAAATTTATATATTCTACTTAGGATTTATTGATTAGAATCAGCAAATTATTTGATTTCAAATAATAATTTCAAATTTCAATATGAAATTGCATATATACATTTTAGTATAAATTCAATACGAAACTCTAATGTTGACAATTAATATCCAAGAAACCCCATTGTCACCAATTAATGCACGAAAACCCTAAAAAACCCCTAATGTCGCTCATAAATTTTTTTGAAGCCCTAAAAACCTTACTTTTATATATATAAAGATTTGAGAAAAACTGTTAATAATGTATAATTTTCAACAACTTATCATCAACCAAAAAATTGTCAAAAATAAGTGCATAAAAAAATTATCTAATAGTCGTGATTGTGATGATGGTAGTAATAATGACTGTTGCTACTACAACTATTGGTACATCTTTTGCAATATCTTTTTTAGTTATTGCTACCTTTGTTCCATGGACTCCATATATGTCCTAAGTTTAGCAATTTAGGAAGACTAATATGACTAGACTTGGAGTTGGAGGAATTACAAGACTCTTACAAAAGGTGGGACACTTTAGGATACAATAACTAACACTGAAGTCACCATTACTATAGATACTCTCTCTCCTTTTCCAGCAACCACGCATCCACTAGTATATCTTTAAGCTCTCCCACTTTTATGGTTAGGAATTTAATAAAATCTAAGTCTCATTTGAGACTACCTAAGATTAAGACTACTTATCTCAAAATATATCTATAATTTTTTGGTTTAGACCACAAATATTTTTTATTGGAGGTAATCCTACTTGAATCAGATAAGACTACTTTGGACAACAAAGCTTTTTCTCTGAGTATTTAACACAGCTGTATACCTAGGACTCAAACCCAAAATCGCTGGTTAAACTGAAAATTTTATAAAATAAATAAGATATAAATTTTTTTTATACATCTCATATGAAGTAAATATTCAACAACAATTATGAACCCTCCGGTATGGAGGAATTCACAATTCTGTAACACCCAACTCCTTTTTGCTTATTTCAATGCCTTTTTTAAAATAGATGTCGCCCAAACTTATACAAACACATTTATCCAATTAGAGCATATTAACCGCTTTTATGGACAATGCTAAGCATATTCCAGAATTTCTAATGCATTCTCCTTGTGTTTTTTAATAAAAAAAAATTACTTATTAATTATTTAACTAGTGACCTGTGGGCATTTATTGACAAAACTTAAAAGAAAATGTAAGAGAATATAATATTTCTAAAACTTCACACGAGTTTTTTTATGATATGTCAAACCAAAAATAAAAGGTTTTAATTAAAAAAAAGCTATATTTTATTATATAAAAAAATACAAAATTTGTCAATGTTTGATTTTTTAAAATAATTTAAATATTTGATAGAATATATTTAATATTTTCACTCTATGAGTTAATATAGACAAACTTTTTATAAGCATTAATAGGGAAAAAATTTTAAAAAAAAAAGATATAATGAATCAAAAATCAACTTATACACTTTAATATATTTATGAAAAAAGTTAAATAAGGAAACTTTTAAAAAAAATTGAGATGTACTATAAATTAATTTTAACCTAAGTAAAAAGTTTTTTTTATTTCACCTCTTTAATTATTTTTATTTAATTTTCCTATAAATACTTATTCAAAAAATTACATAAATTAACTCTAAAGGTGCTTGCTTAACTGCAACTTAAAATCAATTCACAATCTGTAACGCATATTTTAATATAAAATCTATGAATAGAATTAATTTGAACATACTTTTAAATCACACGTTCAACTATCTAAAATGATTTCTAATAAATTTTAAATAAATCAGACACTTATCATTATAGCTAAAAGATGTTTAAAAATGTTATAGAGTGCTAGGATCAATTAGCGTGAGGTTGTTTCAACATAACCAGTAGTGTTGAGTTTGATGTAGTTACGTTAAATACTCAGAGAAAGAGTTTTGTCGCTCATAGTGAGTCTACCTAGTTCGAACATGATTGCTTCTAATGAAAGATACATATAGTTTATACCAACAAAAAAATGTTTAAAAATAACTTTGAGAAGAGTAATATTATATTTTCTTACAAATCATCTTACATTTTTTATTTTATTTTATATTTTTTGGGGGGTATGTTTGGATTAATGAAAGAAGATGAAAAGAGAAGAGATGGAATGGAATGGATTTAAAATCCATTATTTGGATTGAAAAATAAAAGATGAACGACGATGGAAGGCAATGGAACTCATTCCGTCATATTTCATTGTTTTTTACCTTTTTGCTTATCCCCTAAATTGAGGTGTATTGGATGGAATATATAATTGCTTTCATATTCTAATTTTGATGTTACTGTATTATCCCTATAAGGCCAAATCGGGGTTGGATTTTCCAAAAAGTGTTTATGTGGCGGAGGCAAGTTTTGCTATAAAGAGGCAGATGATGAGAAATTGCTAGCGCTCGACAAACTCATTATCAAGGAATCAAATTGAGATTATTGGGGAGGCAACAGATCACTTAGCATTTGAAACCTTGAAATTAATAACTACTAGAATTGATATAGAAGGTATTCCTGCTTTCATTTCATCATAACATATCCAAACAATAGAATGATTGTTTTATTCTATTATAGCTCATTGCATTCCATTCCATTTTAATCAATTCCATTTCACTCCATCTTTTCCCATCAATTCAATAGCCTTAGTGTACAATGACGATAACAATATTAAAATCTAAAACTTTGTGTATATTATTTAAATTTCCCACTACTATTCCAACCCTAATAAGTTTATCTATTCGATCATGAAAGGATTAAATAAAAAAATAAATATATTTAATATTTCAAAAATATAAAATATATTCAATACTTATTATATGAAGAAAACATAATCGGTAGAAATATCTTCTAGAAAGATTTATAATTATTCTTTTTGAGAACTAACTAGTTAACTGTATTTGATTATTACATGAAACATTCAAATCTCGAGCGATTCAAAGAGGTAGTTAGTAATTTAGCAATAGCAACGGTTAAATTTAGAGCATATGTTTGTTGAAAGGCAAAAACTACCAGTCATTGAGGTAATGGCTCAATAATTGAACATTTAAAGGGAAATTATGCACTCAGAGCACTGTGTCTTTTTGTGTTTTTTTTTTTTTACAAAAATTATTTATTTATTTTATAAAAACCACATATCTTTTACT